>CM028129.1:58862500-59195000 GCA_016271365.2 Neoceratodus forsteri
ACAGCACCACCCATGTAGCTACGATCGCACACAGATTGGCTGTTAGGTGCCGCAGATGACTCCACCATCCCAGTTTCCCAGTTCTGTTTGGTCGAGAGGAAGAAACAGTTTTAGAAAAATAAAATGAGGCAGGAGGCCGAGGTCCGTTGGGCTGACGTCGGGGAGACCGGCGTCCGACTTATCAAAAGGACTCGTCAGGCCTACATCGGAGGATCCGACACCTGACTTACTGACGGAAGCCAGGCAGGTGGGCTCTGGAGTCCCTGAAGCCTGAAAACAGCCCAGGCGCTCAGAGGATCCAATTGGGTGGCTTATTGGCCCTACTAAGCAACTCAGACATGCTGAAGGAATGAGCTTAAGACAAGCAAAAGCCTCGGATGTTACCAGGTGCCCACAGCGACTGTAAGCAATGGCGGCAGGGGATCCAAAGACTGTCCCTGAGGTGGGGCAGGCTTGACTGCAGCAGGAGCTGCTGCTCACCTATGGGGCCAGAGGGTAGCCGCGGGCGGGAAGGGGACCGATTTTGGTCCTGATGCTTCTCCTTATCCTTCTTCTTGTACCTGGGAGTTTCAGTCATGGAGGAGGAAGCGCTTCAGAGCTTCTGCAGGTCCTTTTCCATCATGGCCATCCTTTTCTTCAGTAAGTGAGCCTTGAGGGCCTGCTGGTGACGTTTCTGTGTGGTCTGGTTGAAGTTGGAACAGGCCTCACAATCCTCAACCCTGTATTCCAGGCCTAGTCAGAAGAGGCAGAGAGTATGAGAGTCTCTGAGCGGGAGCTGCGCACCACACAAAGCACACTTATTTTTTTGCGACTCAATGGAAGACTGACAACATGCACAAAAACTAAGAAAATACAAATTTTGTAAAAACAGAAACGGATACTCGTCCATGAAAGCGGTCGAACTGCAACATGCGATCTCCTCGAGGTCCGACATGATCAGGTCAACGGTGGGAAAGAACTGGAAGGCAGGCATGGGGACTGCCCACTATATAGTGTCACACTGACACTGGTCACGTGAAGTTGGGTGGGCGGTCCCCCGTCAGACCCTGCTAGCTAAAGTTTCCATCTGGTTCTGACATCAAGGGGAGCAGTCCTCAAGGTGATTACCTACTGCAAGAGCCCTCTCAAAGTAAAATCAATAGTTTGAGAGAAAAAATAATTGGATTTATTAATGTATTCAAGGAGTAAGCAGCTACAGCATTTCCCAAAATGTCTGGGATACAGCTTAGATGTCCCACGTTTTCCGTACTTCTACACACACACACACACCCCTTCTGTAACTACAGTACTTCTAAACACATTTACATGAAAACAGGTCAGTTATTCCACAAGAGCTGATCTGCTCCAAGAACATATGGATGGCCAAGAAGTAGCAACATGGAGGGCCTCTGTGGAAACGCATCATGTTTTAATCCTCAATATGAAAGCCCTGCCACCAGAATTCTGAGGCAGGGCCACTAAGTGCTTCCTGGGAGGTGGGGGCTGCACACTGCCCAGTGTGATCCGAGCCTACAGTGTTGTGATCCTATAACGCAGGTGTAATGTCAGGGCAGGGAAAGTCAGAGAGTGTGTGTGTGTGTGTGTGTGAGAAAAGCACATTGGCTTATCAGAGAGAAGTCACCAACTGAAAATTGTCATCTTTCTACAGTCAGGCAATCTTGTTGGATCTTCTGTGGGATATAGGAAATAACGGACAGAAAAAATAACAAGAAAACTAATCCAAAGATTGGGAATGGCATCTTTGGAAAAAGGGAATTTGTTTGCTCATCTTCAAACATTTTTTTTTTTGTACATATCACTACTTTCTTTCTAGTGTAAAAGAGCTTTCAGTATAAACTCTTATTCGACGAGAACTTGAGAAGAAAGATGGAACAATCGGTCAGATGATGGTGCAGCAGCAGCACTTTGCAGGGTAGTCTTCAGCGTAGACCTGGTCCTCTTTTCCGTAGACAAAATAGGAATGCTGTTCTCCTTTCCAGCCATAAAGCACTTTAGTGACTGGGATCAGCTCAATGGTTTGTTTCTGAAATTAACAGGAAATACAGACCTGTAAGCATGAGGACTTGTTTCAGGTACATATTATTGAGCTTGTTGAGTACATGTTTTTATTAGCTTTTGATGACCTTATAACTAAAACACTGTCCTAATCCACAGGTAAGGCTGTGCAAGTAGAAGAATAAAGACCCCACCATCAGCATCACGTGAATGCCATACTATGGTATTAGCATACCTCAATCCATACCAGGGTCTGGTTAACCATTTATTGGGGGCAGATACTCCCATAAAAAAAAAATCTAAATATCAATTGATTATGTTAGAAATGAGGACTCCCCTAGCCCCACAAATTAACCTGGCAACAGGTCAGTTTCTGTGTTACGATCGCTATTGCTGGCACAGTAGTATCGCATAGCATAGCGCAGTGTGTGCATCTACTAACTGCCCCATAGTACTACCACAGAACTAACAGACACTCTATTGGTCCTACAGTACTAGGAATTGGTTACATTGCAAAACACTGATCAACTAGTGGGGTCCTTAGCCCACCACTGCAAAGCAGAGGTATGGACAGACTGGACAGACCAACCTAGCCTTCTGGTGCTGACATTTCTAGGTTTCTAACTCACCAAAAGAGAACATTTTTTGATTTAACTTTCTTTATTGCTGGCCCCCTAAGAACTCTCAAGCAGACCCCACTCTCCTCCAATCACTGACCCACCTGTTGTTCACCCACTGGGAAATCAGGGACAGACACTCCCCATGTACCTTGGTCCAACGAACCCCTGCGGACTATCCCACCAGATCCAAGGTGAGGGATCGGGAGAGCTAGCGAGACAAACCCAGCATTGGGTGTGTGGTAGGGGGGGCACTGGGGATTGCTGTCGCCTATCCTATGGGCCAGGGTTTTTCTGTGGCTGCATGTTTCCCCTGGAGTGCAGACATGCAATGACATCTGTGCACTGGCGTGCCGATATTCACCGCCGCTCCACCCCATTACTGCGTCACCTCCTACAGTGCCACCAGTCTCCATCGGGGGCCACTGTGAAACGATGCAAGGCCCACTACCCACCCTAGGAAAGGAGAGCAGTCCTCTGGACGCTCAATCCTCTCCCTCCCCTGCTGACCACCAATGGCCTGAGTCCGTTCCCGAACTCGGGTTGTTGGCGTGGTGTGAGGTGTGGAGTTCAGTCCCTCAACACTTAGCGCCCCTGCCGGCACCAAAAGAGAATATTAATACCTCGCTATAACCCCCCACACACAGACACACACACACAAAATACAAATATATACTTTTAAAGGTAACATGCAAGTTCAGACTATACTACAGAATGCTATAGATGATCAGAAATTAAATCAGCTTTTCTTAAAGAGCAGATGACACCTTTGTGAAAACTAAGGAAAAATAAAAATTACGTACCTACCGTAATTATGATCTTTCTGTGTATCTTCACCATTCATCACTTTTGGGTATCTGCCGGAGGTCAGGACCCCGCAAGAGCTTTTTTTTTTTTTTTTTTTAAAAGGTAGGTGGAGCCAACGCACCATCAGCGCCACCCTCGAGGCCATCGCACTGTGTGGCGCTCGCGGGTTGGCCATTAGGCTGCATTGACTCACTGCCTGCCAGTTCTGAGTCGCCATGGTAAAGAGGAAGGAGTGGAGGGTGGGACAAGGAAGTCCAAGGGACAGAAAAAGAAAAAGATATATAAACCAAAAGGAGAAATAATGACTGAGAGGACACAAAGGGAGAAAAGTCTGAAACTAAAGAGATTGGGAGGGGCCCCAATCTCTGGAAAAGGAAGAGGGAGGTAGGGAGGTAAAGAATTTAGGAGGAGAGGGGAGTTAAACATCCCAGACCCTGGTCCGTCTCCAGATTATATAGGAACTGCAGCCAAAGGCTTTCTGCAGAATTCAAGGCACAGAATGGCTGGCAAACACTCCAGATAAATAGAGTCTGCTATTCTGGAAGAAGGACAGGGTACAGAGAATTAACAGCCTCTCAATGAAGATTATTGGTGAAAAAGAAACTTTTTTTTTTTTTTAATACAAGGAGAAAAGCTTGGATGGGAACAGGGAGGAGGAGAGAAAGGAGGGCAACACAACTCCCACCCCACAGGGGTGGAGCCAAAGCACTGGAGAAGGAGTGCCCAGCCTGTCCACTCTCCCGAACATTATTCCCTGTGTGCTCTGTTTTACCCCTACCCCAAGAAAGGCAGGGGAAGAGTTGGGCAGAGAGAGGAGGGGGACCCTGAGACTGAGGCCCCAGGGGGATGGAGGGTGGGATCGTGATGAATGGTGAAGATACACAGAAAGATCATAATTACGGTAGGTACATAATTTTCATATCTTATCTGTGTCAATCTTCACCATTCATCACTGTTGGGTGAGTACCGAACCCACCAAGGGGTTTGTTTTACACCCTAAGGGACAAAGTCTCTTAGCTCTCAGTGGGTGATGCACTAAGAGGAAGAACCTTCAGGGCCTGGAGAGGCCTGAGAGTGGGAAGAGCGAGATGGGTTCCCCCCCCCCCGGAGGGGGAAGGAAGTTGCCTCGACAAGCGCCGTCTCACTCTACAGGAGAAGAGATAGGTTCTCTGGTGAGCGGAGTTAATCACCCTATGCCGGGCCAAGGGGGACAACCGGGAAAGACGCAGCCATGCCGGCTGCCTAGTGCAGATCGCTGTCCCACGACCCTGGTTGCTACCTCGCTGGCATCATGGGACGCCTCGCTGGTGCTTTGCTAGCTCCAGGCCACGGCAGAGAGTGCAATGGCATGTCTGGTTTGCTCCATATCAGGCAATGAGGCTTGGAGCTGACCTAGCCTGGACCACAAGAACCTGTCATAGGCTGCATAGTGGGCCTGATGTGCAGAAATGGACAGCAATAACCGTGCAGAGTAGAAGTCCTCCTACCCCAGAAGTCAAATCCGAGGAGTCTTGATCTGGGGCCAGTCACAGTGAAGGGCATGAAGCCCATCAGGAGAATACAACTGCACCAATCCGGACTCGGATGAGGCATGGAACCTGGAGACCCGAGTGCGCCAATACCTCTGGCTGAGATCCCTAGGGGCAGGACTCCAGAGAAGGGCCTCTGCCAGGAATGCACCCACGCCTCCCGAAAGGGAGCAGGCCAGGGTAGCACCACAAGGGTTGCCTCGCCAAAATCGCCTAGAAGGGCATGCGCGCCGATTGCTGGTAGTGGAACGTAGGTGCAAGTCCTCCAACACCCTCACGAGGAAGCGCTGATACTCAGCAAGATCAGCAGCTGGAGAGATGTGGACAGAAGGTTCCTCTCCCCCAGAAAAGGAGGATGAGGAGCTGGAGGGCACCGGCTGTTCAGTGGGTGGCTGCACCGGGTGGGGGGGTTGAAAAACCTGTCTGTCCATTGCCCTAACGTAAGCTGGGAACCGAGCAGCCACAGCCCTGAACTGCTCCCAGGAGAGAGGCCCGCTAGGACCAAGGATGCCTGGGAGCGCAGGAGAATGTGGCAGAGGGATGGGGACAGAGCCGAGAAGAGATGTCGGCTGACCTCCGCCTGGGCTAAGGAGCGGACCGGGAGCACCCACAGAAGAAGGTGCCCCGGAAGACCCCACAGCCGAGGCCATGAGAGACAGGAGTCCCACTAAGGAACCAAGGAGAGAGAAAAGGTGCCCAGTGATCAGAACAGCTGGAGCAACAGAACAGCTGAGCTGGAGACAGAAAGAGAGAAAGGGGAATGTCAGGAGGGACAGCATGACCTGATGACAGAGATTCCCTTGAAGGTCTACTGCCATGGTAAGTTCTTGCATAACTGTTCTATCTTCTTAGGGGATACGCCTGTCATCAGGTCACATCTATGGAATGAGTCCCAAGCAGTGCTGTGAGCAAGAACAGTCTGGGTGGCAGGAGGCCAGAGGCCTATGAAAGAAGGCTCTGAAGCACAGCAAGGCCAAAGCCTGCCCTTCTGAGGAATGCAGTATCCAGACTGTAGTGCTTGGTGAAAGTGTGGACAGTACACCAAGCGGCAGCAGTGCAAAACTTGGCTGCAGACATGCCTCTGAAACAGGCAACTGAAGTGGCCATGCCTGTGGTAGAATGGTCCTGATAACCCTGGAAGTACCTTACTGTACTTCCTGTAACAAAAATAATGCAGTTGGCCAAGCATAGTTTTGAAACTGGAGCGTCCTCTACCAGGGGAAAAGAAACAAATAACGCGTGGATTTCCTGCATTCTTGGTACAGTGTGTATAGTAATGCAAAATTCTATGCACATCCAAAGTACTGTATGGAGGAATGCTCCCTGGATTGGCATGCTCTGGATAATAAACAAGTAGGTGGATGGACTGGTTGAGGGTAAACTCAGACACCACCTTGGGAAGAAACATAGAAATTGATGGCAGATAAGGACCGCAAGGCCCATCCAGTCTGCCCATTTTTTCTACCTTATGAATGTGCCATAGGCCTTTACTCTGTCAATGGCCTATCTATTCATACTCATCTGTGTTGCTCCCTTATGCCTGTCCCATGCCTGTTTGAAGCTCTGCACTGTATGTCATATCCACCTCTTCCTGAGGTAGGCTGTTCCATGCATCCACCACCCTTTCTGTGAAAAAGAACTTCCTCAGATTACCTCTTAATCGGCATCCTTCTAATCTCATGCTGTGTCCTCTTGTCCTAGTTTTCATATACATTGTACTAAAACATGTTAGACTCTCACTTTATTAATGCCTTTAAGATGTTTGAATGTTTTGATAACATCACCTCTCTCCCTCCCTCCTTTGCTCTAGGGTATACATATTGAGCTCCATTAATCTGTTCTCGTATGTTTTCTTATGCAGCCCCTGCACCATTTTGGTTACCCTTCACTGGACTGTCTCAATTTGGTTAATGTCCTTGTGAAGGTGTGGCTCCAGTACTGCACACAGCATCCCAGATGGGGCCTAACCAGCGTCTTGTAAAGAGGGATTATTATCTCCCTCTTATGACTTGTGATACCCCTACTAATACATCCCAACATCCCTCTAGCCTTACCTACTGCACAAGGATTAGTACACAAAGAGACCCTATCTTTGTGGAAAATAAAATAAGGCTGCTCACACATGAGAGCCTGTAGCTCTGAAATTCTTCGAGCAGAAGTAACAGCAACTAAGAATAACGCTTTCCATGACAGAAAGCATAGCTTGCAAGACGTGTCTGGCTCAGAAGGAGGCAGGATCGGCTTCTCCAAAACAAAACTGCAGTCCCAAGCCGGAACTGGGTTGTGGATGGCAGGCTTTAAGTGAAGAATGCCTCTCAGAAATGGACGGGCCACATCCAGCTGTGCCACCGTACAACCATCAATGGGCACATGGAAGGCTGATATGGCAAACAGCTGCATTTTCAGGGAGGAGTATTTGAGACCAGCATTAGACAACGTCAGGAGATGCTCCAAAACCTGGTTCTTTGGACAGGTGAAAGGGTCCAGTTGGTGAGAAGCGGCCCAGATAGCAAACCGCTTCAACTTCACAGAATAAGTGGCCCTGGTGCAGGGTTTTCTGGCAGCCACCATGACATCAGCCACCTTCTGAGCTATGCATGCAGATGGAGAGATTTGAGGTCTGGATGGACCAGAGTCCTCTGTGCTTGTGTCAACAGGTCCAGGCAAAGGGGAAGGGGGAACTGTAGGTTCAACAGCCAGTTGCTGCAGCAATGGAAACCATATCTGCTGCGACCAAAATGGGGCTACCAGAATCAAGGTGGTGCCCTCCATCTGTAGTTTGATGAGACCCCTCTGAATGAGATGGATTTAGGGAATGCATAAGGAAACCTCCCTTTCCAGGAGAGGGACAATACATCTCGCCAGAAAACTCCAGGGCCTGGATCTAGCAAGCAGAAACGTGGCAATTTTGCATTGAGTGGGGACGCAAAAAGATCCAACTCTGGGTGATCCAACCTGTCGAACAGGTCTTCTGCGACAGAGGTCAACAGTTCCCCCACTCATGCACTTTGGACTGTGACTGGCTGAGGCTATCTGCCACGGCATTTTGGGCACCTGGCACATAGATAGCTGACAGTTCTAGACCGTGATCTAGAGCCCAGTACCAGACACTCATTTCCCAGCACAGAGGATAAGAATGGGTCCCCCTGCTTGTTGAAGTAATAGACTACACTGAGATTGTACAATTGTGCCCAGGGAGAGATGGTTCTGGAAGGCCTATAAGGCATACAGAACTGCACTCATTTCTAGAACGCTTATGTGGAGGTAAGTCTCCCTGCAGGACCAGAAGCCCTGGGTCTGATAGGGGCCTAGATGGGCTCCCCAACTCTTATCCAAAGCATCTGTGGTGAGGATCTATTGGGGGTGGGGATCAGAAAGGAAACTCCTTTTCAGAGATTGGCCAGATTCATCCACCAGTGAAGCACTGTGCAAACTGGCGCGAGACAAGGACCGCTGATCTAGATTTCCTGAACGCTGATCCCATTGGACCCTGAGGGTCCACTACAGGATCTCATGTCTAACCTGGCCAGAGGGACCATCAGGATGGCCGCTGCCATGAAGCCGAGGAGAAGTGCTGGCTGGAACATGCTGAATCTGCGCCACCTCCTGGGTCTGGGCAATAAGGCGGTCCACCTTGTCTTGGGGAAGGAAGGCCTTGCCCAGAGTAGAGTCCAGGACTGCCCCTGTGAATTGTAATCTCTGAGAAGGGGTCAGCACAGACTTGGGTCAATTAATTGGCTGTGATGCCCAAGGAGTGGAACAATTGCGGGGTGTGCTCCAGGGCGAACAACAAGAGCTCTCTGGACTGGGCTTTCAGTAACTAGTCATCCAGGTATGGGAACACATACAGGCCTCACGCCAAAAGGGCCACTGCCACAGCTGCTAAGCACTTGTAAGACCTGTGACAGAGGATAAGCCAAAGGATAATACCCTGACCTGGTAATGCTCCCTGGAACAGGAAATGCAGGAACGCCTGTGAAGGGGCAAACCATGATATGCAGATAGGCATCCTGCATATCAAGGTACTATAGCCAGTTGCTCTGCTTGAGCAGTGTGAGAAAGCTGTGCAAAGTGACCACCTGGAACCTTTTGTACTGAATAAAAAGGTTTGGTTCCTTGAGGTCTAGTATGGGCCTGAAGTTCACTGTTCTCTTGGGAATCAGGAAGAGCTTAGAATAGAACCCTTGTTCCTTTGCCACCTGGACACTGGTTCTATGGCCTGTCTGTGCAGCAAGGTGAGGACCTCTTCCCTAAGTACCTCTGTGTGGTCTGGAGGGTAAAACAGAGGACTGGGGGAACATCTGAAGAGCTGCTCTAGAAGCTCGAGAGCATGTCCCCCATTTGATCATCTGCAGGATCCAAGCATCTGTTGTGATGATTCTCCATTGGGACAAATGGAGGGAGAATCTGCCTCCGACCACCTCCTCCTGACTCAAGAGGAGGGAGTCCTGCCGGAGTCAGACAGAGGCTGAATCGCGGCAAGGCTGCACTGCCACCTCTGGGTTGCTTGGCAGAGGAGCCGATGGAGGAAGAGAGAGCAGGTAGGCTGAGCTGGCTCTGCATTTATCCTGAAGTTTGCCTCAGGGCCCAACTTGTGGAAGGGCTTCCAAAGGAGGACCATGGCCTACTCCTGGCTGCGTATGATATAAGGAGTGGACAGATCAAATGGCCCTACCACAGACCTGCATTTCATTAATAATGTCCTGCACATCTGGACCAAAAGTTTGTGACCCACAAAGGAGCATTTAACTGGCACTGGCAAAGCCAGAGACCCACAGTCAGGAGTGCCGTTTAAAGGCAATCCAGAGGCAGCTGCCTGGCTGTAGTGTCAACCATATCAGAGGTGCTTGCTAACATCTTCCGAGACCTGAAGTACTTTGAGAAGCTCCTGCTTGTGAGAACACTCAGGAAGGGACTGAACAGACGCTTTGCCCTTACTCCAGAGAGTATTTTGGCACTTAAGATGGGCCAAGTAACTGACAATCCGAAAGGCAAGGGTGGCTGAGGCAAAAGTCCTTTTGTCCCACAGATCCAACCTTCTGGACTCCTGGTCAGGGGGGCAGGGAGCTAAAGAACATAGAGGCCTTAGTCCTGTCAGGGGCAGTTTAATGACCACAGAGTCAGTCTCAGGCTGGGCTGCATAAAAGTGTAACCCTTGAGGCACCTGATAAAGTTTGTTGGCCCTCCTAGGCATAGCTGACACCATATTGTGTCTGCACCAGGCTGCCGTGGCTGCACCATTCAAGGCTGGTAGCAGAGAAGGCATAATCGTAGGTGGAGACTCGGGGATCTCCAAGAAGTCCACCATATTCCTTCTGGTTTCATCCTCCCCCTCAGTTTGCAACCCCATAGTAGAGGAGAGCTGTTTCATGATACTGAAAAAGGAGGGGTCCTCGTGGGGGACCCAGAAGTTTGCTTAACAGACTCCTCACTCATAGAGGAGATAATGGATCTATCAGAGGTTTCTGCATCAACTTCCTCTGCATTCTCCTCTTCATCAGGAATGAGAAGATCAGGATGGTACACTTCTTCATCATTGGACTGGTCTGGAGCAGGGACTGATGAATGCTGCGCAGACGACTCCTTAGGGTGTGCGGGGCATGTGGGCCTAGCAGACAACGCCGCTGAAACATACCATAATGACGTGCGTGATGATGGCCCAGGCCGTGCAGCTTGATGATGGAAAAGGGAAGTAATAACGGAGGTTAGAATGGTATTAACGTCAATGACAGGGAAGGTAACCATCGACAACACTGGAAAAGATGAAGAGGACGCGAGGCCCTGGTCCGACGACAAATAGCTAACTGAAGATGTAGCGGGTATGCCTGGCGCGGACAGATCATGAGGCTGAAAAGGTCTCGACAGCAGGGCAGGGCCAATGACAATTCCACAGATCTGACGGGCAGACAGAGAATCCATCGTGGGGGTCCTGGAAGATGCAGAGGCCTGCATGGGGTTAGGTGTTGACGCCGAAGCTGTCGACAGGGCAATCCCTGGAGGAGAAGAGGAGGAAGAATCCAGAGGAGACCGGAATCATTGGTGGTGGTGGTGGGGAACGGTTCATGGGCATCTCCTTATCCCGTTGAAAGTGTTTACCTGAGTATCTGTCCTGGGCCTTAGCGGCCTGCAAGCCCATGGAATATGCCGGCAACTAGGTGGAGGGGCCCGTGGAAGACCCCTGCTCTCTGCTGGTTACCTGCTGCTCCATGAGGAACTTCTGCAGGGCTTTCTTTCCTCAGCACGAGTGGTAAGAAAAAAATTACTCACCATAGTAATGTTATTTCTTCCAAGGGATTCTTCAGCATTATTGACAGGTGCAATATGCCAGCTAGGCCAAGCCGCCCTGGAGAGGAGGAGTCAATGTAAATGAGAAAACACTGGCCAATCAGAATAGAGAGGGAGAGTGCTGCCTGCAGTCAGCCTGATGGACCCCAGAACTGTTTGATGCTGAAAAAGAGCACAATGTGCCCCACAGGGCGAAATACTGTTAGCAAAAATAACTGACAATTCCAAACCACTATTGTGAAACAAATCAACAAGAAAACAGTAAACCTAAGCAAATTTGTCTCAACACCACAACACAGCCATCCCCAGACTGGTTTCGCAGGGGAGGATGGGTGGGAATATCAGTAATGCTGAAGAATCCCTTGGAAGAAATAACATTACTATGGTGAGTAGTTTTTTCTTCTCACCCCAGGAATTCATCACGTATTGGCAGGTGCAGACTACAAAGCAGTGCAGTTGGGAGGTGAGCACAGAAACCTACTTAGGGGAAAAAGGCTCTGTAGCACTGCTCTGCCGAATTTGGCATCAGATCTGGACTGCACATCCAAGCAGTAATGCTTTGTAAATGTGTGACCCACTTTCCAAGTAGTTGCTTCACAAACTTCTAGCAAAGGGACGTCTTGTGTTGCTGCCACAGAGGCAGTGGTGCCCCTAGTAGAGTGGGCTCTGAGCCCAAGAGGGGGCTGTAACAGAACTGGATACAAGAGAATTCAGTGGGAAATGGATCTCTTGGTCACTGGTTTCCCTCTGCCCACTTCACCATAGGTGAGAAAGAGCAGTGTGTGAGTCTCAAACTGCTAGTAAGTAAAAAGACAGGGCTCTCTTGACGTCCAGACTATGCAACTTGCATTCGCCTGGACTGGATGGGTCTGTGAAAAGAACTGGCAAGGAAATAGACTGGTTAAGATGGAAGTCAAAAACCACCCTGGGCAGAAATTTCCTATTTCTCCTAAGGACTTTGTCCTTGTGGGGAATTATGTAATTAGAATCTAAACAAAGGGTCTGCAACTCTAACACCCATCTGGCGGAGGTAAGGGCCACTAGAAAAACAGTCTTCCAGGTAACAAACTTAAGATCAGCGGTAGCCATGGGCTCGAAAGAAGGCTCCATGAGCTTGACTATACAAAGGCTCAAGTCCCAAGAGGGAACAGGTTCCCTCAGAGGGGGCTGGAGGTGCAGCAGCCCCTTGAAAAACTTTTTGAAAACAGGCTGTGAGATAACAGATTTCTCTTTTCCAGTAGAAAGATAGGCTCAGATGGCTGCTAGATGTACTCACAAGGATGACGCCTTCAAGCATTCTACCTGAAGGTGTACTACATAATCCAGCAAGATAGGAGGAGGAGCCTGCAAGGGCTCTACAGTCCTTATTGTTGAACCACATTGAGGTCTTCCACTCATAAGCAAGCGTTTTCCTAGAGCTAGGTTTTTTGGCCATTTGCAGAATTTTTAGGACCTGCTCAGAGTACTGGTATTCAGGAAATTCTAGCTCCTCAAGAACCAGGCTTTGAGGTGAAGAGACTGGATACTGGGAAACTATTCCTGTCTGAGAAAGAGTCAGGAGATTGTGGGATGGAGGCAGTCTGATGTGCTTCTTGACTTGACAAGGCGAGGAGCAGGGAGTGCCAAGGCTGTCTCACCCAATCCTGAGACACTAGAATCAAGGTAGCTGGCTGAGCCCTGAGCTTGAGACGGACCCTGTAAATCAGAGGAAAAGCATAGAGGTGCCTCCTTGTGTAGTCCAGGGTCTGAGCGTCCAACTGGGATGGTCCCCAGCACTGGGGGCCTGCAGCAATACTGGGGTAACTGGTGGGTAAGGATGGACGTAAACTGGTCCAGATCTGGAACACACCACCTACTGAAAACTGTGGCTAGGACCAGTTTGTTGAGGGTCCACTCACAGTAGCCCTAACTAATGTGGCTTAGCACATCTGCCAGAGTGTTGACCTTGCCTAGAAGATGTCCTTATCTGGAATGACTGATCTCTGAGCTGTGGAGCGAAAGTCTTGATGGCCAGAAACACTGCTTTGAGTTCCAAAAGATTGATATGGAGTGTGGATTCTTTGGGCATCCAACTTAGGGCCGGTCCCCTAGGTTGGCGCTGTCATCAAGGCACAGGTCAGGAAGTTTACGAAAAACCAGGAGCAGTTGTAAAAATTTTCAAAAAATATTTATTTACACTAGCAGTAACATTAAAAAAAATGTACTTGTTCAGAATAACTATTTACAAAGGAAGAATAAATAGCAGATTCAGAGTTTTCCTTCAATTTCTGTGTGCACATCTTGCAAGCAATTACAGCTCTGTCTTACAAGTCTTTCCAACCCCCCATTCTTAACAAGCATCTTCCAAAGTGTTCTTGTATATTTCAGGCAGGTGCTGGCAGGAACACTGTGCCTGAGCTGAGGCACCTTTTCCACCGCTCTTCTGCAAAAGGCTTAAAAATTGCACTCAGGTGATCCTTTTGATTTTCTAAGTTTTTGCAATCATCTCAAACTACAATTATATACATTTAAAAATTAACACTATTTAATTTCTAAACAAAGGATCCCAATATCAGTTACACTTCCACACACTGATTTGCATATATTTTTATACCAGCAGATATGCAAGGAAAAAAAAGACAGCAAGGGAGACTGAGGGACAGTGAGAGGCAAATAACTGCAAGACTGTCAGGGGGATCAAATCCTAGGTCTCACAGGAAAATCTGGTTGCACAGACAGGAAAGGATAGAACAGATCCTTGCATTTAAACATTTTCTCCATAACAACTGGGACAGGGTCCTATTCTATCCTGTCACAGGCACCCCAACCTAGAAGGAATGCATCGTCGTCAGGATCGGAGAGGGTTGCTGAATCTAAAAGGAACCCCTGCCCTGAGAATTTCTGTTTCCTTCCACCAGTCCAGAGCCTGCATAAAGGTTTTTGACTGGTACTAGCTTTGCAAAGAGTCCTTTTTCTGGGACTAATGAGATCTGAGGTGGTACTGAACATCTCTCATCTGGAATCTGGCACCTGGGACTATTGTGGTCATTGAGGGCCATGTGGCAGAGTAGTCTGAGGAAGTGTCTAGCTGGTCTCAGTTGGCCTAGACTGAATGAATTTAGCAGAGTGAGAAAATTCTGAATTTTGTCTGCAGGAAGGGAAGCCTTCCCCTGCAGTGTGTTGAGCTCTGCTCCTATAAATTGCAGGATTTGGGTAGGCTGAAACAGATTTTCTCTTTGTTGATAATGAAACCCAGAGACTGTGAGTGCATTTTATTCTGGCTTAGGGCTTCTGAAATTGCCTGAGAAGAACAGGCTACGATCAGCCAATCGTCTAGGCAGGAAGACTGAGATTCCTCGTCTTCTGAGATGAGCTGCAAACACTGCCAGGCACTTGGTGAACACCCTGAGAGCGGATGTCAGCCCAAAAGGCATGGCTGCAAACTGGTAATGACCCGAGGGCAGCCTAAACTGGAGACATTGTCTATGGGACTGCCTTACTGGAACATGAAAGTAGGCATCCTTTAGATCCAGTAAGACTAGCCAGTCCCCTTGCTTTAGAGAATGAATTACCCGAGTCAAGGTTACCATCTTGAACTTTGATTTTAGCAGGTACCTGTTCAGGTACCTTAGGTCCAGAATAGGTTGCCACTCTTCATTTTTCTTCAGGGTTAGGAAATACCTGGAATAGAGACCCTTTCCCCACTGGGAAAGTGCATTTCAATGACTTTGGCCTCCAAAAGAGTCTTGACCTCTATCTCTAACTGTTTTTCTGTTGGGGTAAGAGGTTTAGAGAGCCAGGGACCAGTCCTGTTCCACTACCTCCAACACCTACTTGTCAGGTGATTTGATGCCAATAATGGAGGTAGTGGGAGAGCCTGCCATCTACAGGAAGGGAGGCGACCAAAAGGAGTCAGGATGACTGCTGTCTGGACTGAGTAGACAGAACAGGAGAGGGGTTGTCTCGTCTGACCTCTCCTGTGAAAAATCTCTCATTTGGGAAGAATCCATAGGTACTGGCATAAGAAAGAATGCCCTAGGAAAATAACCCCTGCCCCTCCTTCTCTGAGACTTCTGGGAGGAAAATAGAAACATAGAAACATAGAAGTTGACGGCAGATGAGGACCGCAAGGCCCATCCAGTCTGCCCATTTCTTTTTCTACCTTATAAATGTGCCATCGGCCTTTGCTCTGTCAGTGACCTATCTATTCATAGTCATTTGTATTGCTCCCTTGTGCCTATCCCATGCCTGTTTGAAGCCCTGCACTGTATTCATAGCCACCACTTCTTGTGGTAAGCCATTCCATGCATCTACCACCCTTTCTGTGAAAAAAATTTCTCAATTCCCCTTAATCGGCCTCCCTCTAATCTCATGCTGTGTCCTCTTGTCCTGCTATTTTCTTATATTTAAACATGTTAGACTCTTTCACCTTGTTTATGCCCTTAAGGTGTTTAAATGTCTCGATCATATCACCTCTCTCCCTCCTTTGCTCAAGGGTATACATATTGAGCTCCGTTACTCTGTCCTCATATGTCTTCTGATGCAGTCCCTGCACCATTTTGGTTGCCCTTCTCTGGACTGCCTCAATTTTAGTTAATGTCCTTGTGAAGGTGTGGCCTCCAATACTGCCGCAGTACTCCAGATGGGAGCCTAACCAATGTCTTGTACAGAGGATTATTACCTCCCTCTTACGACTTGTGATACCCCTACTAATACACCCTAACACCCCCTAGCCTTACCCACTGCTTTAGAGGTCTGTTTGATGATTTTAGGTCATCAGTGATGATGATGCCCAAGTCTCTTTTCCTTGTGACTGCTAGCACCCCTCCCAGCCTATAAGTGGCTTCAGAGTTTCTCTTCCCTATGTGCATGATTTTGCACTTCTTTGCATTAAATCCCAGTTGCCACTCTTCTGACCATTCTGCTAGTTTATCCAGATCTCTTCTCATTCTGCCCACCCCATCTGGATCATCTACTCTGTTGCAGATCTTGGTGTCATCTGCAAACAGACAAGCCTACCCTCTAGTCCATCTGCGAGGTCACTAATGAAGATGTTGAATAGGACTGGCCCCAGGACTGATCCTGAGTACCCACTTGTGACTTGCATCTCTTCTGACTGTATACCATTTACCACCACTCTCTGTTTTCTGCCAGTCAACCAGTTTGCCACCCAGTTGACCAACTTCTGACCCACCCGAGCCTACCTAGCTTATTTATCAATCTTCTATGTGGAACAGTGTCAAAAGCTTTGCTGAAGTCAAGGTAGGCGACATCAACTTGCCCCTTGGTCCACCACTCTGGTTACCCAGTCAAAGAAATCTATGAGATTAGTTTGACAGGACCTTCCTTTGTAAACCCATGCTGTCTTGGATCCTGTGCCCCTATGGATTCCAGGTGTTGCACTATCCTTTCCTTAAGGAGTGCCTCCATAATCTTGCCCACTACTGAGGTAAGACTGACCGGTCTGTAGTTCCCGCCTCCTCCTGCTACCACTCTTGTGGAGTGGGATCACATGAGCCCTTCTCCAGTCTTCTGGGACCTCTCCTGTGCTCAGAGACTCACTAAACAATTCTGCTAATGGCTCTGCTAGTTCCTCCTTTAGCTCCTTTAGTACCCTGGGATGTATGCCATCAGGTCCCATTGCCTTATCCACCTGAGCTAAAGCTCTTGTAGGACCCTTTCTTTTGTGAAGGGAGTAGTGCTCACCTCCCTCCCCTGTGTCCATGATGCTGAGCTGTGGGCCCTGCCCTACCTTCTCTTCAGTAAATACTGAGCAAAAGTATCTATTTAGGATAGATGCCTTTACAGGGTCCTCCTCCTCCACATGCTCCCTTTTCTCCATTAAGCTTAGCAATACCCCCTCTGGACTTTCTCCTTTCACTAATGTATCTATAGAAAGTCTTGTCACCTTCTTTTACTGTTTGTGCTAGTGCTTCCTCAGTTTGGGACTTTGCCTGCCTTACTGCCTTACCTGCTTCCCTTAGGGCAGTTTGGTATGCCTCCCTATCTTCATCCCGCTGTGTTCCCTTATATTTTCTGAAGGCCAGCCTTTTGGCTCTGATCTTTTCTGCTACTGTATTTGAGAACCAAAGTGGTTTCCTTCTTCTTTTGCACTTCCTTTTCTGTCTAACACAATGGGATGTTGCTTCAAGTATTGTATCCTTAATGCTTGCCCACTTTGCCTGTACCTTCTCACCTGTGTTTCTTTTTGCCAGGGCTAGCTTAACTCTGTTGGCCATCTTATCAAAGTCAGCTCCTCTGAAGTCCCATATTTTTGCCTTGGAATGGGATGATTTAGATGTAGTAATAGAATTGAACCATACCATGTGATGGTCACTGGCCCCAGGTGACCTTCTACCTGGAGATCTGTGATCCCTTCTTTGTTAGTCAGTACTAGATCTAGGATAGCCCTGTCTCTTGTGGGTTGCTGTACCAGTTGTTTGAGGCCCTCCCCTGTAGGAATCCACTCATGAGTCTAGTTCTGGCAGATGTTCCTGCTGGTATTGACCAATCTGTATCTGGCATGTTGAAGTCTCCCATTATCAGAACCTCCCTTTAGCTGTCATGTTTTGTATATCTTCTAACAGTAATGTGTCTATGTCCTCCCTCTGGTCTGGGGCCTGTAGACAACCCCAGTTCTTATGGCTGTCCATTTCCTGTTTCCAGGGTGACCCACAGTTCTTCTGGCTCCTTATGTGTATTCTAGATTTCTGTAGCTTTGATATTTTCATTAACATACAGACCTCCTCCCCCTTTTTGCACCTCGGTCTCTTCTGAACAATTATGTAGCCAGGTACTAAAGTCTCCCAAGTGTGATTACTGGTAAACCACGTCTGCTAATTGCTACTATGTCAGTTTAGCCTCTGACATTATTGCCTGCAGGTCTGGTATCTTATTTCCCAGGCTGTGAGCATTTGTATACATGATTTTCCATTGGCCAGATTTTGGTGTGTTAGTTGTTGGGTGAAGTTTGGCATTACCCCTGTGCATCGTATGGGGAGACAAACCTTTTTTCTTACCTGGTGATGCAAATGAATGGCAAACACGCTGAATTCCTGTTTGACCACTAGCTGAGGGGGGAGGGGTGTTCTTCCCATTCGACGTATGGGGTGCTGCACCCCTCTCCCCATTTGCTAGTTTAAATATTCTGCAAAGACGTCAAACTTCTGCCCCAATGCACTGACTCCCTCTTTAGTCAGATGCAGTCCATCAAATTTAAAGAACTTTCGCTCCCAGAACTGTTGCCAGTTCCCTACAAATCCGTGTCCTTTTTCCTGGCACCAGTCCTTGAGCCATGTGTTTAGCTCCCCTATCTCCCCTTCTCTGACCTTCCGTCCATCTGCTCCCTTCTCCCAGACTGGCAGGATCTCAGAGAAGGAGATGCCGGACGAAATAGATGATAGTTTGTCACCCAGCCTAGTCAGGTGTTCCTTGGTCTCCACAACTGACCGAAAAGGGTTTATCTTTAGCCGAGTTACTCTTGGAAGTAGTTTTGAACTCATCCATTCTTTTCATGTAAGCCTCAGTTTGGTCCCCGAAGAGTTGTTCTCACAAGGAAAATCCATAGCTTGCGATTGGATATCCTGAGTGAGACTTTTTGTTCTTAACCAAGCAAACCACCTGAGAGAAATGGCCTGTGCCATGACCCTCAAGGCTGTATCGTTATCTACGGCCATGAGAAACTGATACCTAGTAGCTTCTACGGCCAGGGCTCAGACTATCTGAAAGAGCTCCTGGTGTCTCACTGCCCTGGGCAACTGCTCCACTCAGCCGACGAGGGGTTGCTAGAGATTCCAAGGGTATGTTTGAAATCTTCTGGGGCGAGAACATTTATGTATGCTGCCCCTACCCTTTGGAATTCTCTACCCCGTCGGTTACATGAGTGCTCGACTGTAGAGGGCTTTAAACAAGCACTAAATACTTACTTTTGGAACCAAGCTTTTGGTGATTAACTAAAGGATGTTATCAGTATTACTCTTTTTGTTAAGAGGTTCTGTGTGAATACTGTGATTTTAATTATTAAGGCGCCTTGGTTTTTTGAAAGGCGCCATATAAATAAAGTATTATTATTCTTCTTTAAAGGTGGTTTATAACAACATGTGTTGATTTGTTCTTCAGGTGCCTATACGAACACATCATTGGGTTTTGTATTCTCATTTAGGCTGGTTGGCCCAGATAGCCGGAATTGAATATTTTTGTGGTTGTGCTATTTTCAAACGTGTTTTACTCAAGTCATTGTTTACTCTATACAATCTTGTCAAGTTATGTACTGTTCTTCCCAGCTTGTGGGCATCTAATGATAGTATATTTGACACTGTTATACCTAAACTTAAAATAGCACGTTGTGCTTTTTCTATAGCCGGCCCTCAATTCTGGAATATATTGCTCCCCTCAGTGCGTCAGGCTTCATCGTTAATTGGTTTCAAGACAAAATTGAAAGAATACTTACTATCAAAATTGTCTTGTAGCTGCTCTTTGTAATTGATTGTTCTATGTTATGTATTGTGGTGTTTTTTTTTTTTTTTTATTGATCCCAGGTCAGACCTGAAAAGGGCCAGTGGTCCAGTGTCCCTACTCGATTAACAAATGAATAAATAAATTATAATACCCTCTTGAAAAAACATTCCTAAAATGGAAAAGAGTTTTATGTTTTTATCCATTAAACCATTTACATCCCATGTTATTGTCATAAAAAGTTTTGGTTAGTTGTAGAATACAGTTAGGGGTTGCCATGCTGCTTTTGGTTATATCTGCTTTCAAAGTGACAGTTTTAGAGCTTGTCGCCTCATAACAAAAGTCATTAAAAGTCCCAAATGTAGCCGGCCCAGTGGCACAGAGGGATGAGGCGCTGGATGCCACACCTCGAACCACGCTGGAGACCGGTGGGAACGGACTCAGGTTGTTGAGGGCTGGCAGGGGGAGGAGAGGATTGAGCGTCCGGTGGACTACTCTCCTCTCCTGGGGTGGGCTAGAGTGGTGCATCACTCTGTAGCGGCCCCCGTTGGAGACCGGAGGCACTACAAGAATGTCTCAATGTGGGCCAACAAAGAAAAAGTGAGAAACAGCGTCACCAACTGATGGATGGCAGCCCTACCTCCCTCGCCTCTCTGCACGATGTGCCTCAGGCTGCACTCTCCAGCGCTCCGCCTAGATGGAAGAGTGCGACAGCATTCGATCTCCCCTCCTGCTGCCCCTGGTGGGAGGGCCCCCAGCAGAGGGATATGCGGAGTTGGTGGAGAAGACAGCGGCAGGGCTGGCTGCCCGAAGGAGTGGACGGGGATGTGCACAGTAGGAGGATAAAAATATACAAATAAAAAGTCCCAAATGAAAAATAAAACTTGTCCCAAAACTATTCAATTTAGAAATACATGCAGAATGACAAGGACTTTAAAGAAACAGAAGAACCGATGACAGACAGACATGTATGTGAAGTGCCTTGAATGATGCCAATGGGTACAACTGTTGGAGCCAATTTCCTTGCTGCCATCTCGTACCCAACATGACAGGATAAATCATTATTCTAATAAAGCTCTCATATGCTCAGGAATTCATTTGTGCCAGTAAACCGCCTTAAAAACATTTTCCGAAGTATCAGAAAATGGTAATTCAAAACACCTAGGAGTCTTTAAATGCATACTCACAGTTGTCAAATAGGGTATGAGTTTCTTTTTTTTCCCCATTCAGATTTCTTTTTTTTTCAATTGTTTAACCAGGAGTGGCACACTAAACTGAAAGCTTGTTTACAGGTGCAACCTGTGAGAACATGGAAGTTGTTGCTCACGGTCATACATTATACAAGTGGGGGCTGTAGAACTCAAACCCAGTTCTCCAAATTTGCAGCTCAGAGCCTTAAACACTTTGCTATACTACCTTCCCTTTACCCCACTGAGCCTGGCAGGTGCTGGCCCTCGGAGGACCTCTTTCTCGGGTCCCCCGCTCCCGTGACTCGGCGGACCCCGATGGCTACTCCTACTGGGGCCAGGAAGGTGGCACCCCTCCTGGACACCCAATCCAGAGGTCGGGGTCAGCCTCTGGATGAGGCAGACCATCATGGAGCCCAGCCAGGCTTCTTTTCCTCCTTTCACGTCCTCCACCAAGGTGACTACGCCAGTGTGTCTCCCAACTCCATATCGCCTCCAGCCACCACCAGAGGGTGATCAGCAGGTGGGACAACATGGCACCCTTCCCCAAGAGAGAGAGCAATCCTCCAGCCACTCAGTCCTCTCTCCCTTGCCGAACCCGGGTCACCAGCATGGCGCAAGTTGTAGCGACCAGTGCCTCAACCTCAGTGCCACTGGGCCAGCTATAGGGTATGAGTTTCAGAGAGCTCTGCAGTAATTTCTGTTTTAAAATGAAAACTCCAAGTCTGCTGGCAACTGCTGCAGCCTTTGTACACATTTCCTCCAACAGTTCAAAATGCCTAGTGGTCTGACAGTGCAATTAGCAAAGACAAGAATCAACTTCTTAAGCAAGGCCAAACTTTGGAACTGTAAGGGCTAGAAATGGTGGGCTGGATGTTTAAAAGTGATGATGCAGCTGCAGTTCACAACTTTTGGGCTACGTATGTGTCATCCGATATGCACCAAAATGTTTGAGTGCTATTTTGAAACATTGATGCATGTACGACAATTTCCCAGGTTATAGTGACGTCTCCCCCACACACACACAAGTGTCAATTTTTGCAGACATTGTGGACATTAAGACAAAACAATGCCACAATTCCAGGATGGTAATTCAAAGTATGATCTGCTCAACCCTGGCATTATAAATTATTTTTCAAGGGTGCTCCTGGTTGTGACTAATATCAATGAAAAAGAAAGTCCAGTGTCCAGAACCTCCCCACCAAAAACTGCCCAACATAGAAACATAGAAATTTGACGGCAGATAAGGACCCTTGGCCCACCCAGTCTGCCCATTTCCTACCCGATGGATAAGCTGCAGATTCTAGTTAATCAACAGCTTACTTCCTCCTGCCCCCACTAGAATTGCCTTATGCCTGTCCCATGCATTCTTGAATTCTCCCACTGTTCCTGACTCCACAACCTCCTCAGGAAGGCTGTTCCATGCATCCACAACTCTCTCTGTGAAAAAATACTTTCTAACATTACCTCTGAGCCGTCCCCCCTCTATCTTCAAATTGTGCCCCCTTGTTCTTGCACATCTCTTCTTCTGAAAGATACTACCCTCTTGTACCTTGTTAATTCCCTTGAGATACTTGAAAGTTTCTATCATGTCCCTTCTCTCCCTCCTTTCCTCAAGGGTATACATATTAAGCTGCTTTAGTCTCTCCTCGTATGTCTTCTGGTGCAGACCTTGCACCATTTTGGTTGCCCTCCTCTGAACAGCCTCCACTCTGTCTATGTCTTTGCGGAGTTGGGGTCTCCAGAATTGCACACAGTACTCCAGATGGGGTCTCACTAACTGTCTGTAGAGAGGGATAACAACTTCCTGTTTTCTACTGTTGATGCCTCTCCCTATGCATCCCAGTATCCCCCCAGCCCTCCTTACTGCCTTCTCACATTGCTTGCCCACCTTTAGGTCATTCATTCATTCTTTATTTTTAAAAGGCGCTTTTCTCATAACCAAAGTGCCTGTACAATACATAAAACAATAAATAGACAGAATTAAAACTAACATAAATCATTAAAAACTATACTAAAAAGATGTGTCTTCAAAGCTCCTTTAAAACTTTGGACAGTCGGGCAATTACGCACCTGACGAGGCAGAGAATTCCACAGGGTCGAGGCCATAAAACTAAATGATCTAGCCCCTGAAGTTTTTAAATGAACCCTGGGAATCTCTAGCAATCCCTCGTCAGTGGATCGGAGGGGGGAGGACAGTAGGACTCAGGAGCTCTTTCAGGTAAGTAGGTCCCTGATCGTGTAGGGCTTTATAGGACAGCAAACCGACCTTGAAGGTGATTACAGTAAAACTGGCAGCCAGTGCAGTCCGGAGCACAGGCATTATATGGCTGGATCTAGAAGATCCAGTCAACAACCTAACCCGCATTCTGCACTAGCTGCAGGCGGCAGTTCAACCGAGTAGCCCCAGGTAAAGGGCGTTGCAATAGTCAAGGCGGGAGGTAACGAAAGCATGGATCAGCGTTGGAAGATCCTCTGAAGGAACCAGATGCTTCACCGGGTGATGTTCCTCAGTTGGTAAAAGGAAGTTTGACTACCGCTGACACCTGAGATTTAAGCGTCAGGCGGTCTCATCAAATACTACGCCCAGATTCCGCACCTGGTCTGAGGTCGTCAGCTGGACGCCCCCAAGCCATAAGCCTGAGGGCGATCCAGCTAGCAGACCTGCCTCACAGCTACCCTTGTCCTCGACCAACACCTCAATTTTCTCCGGGTTTAACCGCAGCCAACTCCCATTCATCCAGTCTTGGATCTCAGCAACGCAGTTATTAAATATCGAAAAGGCAGCATCCTGGCTAGGCACAAAAGACATATACAGCTGGGTATCATCTGCATAGCAATGAAAACCCAAATCGTATCATCTAATAATCGCTCCTAACGGCAGCATATACACTGCAAAGAACATGGGTGCTAGAATAGAACCCTGCGGTACCCCACAGGATAGGGAGACTGATGCCGAAGAAAAAATTCCAGACACCACCCTCTGAGTCCTACCCTCAAGGTAAGATCGAAACCACATGAGGACCGTATCAGACAATCCACAGATGGACCGCAGACGCTCTAACAGCACAGCATGATCAACAGTGTCAAATGCTGCAGAGAGATCGAGAAGTACCAAGATAGAACAGGTCCTACTATCACGCTATTAGGAGGTCATTTAGTACCCGAACAAGTGCTGTCTCGGTACTATGCCTTTTCCTAAATCCAGACTGGAGAGAATCGTAGACATTGTTGTTGGTCAGATGACCATCCAGCTGCACTGCAACCACCTTCTCACTAACTTTACCCACAAAGGGTAAGTTAGAGACGGTCTGTAATTTGCTAGACAATCTGGGTCCAAGGAGGGCTTCTTCAATAGAGGCTTAACTATAGCCTCCTTAAGAGGATCTGGAAAGATCCCCCTCTCCAAGGACCTCCAGACTATCAAAGCCAGGACTGGGCCGATTTTATCCACACAATCCACTAAGAGATGTGTGGGGCCAGGTCCAAATCACAGTTGGTCGGTGCATGCGCTCGGATGATCATCACAATATCATTGATTGTGGGGAGGCTGAAGTCAGACCATGCAAACTGGGTGTCCGACATCTCCTGCCGACCATCACCACTCCACTGGAGAGGAAAAGCAGGCGTCCAGTCTGATTTTGGCAACCTTATCTGCAAAGAAGAGGCAAACTCCTCACACCGTTCTGGAGAAAAGGCTCTTCTGGGCTGAAGACAGACTGGATTGCACAGTCTGTCCACAGTCGAAAGAGCTGAGCTGGTCTATTCTGTGCAGTCGCAATCTCTCTGGACAGGAATTCTGCCTTCTCACGAGAGATTGCGGATTGATAAACCATGTAATGGTCCATCAAACTAAATTTGTCATCATCCAAACTGGACCTCCTAGCGCCTCTCCAACCTTCGTCCAACCTCCTCAACTCCCTCACGGTCTCATCGAACCAAGGAGACCTGGGACGAAGAGTGAGAGGACGAACACGAACAGGTGCAATGGAATCCAGGGCCCCTGTCACCGCCTTATTATAGGCATGTACCAGGTACCCTGGATCCAAGCAATCTATCGGTAGGCCCGATAGGTCCAGCACTGCCATCAGGTCATCCGGGACACACCCCTTAAAAGGCGGTACAGGACTATTTCCGAAGGGCTGACCTCAAAACTGAACCTAATGGAGTGACGGTCCGACCATCCAACCGGTTCCACCACCGAGTCAGATATCCCCATCCCCAGAAGGAACACCAGGTTCAATGAATGTCCACCAATATGGGTCGAGGAGGAAATGACCTGTGTGAAGCCCAGTGATATCATCAACTGGAGGAAGTCTTGACCAAAACGTGAGAGTCCATCGTCAACCCAGGCACTGAAGTCCCCCAGAACCAACCATCTGGGGGACCCCAATGTCAGGTCGACAATGAAGTCTGCAACTTCCTGCAGGAAAACATTCTCGTCACCTGGTGGACGGTATACAAGAAGTATCCTGCACCCCACACCCTCGCCTGAGATACATTCAAGGACCTGGTGACTCCCACGGTACCTCCACCAGGCCCAGTTCTGTCCTAAAACAGATGGCAACACCCCGCCCTACAATCCTGCCTCGGGCAGTGTATCACCGATAACCGTCTGGAACTGCTGCCACTAAAACTGGCACAGCATTTTCCATCCAACCAAGTCTCGGTAATTTTGCGTAAATCAGATATTAACAAATCAACTATAATAGCGTTTTTTTTTTTTTAATAGACCTGGCGTTGCACAACACTGCCAGTAGGATGATCCTCGAAGATGACCGCCTTACCTGCTGATCATAATCAGAACCCTTGGGTATGGGCACCAGACAGGGAGATCCCCTTTCCTGTGCCCATTTCGCCCCAGGGTGTCTCCTTGTCCCCACTATCTCTATCCGCCCGCTCCTTTCCATTCCCCCCCCAGGCCCAGCACCAGCCCTCCTCCTCCCCCTCACAATCCCCAGAGCCCTACATCTCCTATAGACCTCCAGGCGACAGGGGGGGACAGGAGAAAGGACGAAGGTCCCTGAGCCTAGAGGGAATAATACCCGACTGTCCTACTATCATTCCAGCACATAATTAACACCACAAAAAAATCTAACAATTATTAACCCCACTCAAAAACTTACATAAACAACTAATCTACAAGATTAACATACAATTTTAAATTATAAATCTAATAAACACAACAACCAAATATCTAAATAACTTCAACTAAATATAAATACAATATCTATTTAACAAAACTATACCCCTTTAAAATAAACTTCCAATAAATAAATCAACCCTATCAATGTCCATATTGTAAGTGTCCAAAATGTGCCTTTAGATTTTCAGATTTATAAATATCACTTTGTCTTTCTGCCCCCACCCACAGTACTCTCACCACTGCGGGGGAAAGGAGCTTTCCAGACTATACAAGCCCCCTAACATAAAACTGGCCCTTAACGTTAAGAGGCCCTTTAGTCCAAAGCCAATACCACTATTTCCTTTAAAAATAAGAGAGTTCCAAGGTCTTTTTTATGTCTACACCTATGTGCTCTCACCACTTCAGTATGATCCAGAATTTTATCAACCTCCTCTCACGAGGCTGAAACAATCCCAAATGTACTAAATTTTAGTCTTTCCAATATATAACAAACGCTGGCCAAAATCAAAAAATTCAGAAGTACATCACCAAACAAACGGTCCAGACAGTTCCACCTTCCTTCCAGCATTTAAGTTTCTCAGTCACCAGGAATCCTTCAGAATGGCGAACAGACAGGTAGCATATATGTTTCAGTTGCAGATTCTGGCTCTACCCGACCCTTAACACTGCGCAACTGTTTGAATAGAATGACAAAACTTTTTCAGGTTGTGATTACCCAAAAATATCTTCAGGTTTATTTTCGATTGAAGGAGGATCCATCTTCAGAATAATTAAAGAGCGCGATTGTTGCATTACTTAGAGGAACTTCGGGAGACAGAGTGCTCTCTGATTTTTGAAAACAAAGTTCCTTCCTCCCCCTCGTCTTCTGCGCATCCCTGCCACCTGATGCAACAACTGAGTCTTTAATTATTCTGAAGATGGATCCCTCCTTCAATCAAAAAATAAACCTGAAGATATTTTTGGGTAATCACAACCTGAAAGAGTTTTGTCACTCTATGCAAACAGTTCCGCAGTGTTAAGTGAAGGGGCTTACAGAAAAGCAACGCGAGCGAGTGCACTCATAAAAAATGTAATATTGTCAACGTCCCAAACATCACTGTATCCAAGTCTCTCTTTACCCTTACTACCAGCAGCAGCTTTTCTACAAAGGCCATCGGTTAGGAAGAAAATTAGCATTGTGATCACCTCAACTCAGATTTTTAGTCACGGAAGTCTGTTCAAGCTAAACTAGAGAATGTGGTAAAACAGCACCACCACTAACCTGTTAAATCACAGTAAATTCACTAGTTTAACTGTCTTTAATGCCTGGAGATTTTCCTTTTTTCTGTCAGACAAAACTAGATTTCTTAACAGAATGTAAGTGCTTTGTATTGAAAAAAGCTGCTCGACTACAACACTCGGCTCACGCTGTACAGCCAAGGGTGCCAGGGCTACAGCTGCCAGTCCACCACACAGGGACGAGCACGTAGAGGCGCATGAAAACCAAAGCACATGCACATAGTGAGGAATGGCAGAAACACGGGGATTCGATCTTTTACTTATGCCAGTTTTACTCATGCTGCAGAGTTCTATGCAGCCGTGATTTTTTTTTTAAAAACGAGCCACTTTTCAGCACTGGGAAAAAAAAAAACAACCTGAATGGAGAGAAAACAGTTAACATAAGGAGTCAATAAAAACACAGAAGTGGGTAGGACAAAATTCTTTATTATATAGCACAGCATTTAACCTGAAACAGAAAGCATAAACAAGTGAATACCTGCTCTTTAAACATAGATTTCCCTAGTAAGCAGGTGAGAATAGGAAGGGGATTCTTCATGGTCAGCAAAGCAACACCATCAATCACAATTCTAAGTACTGTACTGCAGTACTTCATTTTTATGTTTGCATGCACACATGTGCAAGAAACAGTGCCACCATATGAGTTTTTCGTAGGTGTGGCACCCCTGCTTCCAATGCCTTCAGCGTTTTTGCAGGAGCGGCCGCACCGCACTAATGAATGTCCCAGCGGTCTATGACAGCAGTTCAGACTGCAGTGGTGTACAGTTGAAAGCAAATGACCACTACAATCGGTGGTGGTGGTGGCGATGTAAACCCAGTTAGCACTGCCCTGCCAACAGCAGAATGCAAACTGCCTCCACGTCACCATCGCTGATATAGCGGTGTTATATCGTCCCCCTTTGTTGTGTGCCAAGGGGTGCCCAATCCCCTCGGCTCATGCTTACTCCCCCAGCACACTATGTCAGGCGGGGTGCCCAATCCCGTCTGCTCCAGTGCCCCCTTCCCCGACAAAAAAAAAACAAAAAACTTCCAGGTGCCATGCTGGGAGCCCATCCTAGCGTGGTGGAAGTCCAGCATCCTCATGTGTACCCCCTCCAGCACTGTATGGCCAACGGGGTGCCCAATCCCCTGTTGGCTCCACTGCCCCCGAAAACTTCCAGGTGCCATGCTGGGAGTCCACCCCAGCGTGGCAAAAATCCCACATCGTCCATCTACAATAAAAAAAAATAACAAAAGAAAATGGTCCTCGTTGACTCTGCTCCCTCCCACAACCTGCACCCACTCTCTGTTTACCCACCTCTCCACACACACCTGACCACATACTTGGCTCCAGAGGCCAGCGGATGATCTTCGTGAAGCAGGAACACATCTGCACTCTTCAAAGCAGACTGCAGTGAAGAAATGTCGATAAGCTATATAATGGCATAAATAGTTTTTCCAACTTTGGTGCATATCTCAGTTATTTTTGAATTTTTGCACCAAATTTTCAACATGGGGTTCTTGGGACCCCATCTCATAATTCAGTGACTGTCATTTGGTTATTGGTCCCAAAAGGTGATTTTAGCGGTCACTGCCGGAATCACCTTTCAGGACCAATTACGAAACAGTCACTGTTCATGAGGTGGGCTTTAAAAAGCCGATGTTGCAACTTTGGTGAAAAATGCCCAAAAATGACTATATGAGCTGCATTGTAATAATTCCTCATGCCATACCGTGAATCCTCAGAATTGCTTACAATTTTCACTCCAGATTTTCAACATTGTCATTTTACCACACCTCCTTATGAACAGTACAGCTGTCATTTTCACATCTCACCCAAAATGTGTTTTGTACATATGGCGCACAATGGGCATGATCGATGATCTTGAAATCAATGTTGTGACAGATTAAGAAAATTACAGTGACACTGTTCATGACGAAGAGATCTTAAAATGGCTATGTTGGAATTATTGACAAAAGTCCATAAAATTACTGTTACGAGCGTGCATTGTGCAGTTTCCACGCACCCTCATTAAGTTCACAGATTTGTAATATTTTTTGTCCAGATTTTCAACACCTCCTTTTGAACAGTACAGCTGTCATTTTCTACACCTTGGCCAAAAGGTGTTTTCGCACTTCCAGCACAGAATAGCGCGGTCGCTGTGTTAAATCAGTGTTCGGAACAGATTAAGAAAATCAGTGCGACACTGTTCACGAGCACAGCTCCCAAAATGCCTGTGTTGAAATTCTGCTAAAAAAAATCCCCAAATTAATTACATTACGAATTATGCGTTGCGCGGTTTCCTTTACCTTGACTCACCAGTTTTTTATATTTTCATTCCAAGTTTTCAACATTACCATTTTTACATCTCAGGAACAGTACAGCTGTCATTTTTCACATCCTGTTCGAAATGCGTTTTCGCACCTGTGGTGCCAAATGGCATAGTCGCTGTGCAAAATCACCTTTCAGCTAACGAACTGCTAGTGCCACTGTTCATGAGAGGGGGTCACAAAAAGCCCAAGTTGAAAAATTGAAGTAAAAATACCAAGAAACACCCAGGGCGTTATGATGTTTGACTAGAACGCCCTACCCTTTAGGGACTGACAGGCATCAGGGGTGTGACTTGGGATTGTCGACAATAATGCTCATGCCATTCCACCTCCACCCTGCAGCCAGTGACAGGCATCGAGGTGCCTTGGACCCCTGGCCCCAGAGTTCACCCCATTCTCCTATACTGCACCCATTTCAGCATGTTTCCTTATGGAATGAGGTGAACATAAAGCCCAAACACTCCAAAGCACACCTCGACACTTGTCAGTGTCTGCAGGGTAGGGTGATGTGAAACCCAGTAACTGTCATGGGCAATGACCCAAAGACACCCCCCAATGCCTGTCCATCTCTGCAGGGTGGCGGTGGAGTTGGTGTCAGTTCAATACTTCACTGCCATTCCTATACTGCATCTATAACTCCCGCACTTCCACTGCTAAAGCCAGCAAGCAAACATTCGGCATTGACATTTGCTTGTTTAAGTTATGTGTGTGTGTGTAACAAGAATTTTATGAGGGCAAATAACATTTAATTCTTATGTTTATAAATTTAAGACAGTTTTATTTTAGGGCCTAGTCGAAGGTTTTTAGTGAGTAAAGGTGACAGACGTTTGTGATGGCAGTCAGGAATGGCTGGTACTATTGATTTTATTGTGAACAGGCTACTGGACCTTCTTCCAGTGCTGTCATCATGGGATAATAATAATAATAACAACTTTATTTATTTAGCGCCTTTCAAGTACCAAGGCGCTGTACATATAAATCATAAAATCAAAGTATACATATAAAATCAACAATTCAAAACAGCATCAGTCCATAAAAGCCTTATTCCAGAAAAAAGTCTTGAAATCCGCTTAAAAGGCTTCCACGTCGCGCATTCTCTAACGCCGAGGCAGAGAGTTCCAGAGGGTGGGGCCATGAACCCAAGGCCCTAGCCCCAGAGGACTTCAATATAACCCTCGGATCCTCTAGCAACCCCTCGTCGGAACTGAGCATGGAGCTGTGCAGCAGGGCTGTAAGGGACCAGAAGCTCTTTCAAGTAGTCAGGGCCGAGTCCGTGCAGGGCTTTGAAGGTCAAAAGACCTACTTTAAAGGTGATCCGCCACTGTATAGGCAGCCAGTGCAGATCGCGCAGCACAGGGGTGATATGTGTCCTTCTAGTCACCCCCATCATTAACCTTGCAGCAGCGTTCTGCACTAGCTGCAAGCAGCGGATATCAACCCCAGGAAGCCCCAAGTAAAGGGAGTTGCAATAGTGAAGGCAAGATGTCACGAAAGCATGGACCAACACGGGTAAGTCGCTGGACGGAACAAGGCGTTTCACCCTGGCGATGTTCCTAAGATGGTAAAATGCGGACTTAACGACTGCTGACACCTGATGACGAAGAGTCAGCCCGTCGTCAAGTACCACTCCCAGGTTACGCACCCGTTCAGAGGAAAGGATCAGATTCCCCCCTCCCCAGCAATACGCCAGAGGGCTGACCGGACCCCAACCCACCTGTCCCACGCCCCGGATCCATGACCAAAACCTCAGTCTTACCGGCATTCATCTTTAACCAGCTCACATTCATCCAGTCCTGGATTTCAGCGAGGCAGCTATTAAATGCTGAGAGAGCACTAACCTGGTCGGGGGCAAAAGACAGGTAGAGCTGGGTGTCATCAGCATAGCAGTGAAACCTCAGCCCATACCTTCTTACAATGTCTCCAAGGGGCAGCATATACACTGCAAACAACATGGGGGAGAGCACCGAACCCTGGGGGACACCACAATGCAGAGGGAAAGGGTCAGAGGAAAAAATCCCCGACACAACTCTCTGCGTTCTCCCAGATAGAAAAGATGAAAACCATCTGAGCACTGTACAAGACAGGCCACAGATGGACTCCAGACGTTCGAGCAAAACCCCATGGTCTACAGTGTCAAAGGCTGAAGAGAGATCAAGGAGGACCAAGATAGAACGGTTCCTCTGATCTCTCGCCATCAAGAGATCATTGAGCACCCGAACCAGAGCAGTCTCGGTACTATGCCTCTTACGAAAACCAGACTGGAGAGGTTCATAGATATTATGGATGGTCAAATGGTCCTCCAGCTGGTTTGCCACTACCTTCTCAATAACCTTCCCAATAAAGGGAAGGTTAGAAATCGATCTGTAGTTGGAAAAACATCTAGGTCCAAAGAAGCCTTCTTCAAAGGAGTCACCACAGCTTCCTTTGGGAGCTAGAAACTCGCCCAATTCTAGGCAGCACCAGATTATTTGAACCAAGCAGAGCCACGATCTCAGCACAACCCAAAATTAGGGAGGTAGGGCCCGGATCTAAACTACAGCATGTAGGCGCATCCCTGGATAATCTGCATAATATCACTGAACGTCAGCAGGTCAAAGGAGCACCAGGAGACAGAGGATTTCGTGACCAAACGCCGACCAAAAGCTTCCCCCTTAGAGTGTGTTGGACGGATCTTGGATCTGATGTCAGCAACCTTATTCGCAAAGAATTGAGCGATCTCATCACACTCCTTCTGTGAAAAAGCTCGACGGAGCTGGACACAGGCTGGGTTGCACAGCCTGTCCACAGTTCTGAAGAGCTGAGCCGGTCGATTTTGAGTGACAGAGATCTCCCTGGACGGAATTCTGCCTTCTTATGGGAGATCTCTGATTGGTAAAGCCGATAATGCTCCTCCAAACTAAGACAGTGGCATCCAGAGCTATCAGCTCTGGATATCAACACTAGGTTCTGAGTTGCTCAGCCAATCAGATTACTGGATTTTTATAGCCATATTATAATCTTGTACTGTACTATATTTATATACTATAGTAGCAATAAATATATTTATATCTTTTTTCTTGATAAAGCTTTTTGGCCACCTCTGGCCTACTCATGCCGTCTTCAAGCTTGTTATAGCATGCCCAGCTCCAAATGCCACTCCCTCATCATCCTTCTGGTGGGGGATCCACATGGAAAGGGACCTAAAGGCACCAGGGCCATCACTGATGGGCACTGGTGCACATGGGTTTTTTTGTTTTTTTCTCCATGGCTTCACCCTTCCCCAACGCCCTGTTGCAGGACATGTGCCCCCATGAACATCATCTTGGTCACATGTCACACAAGCCCCCTTGGCCCAACACAAGGGTAGCTACTGCCCTGGAAGCAGGGAGCCTCTGTCCCCTGGCTGGAAGCACTGTGCACCGCTGCACATTCCTGACTCCCCAGCCATCTGACTGACTTCCCCGGTCCATTCCCAAACCTGGGTCATCACCATTGAAGCATGTGGTGCTTCTGCTGCTCATCTGTCGGCCCTTAGGAATATTTGTTTATTTATTTGAAAGAGTTTCATCGGGAAAGAGAGCTTTAATAGCTTGTTTCCAGATGCATCCTGGGGGAATGGAAAAGGGGGGGGGGGGATACAATTGATGGACTAGGATACAAATACAAGTAATGAAGTTTGGACATGCAGTCTAATACATTTAAAACGAACCAACTTTTGTGTAAGAATACAGCATGTGTTAACCGGGTAAGGAGTAATAAATAGAAACTATATACATTTATATACACAGGCATGTAAAAGTTACGAGTTAAACAACAACAACAAAGACATAAAACAAACATACACACAACGCAATACCACTGATAACCAATGATGCATTAACTATTAAGAAGTAAATGTGAAATAAATGTAGACAGGCTGGGTGGATAGGAAGAGGGAGATTAAACCATAACACATTTGAGCAGACAGCACTGAGATGAGACAACTATCACAGTAGATGATTATGCAGAATAGGGCAGGAGAAAGGGGACAAATGTGAGGGTGGGGAAGGAAGCAAACCATTATCCTTAGGAACAAATTCCACACAGCTCAAAAGTAAACCCAGCCAGTGTTGAAGAAAAAAGGAAAGCTAAGGAGGAGGCAGAAGGGGGTGAGAATGGAAAGACTATAACAGCAGTAGAGGAAAAGAGAGAAAGTGAAAGAGAGGAGGGGTAGAAGCCAGACAGGGTTTTGAGGTGGGGTGAGAGGCTAGCCACACAGCTCGATGTAAACCTAACCAACGCTATATGCTTACGGTAAGCCAGACAGGAGCAGAAGTTGGTAAACAAGGCAGTAGCAGTGAAGAGGAGAGGAATTGCAGATGAGCACTGGGGGCATTTACAGGATGGCGAAATGTGCTGACGCAGAAGAGTGGACAGGGAGTGAGTAGATGGAGCAGAGCAGACAGCTAAGGAAGTGAGTTCCAGGTGTTTGGAAAGCGACAGAAGGCAGCTCTCCCAGAGTTAAGAGGATCGGGCAGGGACGGCGAGAGTCCTATTGGGGGGAACTGCAGAGCATGAATTCTTATACTGACAGAACAATATTTAAATGACTTCTAGGAAGTGGAATTCAATTACACGTAAGGAAATAAATTATGCATATAGGATACATCAGAAGATACAAATGGGATTCCATCCTGGAGAACAACTACTTTTTTCCTCATTTCTTATTCAGTCTATGCTCACCTGCTGAAGTATACGTGACGCTGAGGCAAACTGGGCCTGGTGCTCCCTGACACCTCGCTGGGAGGCCTCATTAATGGAAGGATCAGGAAAAGCAACTACAGGATACACCTGAAAAGTGGAAACAGAACAAAAATGGAAGAAGTTTTCATAAATCCCAGTTTATTTCCAGTTACACTTAACATTAGGCAACTCAAAATATAAGAAAAAGGTTGCATTCAGCAAAGGAACTCTGACTTTGCTAACTTTCAGTACTTCATTATAAAATCATGACATCATTCTTATCCAGTGAGGACTGATTATTTCCAAACATTTTAGGTAGTCATATGTTTGTATGTGCAGTTACTGAGTCTCTTATGGTTGAAAGAGTGCATTAACAGAGTTTTTGGTAGAAAAACTGAAAAGTTCTGTACACAGTACTTGAGAAGAAACCCTATAACCGTAAGAGACACAGGAACTGAACATATAAACATATTATAAATCATGCTAAAGACCTTTGTTTAAAAAACTGAATTTGAATTTAAAATGTTTTACTTTGCAGAATATCAAGGAATCCCTTTGTGGGAAATGGACTGAGTCAACTCAATCAATCAAGTTTATTTCATATATTAATACGTACAATAGCCGGTGTTTCTTATGAGATAAGGAGGTTATTTCATGGTGGTTTGGGCTAGAGGACCGCAAAGCAAAGCTGAGCGGTTCTGTCAGCCCAAAACAGTACAAGATAACCTCATCTCATAAGAAACACTGGCTACCATACCTATTAATACATTAAGAGGCAATGTAACTGCCTCTACTGAAGGAAAGAGAAATGTTTAAATAAGTTTAGTTTAGTTTCTTTTAGTTTTGCCATATCCCCCGGGCACACAATGGTAAATCCCTGGAGGATGTACTGAACCCCAGTTACAGAGCGGTTAATGGTGGCCAGTTCAACAGGGATAATTCAGTGACTTACTGCTTGCTTTCTCTTTCAGGCATGAAGTTTTTCAAAGATTTTTTCAGTTTCCATTTTATCTGTTTTGTTTTCCTCAGTCCAGACAAAGGGGTCATTTCAGGACAGGGGGAGCAGTGCAAGACGACACTGCATGCTGGTTAAGAGGTATAGTAATCTAGGGCTGTGATTGGCTGAGGCAGTTACACTGCTTTATTATCAGTGTTGAGTAAGTTACTTTTCTATTACTTTCTATTACTTTTGGAAACTCATTCCAGGAAGCTCTGTGCAGTCACTGGCACGGATGGAGAAGTACTAGAAAAATAGTACACTTACCAGTTACAGTTCCAATTGTTTAACCAGGTGAGACACTAAGCTGAAAGCTTTTTCAGGTGCAAACCTGGGAGCACAGGGAAGTTAAGTGACTTGCTCAGGGTCACACAGTATATGCAAGTGGGGGTGGGGGGTGGGATTCAAACCCAGGTCTCCAGATTTGCAGCTCAGAGCCTTAAACCACTGCACTATACTGCCTCCCTAAGTTACTTTATTTTTATGCAAAAACAATACAAACGTAATAACTATAAGATTACATTTATTTGAAAGTATTAGGTTAGTTATTAGTTACTTTCAAATAAATAAGTAACTGTAAGGTGTATTACATATTCTAGTACTTCTCCATCCTTACTAGCGACTGCACAGAGCTTCTGGAACAAGTTTCCAAAAGTAACAGAAAAAGTAACTTGCTCAACACTTGATATACTGGAAAGGTATGTTAGCAAAAAGAACAGGTTACTCACCTGTAACAGAAGTTCTAGGAATGGTATATGTTGTTAATCCACACTCTCTGGCATATCCCTTTCCCCTTTAAATTCACCGGAAAGTCTTCAAGCTGGTTCCTCCCACCCACCCGGGTGGTAAATACCTCAGCTCCGCCCCATGACGCCAGATCTTAGCCCGCTGCAAGCAAGGTGGTGCGCCTAAAGCCGGGGAGGTCGGATGGGTGCGTGTGGATGAACAACGTATACCACTCCTAGAACTACTGTTACAGATGAGTAACCTGTTCTTCTAGGAGCATGGATATGTTGTTCATCCACACTCTCTGGCAGACTCCAAGCAGTTCTCCGGGAGGAGGGAGGCAGGGCGCACACATCCTATTTAGGAAACAGAGATTGGAGAACCGAGGCCCCAAAACCAGCATCCCGGCGTGACTCAAGGTCGATGTGGTAGTGGGTAATGAAGGTGTTTGCCGACTTTCAGGTAGCAGCCGCACAGATTTCCTGGATGGGGATGTCCCTGGAAGCAGCCACCGATGCAGCAGTATGGCGAGTAGAATGAGCTCTTATCCCTCTGGGAGGCTCCTTGCCCGCCAACTCATAGCACAAACCTATGCATTATGTAATCCATCTCGCAATGGTCTGTTTAGCTGCAGGCCTGCCAGAAGCGGCTTCAGCGTAGGTGACAAACAGCTGGCGAACCCTTCCCTGAATTTCCGCCATCCTCTCCTTATAATAGGAGAGAGCACGTCTCAGGTCCAGAGTTTGGAGCCTGTACTCAGCGTCCGAGGTGTACTTAGGGTAGTAAACCAGCAGAGTCAACACCTGGTTAAGGTGAAACTCTGACACTACCTTCGGAAGGAATTTCAGGTGGGGGCGCAGGACAACTTTGTCCCTGTGAAAGACCAGATAAGGGGAGTCCACCAAAAGCGCCTGGAGCTCCCCTGTCCTTCTGGCTGACGTGATGGCCACCAGGAAGGCCATCTTCCATGAAAAGTATGAGAGCTCACACTTATGCATGGGCTCGAATGGCTTGCCCATGAGCTTTGCCAAAACCAGCAAAGAGATCCCATGGAGGTGGAGGTTCACGCACCGGAGGGGATATGTGATCTGGGCCTTTGAAAAAGCACCTTACCACTGTCTCCTGTGCCAGTGTCAGCTGACCGGCCTATGCCCGGTAAGCAGAGATGGCTGCCAGGTGCACCCGAAGGGTCAATGACCGTAGACCCCCTTTGGAGAGAGAGACCAAAGGTAGTCTAAAATGTTAGCCACAGAGCAGGATAAGGGGTCCAGACTCTTACCCTGACACTAAATGAAAACCCTTTTCCATCTGAAGGCATAACATTTCCTGGTCAATTCCTTACAAGATGCCTCCACCACAGTGTAGACATCTTCGGAAAGACCCAGAGCCTGGAACTCTAGCCGCTCAGGTACCAGGCTGTGAGGTGCAGGGATTGAAGGTCCGGATGGAATACCTTCCCCTGGTTCAACGATATCAGGTCCGGGCGTGTACAAAGCTGCTCTGGGGCCCTGCAGCTGAGGCTGAGGAGATCTGGACACCAGAACTGGTGGGGCCAGTCTGGGGCTACCAGAATCACCTTCGCCTTATCCCTCCTCACCTTGAGTAGCACCTTGTGGATCAAGGGAAATGGAGGGAAGGCGTAGAGGAGGCCTGGGGTCCACGGCCTCGAGAAGGCATCCCCCTGCAGCGAGTCCTGCTGAGGGGGGTGGGCATGGTACAGTCTCAGCTTGGTGTTCTCCCTGGAGGCAAACAGGTCCACCAATGGTTTGCCCCAATGGGAGAACAGATTGTAAGCTACCTCTGGATGGAGAGACCACTTGTGGGATGTCTGGCCTAGGCGGCTGAGAGCATCCGCCAGTTGGTTCGAGACTCCTGCCACATGGATGGCTAGGAGATCCGCTTCCAACCGGCTGATGAGGGTCCAGATCCAGAGTACCTCCTTACACAGCAGACAGGAGTGCGTGCCGCCCTATTTGTTGCGGTAGTACATGGTCGTGGTATTGTCAGTCTGGACTTGCACCACTTGACCCCGGAGCTGAGGAGTGAAAGCTGACAGGGCCAGTCTGACTGCTCTGTGCTCCAACAGGTTGATATGGCATTGGGACTCCAGAACCCTTGGGCCCTGTAGTTCCCCCATGTGGGCTCCCCAGCCCATGAGAGAGGCATCAGTCGTCAGGATGACCATGGACTTGGGGCGGACAAACGGGATTCCTTCCTACAATTGGTCCAGGGCGGTCCACCATTGGAGAGCATCCCACATCTTCTAGGTTACAGTGATCAGTTGGTCGAAGTGACCATACCGCCGAGTCCACTGGGCGACCAGCTCCCACTGGAGGGGGTACATGTGCCACCTGGCCCAACAGACCACCGAGGTGCATGCCGCCATGTAACCCAGAAGGCGCAGAAAGTTCCGGGCAGGGCGCAAGTGCCCAACCAGAAATGACTGGACAATGGAGTACAGAACCTCCACCCTGTCTGCCGGAAGCTGGGCTCTGGCTTGACGAGAGTCGAGCTCTGCCCCGATAAAGCCCATCACCTGAGAGGGCATGAGTTCCGATCAGGAGGCTTAGATGGGAGCAGGTTTGGAGGGCCAGATCCCTGGATCTCTCCACCTCCTGAAGGGAGGAACCTGCCAGGGGCCAATCATCGAGATAGGGGTATATTCGTACTCCTCAATGCCGAAGATGGGCTGCCACCACTGCAATGCACTTGGTGAAGACCCGAGGGGCCGATGACAGGCCGAACGGCATGGCTCAGAACTTGTACAGGGTCCTTTCGACCCTGAGTGGAGGAACCGCTGGTGGATGGACGGATTGGGACATGAAAGAATGCGTCCTGTAGATCCAGTGAACAGAACCACATGTTTGCGCCAGGGATGGTATGATCTGGTTCAGAGTTACCATCTGGAAGGTGCGATACCGAGATATTGATTCAGGTCGTGGAGATCTAGGATGGGCGCCAACCGCCCGTCCGGCAGGCACCAGGAAGTACCTGGACGAAGCTTGGGTCTGTAGGAGGATCCGGCACTGGAGCTATCGCCTCCTTGCGGAGAAGCTGAGCAATATCGTCCCGAAAGGCCGACCGAGTGCGAACTGAGATCCTTTCCTCCCGAGGGGCACGGGCTTGGCTGGGAGGGTACTGCTCGAATTCTAGAGACAGACCCTTACCGACCACTTCCAGAACCCACCTGTCCTAAGTGATACGGACCAGGCGGAAAAAGCAACGTGAGCCTGTGTGGTGGAATTTTATATATCCTAAAGTATAATACCTTTATGTTCTAAAGCTTATTGTACCAGAGCTTATAACTGTTATATGTGATTATAGCCATATAGATATGTTACTTCTCATATGCTCTAAAACTATCTGTTTTGTTATAGCCATATAGCCATGTTGCCTTTCATATGCTTTAAAACTATCTGCTTTGTAAAACAGCCATAATGAATGTGCAGTTCTGTGCTAACTAAAACAAAGGAGGTTGTTTGACTAAGATAAGAAAACCTGAAAAATTAAATAAAGTGAAATACAGCTGGTTGTAACTAAGATAAAGGGAGACACATAGTAAGTATAAAAAAACAACTCCTTATACGAAAGTGCTGAATCTAAGGTTTTGCTAAAGATAAGGGAAAGCTGTTGTTAAGCATGAGATCACTGTTAGACTGTGAAACTAAAAAAGGTATATAAGCCTCTGTGAACAATAATCGAGGAGCTCTTGCCTTTAGCCGAGGCTCCCACATGTGTACAGACAAACTGAGTTTATTGGAATAACCATTGGGTGTGGTTATTGAGTATATAGAATTTAAGGTAAAGTATAGACAGTAAAGAGAATCTGCGACCACAGTTTTTGGCGTGAGTCGGCAGGATGGCATATCGCCTCACGGTGTTGCGCCGTGATCGGACTACCTAGTCCGGGCACAGGGAAGGTGCCCCTGTGTTTTAGTCCCATCACTTGTGTGACGCCTAGGGATTGGTGACAGCCATCATTTACTGTCTTAGGTGCTAGGGTAATCAAAGTGCTAGGGTTGGCAATTTGACGTCAGGGACGCCCAAATAAGAGAAGTGTTAGGTGGGCACTCTGATAAGAGATAGGCGCCAGTAAACGGACCAAAATGGGAAATATGGGGGACCTCTACCAGATGGATCTCAAGCTAGTACTGTTAAGAGATTTCTTTTTTTGTTTTGTTTTTAAACAGCAACCCAGACCTCTGGAAAAAGACTTGGTTTGGCAGGTTACTAAAATGGCCAAAAGAAAACATTTGAAAGAGTTAATAGCTGCAGTGTTTGGAAATTATCATGAAGGTCCTGCAGTCAGTTTTCTTACTCAGACTTGTGTATCTGAAAAGAAGAAAAAAAAAAAATACCTTGGCATCGGGTAAGTCTGAATTTTTTATTCAAAGTTGTTTTATGTCTGTCTGTTTTATTTCTGTAATACGTATACTAAACAAGATAATGCTCAGTCTTTCTTGTACATATTTTGTAGCTTATATCTGTGTTCTGTAATTATGTTCTGTTGTCAAGGTTGATGAGATAAGATTGACTGCCTTCAGTGACAAAATATGTTACAGTAAAAAAAAAAAAAAGAAAAAAGCTTCCTTGCCTCATAGCTGACTGTTTTAATTGGCTTTATTTTTAATGAAACATTTGTGCTGCCTTAGACAGGGTCATTAAAGAACTTTTGTATGTAGTTGCTGGTTAAAGCAGGTGGTGTTGAAGGTAAAGAGATATGACGTCATAAATTGCAATGTGCAGAAAGAGTTGTAGTTTGCAAGCAGCGTGCCAAGCCACTGCTAGGTAAAATGTAATGTGTTAACAGCTATAAATGGCTTTATCATACTTCTAGTTAAAACCAGAAACTTTTTGCAAAATGGCAGAGTCAGATTTTGGCTATACGCCAGAAGGTGTAACCATGTTATACTAGATGTGTTCACTACAGATAGTATGTTGTGCTGTGTTTTAAAGGTGTTGAAAGGAGTTATTAAAATGTGTTTAAAAGTGTTTTGTTCTGGAAAGATTTGGCATGGCGATATGTATAAATGTGTTGGTTTAAAAATTGTCAGTGTTACAAGACAGGGGGAGGTAGCACATATATCTAAAACACGTACAGTTTTCTAATAAAGCTATGGGCATTACCTCAGCAAATTGGTGTGAAACAATGTCAGTCTTATTTGTGTTAAGTATTTCTTTTTGTGTATGTGTATGTGTGTGTACTGTCTTGGCCAGCAGTTTTATTGTAAAAATATTTAATATCAGTAGTGTTCAAGGACACTACAAAAATAACTGGGTTTGAACGACCTTGCATGCACACTGTGACCTTTTGCATGTTATTTGACCTTCTTGTGTTTCAACATTTTATGTTACTACCAGTTCAAACTTGATGTGTATTCCATGCCTAAAGCACAACTTTTCACACAAAATGTATAGTTTTCATGAAAGCACACCAAGAGTGAACCATGTAATTTGACTTTTATTGCAAAACTAGTATTCTAAGTAAAGAGGAACAAACTTTTCTTCTCCTCTCATGGCTTCTGACTTGCAGCCAACACAGGCAATACTCCAGCTGGAAGGGAGAATTATTCATCATCTCCCCATATTTTATTATATATATATATATATATATATAACGCTTTTAAAAAAAAAGACTATTACAGCTGTTTTTGAGAGTCTACCATCTACAGTTAAAAAACAATGGTTTTGGTTTTATGTGACCATGGTGTAATCATTTTTTTTTTTTTTTTTTTTTTTGAAATGCATTCTAAAAGATACACATGCATGGTATTACCATCAATCTGGATTTTTTATAAACTCAGCTGACATTTTGTCATGCTTAGGATAAGGGAACCCAGGGACGCTTGGCTTCTTTTATCCTATGAAAATAATCTTGTTTTATTTTTAAACTGGTGTGTGTTTGTTTTTGTTGTTTGTCTGTGTTTCTTCTCTTTCTTCTAGAGAAAAAGAAGTTCCCCATCTTTATAGTAAGGTATAAAACCTACTAAACTAATTGTAATATTATCTTGTTATAATTTAAAGTGTAGTAGGTGGGAATCATGTCACCATCCACAGCTAACCTTTTTATTACTACAGTATTCGAGCTGTCTCTTCCACCAGTAGGAGCTTGGGGGGAGGGTGTAAGCTACCCTTCCTCTATCCCTTCCAGTGTAATACCCACAAAGGTTGCAAGGTGCATCACTGTTCCCCTAGAGGGGTAAATAAGGAAAATATGTATTTGCCAATAATTGTTTCTTATTTACAGGTTTTAAAAAAGACCCACGGTATTTTAACAGCATAACCCAGCCCAAGCCCTTCTGTTTTTTCTAGTGCAAACAGTTAAATCTACACCTATTATTGGTACAAAGGGTTTCTGCCCTCAGCAAATAATCAGTTACGCTGGAGAGTAGAGTTGTGTATGTATGTCCACACATATTCATTCTTTTGATTGTCTTTTCAGCATTCTTATCCTGTTAAAACAAATGCAAAGTAACTTTGTCATTGCCTTACAGCAATGAATGCATTTTTTTTCAACCAGTAAATTCACAGTACTCTAACATTTCTGGATTTTAAGCTAAGTTTACAGTCTATATGTGTTGTTTAAAATGTATTTTATGCATTATGCTCAATACTGAAATTGTTCTATTACAAACATGCTTATGTTTCATGTTTATGTTATAATGTTTTGATATACATCTTGCTACACTGTATCATGTGTGTGTTCAAAAAAGTGCTCCACATGTATAATGTTTTTAATGCTCATAACCAAACCTAAATACTGGGACCAGCATTGCTGATCCAATTCTCACAATATGTTCCAAAGCAAAACCAAAGTAAAATTAATGCTCCGCTTGTCTTATTACTCACAGGTACCCCTAAAAAAATAAGTGCACTCTATGCAGGTTTTGTCATTTTAAATTTTAACAATTATAATATGCACAATTTACATTGTACTCCAAACCTATGCTTCAAGCCTTATCTCACTCAGTACTTTAAAGTATGTCACTATACAGGGTAAAAAAAAAAAGAAGTAGACCTTTTCACGTGTCACAGGTGCAATAGGCACTGTTATTAAATTGGCATAGACCAACCACATATGTATTTGTCCCACTGATTGCATTGTGTAAAAGGCGTATTGTTATGAACAATATGTTTAAGCGTGTAACTGCATTAAGCAGGTTAGCAAGAGAAAAGAAAGAGGAGACCATTATGGTTTTCCAAAGAGGTAGCAAAAAAAAAAAAAAAAAGACAAAGGAAAGGGACAGTGAGACTGAAGGGGAGAATGGGAGTCCGTGGAGGATGACAACAGTGGAGCTGACGTGTTGAGCAGGTGTTCTGCTCAGTCTTTACTGAGAAAGAGGGGTAATGGGTCTAAAGGGTACAAGGGTGAGAATGGTGCAGAAATGAAATGCATCACAAGTCCTATAAAGACAAGTTAAAGAAACTAAACATGTACTCCCTGGAGGAGAGGAGGAGAGAGAAATATATAAGAGACATACAAGTATCTTACAGGGAGAAACAGAGTGCAGAAAACACTATTTTTAAAGAAAAAAAATGTTCCAGGACTAGAGGGCATGAAATAAAGTTGGAGGAGGACGATTCAGAAAAAACATAAAAAAGAATTTCTTCACAGAACGGGTGGTGGATAAGTGGAACACCCTGCCAGAGGAAGTGGTGAGGTTAAAACAATCACGGGATTTAAAAATGCATAAAATAGACATAAAGGAATTCTAGAGGTCAGGGAAGGAAAACAGACTTGTAGAAAAACTAAACTTACTAAGCTCAAATGGGTAGACTGAGTGGGCCACTTATCTGCCGACACTGTTTATGTATCCATGTATTGTAACATTACAAGATTTTATAACTCAGGCCTGCTTGCAACAGACAGGGAAATAATGTTCATCACTGTCATAACTGCTTCTGTGATTTAAAAGCAGGAGGTAACCATAACATTGTCATAATTTATGATAGTCAAAATGGTATAACTGAATCTTGGCCTGCACCCCAGTGTAATGCGGCTAATGTCCCATTTTTATTTTCTCTTCTAATTGCCAGAATTTAGGCTCTGTCACACCACTCTTTACAAAACAAAAAGTAAATGGTTTAAAAGATTGTTATTTATGTGTTTTAACTCACGTGTCTAACACACTTTGCAAGTTTGCAGGTTTCAAGGTGTGCCACATAAGATCTCCACGCTCAACAGCAGTAATACTTTCATCTAAGTTGCCAAGACCTTCATCTTTTCCACAAAAAAGAAAAACAACTGCCACAGTTTTGATGTTATCACCATCTTTGTGCCTGACTAGTTTCTTATAAGGACTATTGCATGAATCCAGTTATTACTACCTCTGCAGTGTAATGTTTTCAGCAAATTACACCTATTTGTAAAACTTTAAATCAACTGAAAAGGTCCAGTCAGTTCAGACTCTGCAATCAAGCTTATTGTTTCTGCTTACTATGAAGTTAAGTCTGGGAAGGGCACTCCCTAACTCCAGCGAGAAGATTCTGCTAATTGACCTTCAAGCAATACATCCATTTTCTTCACTGCCGCTTTGTTCCAGACATGGCTGGTACTTTCTACAACCCTATTGCTCTAATATGGACTGTGTTCTTAATGGTTTGTTGTCAATTGTTACCTTTTTATGGACTGTTAATCTTTATGCTGAGGGTGTAATCAACTACGACAAAACAAATGCCATGCCAGTGTGTGTGTGTGTGTGTGTGTGTGTGTGTGTGTGTGTGCTATCCATTAAGGACTCAATGCACCCTGGCCAGTGTGTATACCACTCAGCCATCCAGCAGCTAGCCACAAAATGAACACTGACTTTCTACTATGCTGGTGTTTTGTTTTAAATTACTGTCTGCATTGCCCCATATGCCTTGTGGGGTTACCACCATTCTGCAAATGACATTTCATCTGTACTATAACTACATCAACCTGTGGATACTATATGAACTTATGAACTGTTAATTTCATGGACTGTTATGTTTTATAAGGACTTATCTGTCAAGAGACATTATCAATAGATTCTTCAATCAAGCTCCAAGGTGTGCCACACCTCAACACAAGGTAGCATCTACCTTATTCACTCTCAAAGTGAATTCCATAAACTCTTTTCATCAACAAAATTGTTATGTTATATGTGGTGTCACGTGTTAGCATTTTTTCTCACACATTTCAATTGTGGTGTTGACATCCTTCAATTCTGTATTATGTTTATAAACTCACCACTGTGTTCCATCTGTAACTCCATGCCTTAACTATCTGTATGCTAAAACCAGTTTTAAATCATATAAATAAAAAGGGGTGGTTAGTTGATACAGAGTATCAAAGGGGAGTGTGGTGGAATTTTATATATCCTAAAGTATAATACCTTTATGTTCTAAAACTATTGTACCAGAGCTTATAACTGTTATATGTGATTATAGCCATATAGATATGTTGCTTCTCATATGCTCTAAAACTATCTGTTTTGTTATAGCCATATAGCCATGTTGCCTTTCATATGCTTTAAAACTATCTGCTTTGTAAAACAGCCATAATGAATGTGCAGTTCTGTGCTAACTAAAACAAAGGAGGTTGTTTGACTAAGATAAGAAAACCTTGAAAAATTAAATAAAGTGAAATACAGCTGGTTGTAACTAAGATAAAGGGAGACACATAGTAAGTATAAAAAAACAACTCCTTATACGGAAAGTGCTGAATCTAAGGTTTTGCTAAAGATAAGGAAAGCTGTTGTTAGCATGAGATCACTGTTAGACTGTGAAACTAAAAAAGGTATATAAGCCTCTGTGAACAATAATCGAGGAGCTCTTGCCTTTAGCCGAGGCTCCTACACATGTGTGTACAGACAATAAACTGAGTTTATTGGAATAACCATTGGGTGTGGTTATTGAGTATATAGAATTTAAGGTAAAGTATAGACAGTAAAGAGAATCTGCGACCACACCTGCCCCCAACAGGAGGACCCAGAGCTGGTGTGACGGGTGTAGGAGTGACAACCCCTAACCCATCACTGAGAAGGATTAGAGGAGGAGAAGGCTCCTGGGCCGGCACCTCAGCCTCCTTTACGTGGCTGTTGAGGACCCTGCTTGGGCCTGGGGCACCAAGCTTGAGCCTGCTGTTGCTGCTGACCTCCTTGACAGAAGGGTTGCCTAACCGCAGGGGAAGAGTGCCAAAAGAACTTCTTCTTGCACTTCTGCTGGTTCTTGCCCGAAGAACCCTTTGCAGAGGTAGCATCCAAGGTGGCACTGGACTGCTCTGTACACTGGAGGTGACCTGCCACTCCTGGACCGAAGAGGTCGGTGCCGAGGAAGGGCACGTCGGCTAACTTATGCTGAGTATCCGCCGGAAAGTAGGATAACCTCAGCCAGGCCCTGCGGTGAGTGGCCACTGCGGCTGCTAAGGAGCGGGCACAGGAATCTCCCAATGTCCAGGGCCATCTGGAGTTGCTGTTTGGCAACAGCATGGCCCTGGTCATGGACCTGCTTTACCGTGGTCTGCATGTCCGCTGGGAGATGAGGGAGGACTTCATCTAGTGACCCCAGAAGGGCATGAGAGAAGTGTGCCATGATCACAGCCAAGCTGGCCTGACGAAGGCCCAAGGATGAGGCCACATAAACCTTCCGGGCAGAATGGTCCATATACTTGGACTCCTTGTCCAGAGGGCGGTCAGTGTCAGCTGAGCTACCCGTGCGTCTAAACAGAAGCAGTCACAAGGCTCTCGGCCGAGGGATGCTCTGTAAAACCCACCAGGGACCCCATGGATACCGTATACTTGCGGGCCATGTGGGCAGACACAGTTGGGCAGGAGGCAGGACGTTGCCATAGCTCAAGTGCCGGGCCAACAATGGCTTTGGCCACTGGAAAGGCCTCCGTCAGGGTATCCCCCCTCTTGAGGATATCCGTGAGGGGGTACTCCGCCTTCTTTTGGCTAGGCTCCAAGGGCATTCCGGTCGATTCTTAAATGAGGCAGAGGATGCCCTGAAAGGAGGAAGGACCTTCCTCCAAGCCTGCCACTGATGACTCGTCATCCCCTGGATGCGAGTGCAGACCAGTGGCATCCAAGTCCAAATAATCAGGATATAAAGGTCTCCCACCTATGCCTACCTTGATACGCCGAGGGCAATTGGGGACCACCGTAATGGACAGACGACGGGGAAGGCTGGTGTCTGTCCTATCTTCTTTCGAGGGAGCCCCTCTCTGATGCTGCTTAGGTGGTGGTTCCACCAAAAATCGGTGGGGAGACCGAAACAGGCCGAGTTGGAATGCGTACCGGCCCTACGGTGGCGGAACCGTAATCTTCGGTTCCAGAGGGGTCGGCGTCGGCCTAACAGGCTGAGGCCAAGTAATGGCCAGTCAGAATCAGCTGTTGCCACATGAGATCCTCATAACGTTGACGGAGCTTCAAAGTCTCTCCTCGTCTGAGGAGGATGAGGATCGGTGGCGCCGCCTCTTCCTAAAGTGCTTGTGACCTTTCTTTGGTTTTTGACTGAAGGGGTCCTGGTCCTCAATTGAGACAGACGGGGTCGGCTGGTTCGATCGGGAGAACCGAGGTTCCGGCACCTTTCCCTCGATTGGGATACCTGAGGGCTAGGTCTCCTCATCGGGGAAGGAAAGGATAGGTGTCCTTTCCAAGGAGTCGGCGACCAAAGTTGGAGACAATAGCTCGATTGGGTCAAGAGAAATCTCGGACGGTTCAGTCGGTTCCTCTGCCTCAGTGCCTTGGTCTGACGGAAGGTCCGAGAATGCCAGCGGCCGAGGAAGTGATCTCGACCGAGGTTGAGACCGCAAGGTCCTGAGAATCAAACTGCTCTCGGTCCTAGGAACATCTTCTTTGGGCATAAGAAGATTTAGGGTCCTTGTCCCTTTTCCTAGGGCGGGAAGAGTGTGAGCCCGAGGGTGCCTCACCCCTGGTGGGGAGAGACTGGCACAGCTCCCGAAAGGACCCAGTGAAGGCAGAACCCAGGTTAAGTGGCACGAAAAAACTTCAGCTGGCCAAAGCTTGAGCAGTTTCCTCTTCGAAAGCCATCTGGTCGAGCTGCTCGTCGGATCCTGCGGCCGCGGAAACCGCCCACCTGGCCTCCTTCGATTTCACTGGTGGGTTGTGAAGCTCCAGTCTCCTCAGTTTTAGGTGCACCTTGCGGTCGTCCAGGACGTTGGGATGGAAAGCCAGACTGATGGTGCAAGAAGTGGTGCCATGCACGACACCCAAGCAGTAGACACACGAGAGGTGGGGATGGGTGCGCAACATTTTCTGTCCGCAGGGACATCGGCAAAATCCAGGGGACGACTTGTCCTCCATGTCCGATGTGCTCGGATCAGTGTCGTAAACTCTGAGTTTTAAAGAAAGCGATTGCGGTGAAAACCGTCGTTGAGAATCCAGGGCCTACAAACTGCAGAAGTAGCACGAGGGAACCTGAATCTTCCAGTGGAAAGGAAGATCTGGCGTCATTGGGCAGAGCTGAGGTATTTACCACCCGGGTGGGTGGGAGGAGCCAGCTTGAAGACTTTCCAGTGAATTTAAAGGGGAAAGGGATATGCCAGAGAGTATATGAACAACATATCCACGCTCCTAGAATACCCGTTTTCACAAACGTCTAGTTTTCTAAACTTAGAAATGCAGAATTTTAAAACTGTTTTCATAAGACACCCTCTTATGGTTATAAGTCTGTCTGGAATGTTAAGAAATAAGCAACCCTGATTGGCTGAGAATGATGCCATAATTTATAACTAGAGGGTCTCATGCAAACAGTTCTAAAATGCTGCTCTTAGTTCATTTCTCACACAGGTTTCGGTTTCTCTTGTCTTATATAAAGTAAAACTTGCAATTTTAAATTCAAGTTCTATTTCTTAAAAACAGAAGTATACACATACACATATACATATATAGATAGATATAAATTAAATATATACATATATGTGTGTATGATGCCCCTTTACAGTGCACAGTCCAAAGTTTATTGATAATGTCAATTGAAGTTCAGCACTGTTTGTCTAAGGCAGAGAGCTCCTGGAGAATCAGCCCAAGCAGCTCTCTCTCTCACCAGGCTACAAAACACTGCTGATGGAGGCTAATAACTCACTCCCAAGATGTTGTCCAGAATAACTACCAGCTGATGAATACAACACAAAGGAGATCTATTGGGACAGCAAGGCCTTCGATTTAGATCTGCCCCAGCAAACTCTCAGTAACGCTGGGGCTTAAACTGTCACAAAAGACAGATTCGAGAAACAGGAACAAACTCACCGGGCCAGTGTTCAAACACACCCCTCAGAGCTTCTCTCACGAGTGTGGAGAACGGTCCGAGAAACAGATGTACAAACAGGGAGCACCCCACCCAAGACCGGTGGCATCCTGACAAAGACTCAAGCCACGGTGTCCTTTCACCAGCACCACACACTGGCAGATGTCCGCAAGCAGTCCGAACGACTGAACTAGGATGGAGCCTGCTCCACAACTCCATGGCTCCTTCTGCAGTGACAGTCGGACACAGTTCCGAAACCAACAACAGTCCTCTGATGAACTAAAAGCTGGAGGAAGTGCTAGAATGCCCCTAGACAGAGTCGAACTCCAGATAGACTACTAGCAGAATAGCAGTCAATGACACCGTAGACACAGTTACACATGTCTCAGCTGAAACCCCAGCCACTTGCTCAGTTCCTCCAATCTCTTCACCCTCCCAAAAGTACAGTTATGTAAGAACTTACCATAACAGCAGATCTTCGAGAGAAGCTCTTGCAGCAGGTAACACCGGTAGGACTGAAGCCAGCACGTGGCAGGACCCCAAAGAAAACTTCTAGCTAGCAGTATACAGAGGGGGACTGCCCCAGATGTTGGCCCACCCCCAACGTCATGCATAGTATAAAGGGGGCGGTCCCTAAGCTTCACTTCAGTTCTCCCACCATAGACTCAGACACTGATGTATAGGTGGATGGAGAAACCGAGGATATTCCTGTAAAACAGGAGATCAGGGGGCACTGTTGAGCAGCTTTCTGGCAAGACATGCCTGTGAACAGCTCGTCACATCTGAAGAAATAAATCCTAAAAAAAACCTATCAAGCCAGAGAAAGTAAACCAAAGTCAGAGATTTGGACGGACGATATTAAACTGAAACCAACGATACGAAACTCAACTATGGGGAGAAATTAAAAGATATCTGGAAGTGGAGCAAAAACTGTACCCACTGCACCAGAACAACCCTTCAGACTCAGAGAGGGACCTCTTCCTCAGAGTCGGCATAGGCAGCTCAATCACCGTGGCCAACTGCTGAGAGACTCTCCCCGAGAGAGCACCCTCCCCTGCCTCAGGCACCCTAGCTGGTCCAGAAATGGGCATAGCCAGAGTACCCAAAGAAGGGGGTACACCTTTTAAGGGAGAAGGAGAATCACAGACTCTGGCACGCCCCACCAGTGCCACCCTCAGTACCAGAGGACCGGTTGGGACCACCGACACCAGTGCTGGCAGTAACTGCCAATCCTGAAAGGGGGGGGGGGCTGAATCGGATTCATAGTGCTGGGCAAGGAGGAGTTGGAGGACTCCGAAGAATCCGGTAGCCAGTCGAGGTCTGCCTCAGAATCGTTGACCTCACCTGAGGAGGCACGAACCCAGAACACCACACAATCTCCTCCATTTCCAGCACCATGAGGCAGCCCCGCACTGCTCATGGTGCCGCCTCGATCCCCGGCACCGCATGCGGCACCTGGATCAGAAACAGCACCAGGAGCCAACTCTGTACCGCCCGCGCCTCGCCCCGATCTCCGGCGCCAGCACCAACAGGCAGCACAGAGGATGATGCCAGACCGGGCCTGGAGGCCCTAGGCTGCGACACTGGGGTAGCCTTCGCCTCCGAGGAGGCAAAAGCCAGAACTTTGCCTCCTGCCCAACTCCCAGAGGAATCAGGCTGGGCCTTCTGCACCATGGAAGGAGTTTCTGCCTAGGCAAGGCAAGAAGGGGTGGAAAACCCCTCCTCCATGGGCCATATAGGATCAGGAGGGCACCCAGAGGAAGGGTCAAGAAACCTACACTTGGCGTCCCGAGTGCTAGCCTATTCACTGAAAGCCGTCGGCATATGTTGGACTTTAAATGCGCACAGTTCTAACACTCGGCAGTCCATGGAAAAACAGGCGTCCCAACGATCCATATCATAGTGTGGGCCCAAGCAGGTCAAGCGGCAGTCATGCTGGTCCGAGATGGAGAAAAGTCAGCCGCAGGGACACTGCCACATAGGAGGCTGACCCGCCTTGGAGGATTTCTTGTCCCCCGAACTAGACAGGACTGGATGGAAAAACAAGAAACAAACTGCACTCTGTTGTCAAAAAAATAAAAGGAATGGTCTTACCAGTCGATGGTGCCAAGAAAAGCTATACAGAACTAGGTATATCGACTGACTAGGCCGCTGACATAGAATTTGCTCCACATGGGGTATGTGTTAACTTGACAGTGGGAGAAGCAGAACTGGGGCTGAGGAGGACTCAATGTCGGTTACTGACCAACCCACAAGCACCACGCAATGAGTCGGCCTTGGGGGCTCTACCTCTTTGCAAAAAAAAAAAAAAAGGCACGGAATGCATCCTGCCCGGATCATTGAAGTAGTACATGGTTGTGGTGTTGTCCATCTGTACCTAGATCACCTGACCCAGAATTTGCAGTGTGAATGCAGTCAGTACCAGCTGAACTGCCCGGAGATCCAGCAGGTTGATGTGGCATCGGAATTCCTCAGGGGTCCAGAGCCCATGAACTCTGTGTTACCCCAGGTGGGCACCCCAGGCCATGGGAGAGGCATTGGTTGTCAGGATGACAGTCTGCTCTGGGCATACAAATGGGATCCCTTCCTGCAGATGTGCTGGGTCTAACCACCACTGGATGGCATCCCACATCCGCTGGCTCACAGTTACCAGCTGGTTTAAATGACCCTTGCACTGAGACCACTGGCTGGCCAGCTCCCACTGCAGGGAGTGCATTCCCTAGTGGGCTGACAGACTACGCTGGTGCAGGCCACCACATAGCCCAGCAGGCACAGGAAGTCCCGGGTAAGGCGCAATTGCCCAACTCAAAGTTATTGGGCACAGGAGTAGAGAGCCTGCGCCCTGGTTCTGCAACAGTCGAGCTCTGCCCTGATGAAACTGATTACCTGTGAGGCCTAAGTTCTGACTTGGCCTCATTGACCAGGAGGCCAGGGAGATGCATGTCTGGAGGGCCAGGTCCCTGGATCACTCCACTTTCTGCCTGAAGGGACCTGCGATCAGCCAGTCATCCAGGTAAGGGTAAACTTGGATCCTTAGGCACCTCAAGTAAGCAGTCACCACTGCAATGCATTTGGTGAAGATCCTGGAGGCCGAGGAGAGGCTGAATAGAATGGAACTTGTAGAGGGCTCCCTCTGCTCAAACGTGGAGGAATGTTAGATGAGATGGACAGACTGGGACATGAAAGAATACATCCTGAAGATCCAGGGAACAAAACCACATTTTTCGCTCTAGAGATGGTATGATCCGAGACAGAGTTACCATCCTGAAGGTGCGCAACCTGAGGAACTTGTTCGGGTTGTGCAGATCTAGAATGGAGGGCACAAGCCCCCTGTCCGCTTTGGCACCAGGAAGTACCTGAAGACAAACCCTGGGTGTACCGGAGGATCCGTGACATGAACCGAAACTTCCTTGTGGAGGAGCTGGGTTAAGTCATCTCTGAGAGCTGACAGCATGTCTAAGGAAACCAAGTCCTCCCGTGGGGCGCGGGCTCAGCAAGGAGAGTACTACCTGAATTCCAGAGGCAGACCCTGACCCACCCCTTCTAGAACCCACCTGTCCATAGTGACAGCGGACCAGGTGGAAAGAAAGTGGCAGAGCTGGAGACCCCCATGGGAGGACCCAGAGGAAGTGACAGGCATGAGGGGGGCACCCCCTCATCCCATCACTGGGCAGGCTTAGAGGAGTAGAAGGGCCCTGCTGAGGTGCCACCGGAGCCTCTCCCTCCAGGCTTACAGACAACTGAGGCCACTGACTTGGGCCGAGGTCACCAGGCCTGAGCCTGCTGTCCAGGAGTGGAGGTGAACCAAATGGGCATCCTCTTCTGCTGCTGCTTGGAGCCTGTGGGGTCCTTCTGGGCAGATGTCATGGAGTCCAAGGTTGCACTGAACTTCTCGATATGGGTGAGGTGGCTTTCGACCCCGGGCCCGAACAGGTCAGTGTCCAGGAAAGGGACATCTGCCAGCTTGTGCTGAGTGCCCGCCATGAAGTTAGAGATCCTCAGCCAAGCCCTGTGGCACATGATCACTGAGGCCGCCATGGAGTGGGCACAGGAGTCCCCAATGTCCATGGCTGGCTGGAGCTATTGTTTGGCTATGCCCAGCCCTGGTCTCAGACCTCTCTGACCATGGTGTGAAGGTCCGCAGGCAGTTGAAGCACCTCATTGAGACAGCCCACACGGCAGGAGAGAAGTGAGCCATGAGGAGAACCAAGCTTGCCTGGTGGAGACCAAGTGAGAAGGCAATGTAGGCTTTCTTAGCCACATGGTCCAACTTCTTGGATTCCTTGACAGGTGGCTTGTTAACGTCCCCAGGATTGCCAGAATGTCTAAAACACAGGGTCAGCCACCAATCCCTTGGCCAAGGGGTGCTCTGTGAATCCCAAGAGGGTGCTGCATATTTGCAGGCCATCCAGGAAGAAGGCGCAGGGCATGAAGCGGGGCTCTGCCAGAGCTCAATGGCAAGGCCAAGAATGGTTTCTACCACTGAAAAAATCTCCGTTGGGAGTGTCTAATCAGTCAAAGATCTCTCAACGGGTAATGAACCCGCTTCTGGACAGCTCCACTTTCATACCTGTCAACGAAGAGATCAGACAGAAGCCCCATGAAGGAAGATGAGTCTTTGTCTGTTGAGAGGTCCTCCACGGACTCCACGTGGACTTAACAGGAGTGCAGGGAGGACTCTTCAGACTCTGAGGAGTCGTTAAAGAGTGGTCAACTGCCCAAGTCCCCACTGACCCTCCACAGATTGGCCAATGGGGAGGCCCCTTGGCCTGTCGACACTTCTTGGTCGGAGCACCAGCCAGCGGGTGTTTAGGTGGCAGTTCCACCACAATCAGTGGAGACGCTGGAGTCAGCTGAGCCGGGATTGTTTTGGTTGACTCCGCCGATGGAGATGGTGTTGGCCTTTTGAGCAATAGCCAGGTGATGGCTGGCATAGAAATTAGAGTCGGTTTGGTGCCAGTAAGCACCAACTGTTGCCACATGAAGTCCTTGTAGCATCGACAAAATTTGCGCTGAAGCCTCTCCTCACTTGAGGAGGATGAAGAGTAGCGGCAGCACCGCTTCCCATGGTGCCAAGAGCGGGAGCGCTTATGTCGGTGGGACTGGTTCAACCCACGAGATGAAGACTTTGACCTTTACCGCCAGGGGTCTGGCAGCAGGGCTCTGAGGGAGTCATTGAGTGCCGAAGCTCCTCCTAGTTAGGGTCTGGGATCAGAGGTGGCGGGTCAGTGGACTGATTCGTTCCTCAAACAGTGAGTCAGGACCAGAATCCTGGAGAAGGAAGTGTCAGCCTCTTCGGTCGACAACTGGTCGGTCGGCTTGAGAAAAATCTCAGCTGGGACCTCAACCAGCATCTCGGATGACAGGCCCGACGGGGTTACCAAGGAGCCAGTGGCCAAGGTAGAGGATTCGACTGAAGTCAAATCTGGAGAAGCGCAGGAATCGGTGTGCCTCGATCGAGAGGACTCCCGATCCCACGATAGACGACGAGTCCTCTTTCTCCTTTTTGGACTTTTTTGTTTTAGATTTGGATTTGTGCCCCAAGGGTCTCTGACCAAGAGTCAGCAGAGACTGGCACAATTCTTTAAAGGAACCTGTTAACCCAGCTGAAGTGGCATGAAGACAGAGGCCGAAGAGGAGTGAGACACAGCCTAGGCCACCTCCTCTGCAAAGCCTGTGAGCAGTTTGGTGGACCCTGCAGCCACAGACACCACCCAACAGGTGTCCTTAAATTTGACCAGCAGATTCCTATGCACCGAGTGGCCCAATGTAAGGCAGGCAAGATGGTCCTCCAGAATGTTTGGGTGAAAGGAAAAGGTTACTCACCTGTAACAGGAGTTCTAGGAATGGTATATGTTGTTCATCCACACTGTCTGGCAGGTTCCTTGCTGCTTTAAATCTTGCCGGAAGGTCTTCAAGCTGGCTCCCCCCACCCACCCGGGTGGTAAAACACTCAGCTCCACCCCATGACGCCAGATCTAGCCCGCTGGAAGCCGGTTGTGAATCGAAGCTGGGGAGGTCGGTTGGGTCGTGGGATGAACAACATATACCATTCCTAGAACTCCTGTTACAGGTGAGTAAATACAGGTTACTCACCTGTAACAGGAGTTCTAGGAATGGTATATGTTGTTCATCCACACTTATTGGCAGGTTCCTTGCCGCTTTAAATCTTGCCGGAAGGTCTTCAAGCTAGCTCCTCCCACCCACCCGGGTGGTAAAACTCTCGGCTCCGCCCCATGACGCCAGATCTGGCCCGCTGGAAGCTCAGGTTGTGCGTCGAAGCCGGGGAGGTCGGGTGGGTTTGTGTGGATGAACAACATATACCATTCCTAGAACTCCTGTTACAGGTGAGTAACCTGTATTTCTAGGGACATGGATATGTTGTTCATCCACACTTATTGGAGACTCCTAGCAGTTCTCCGGGAGGAGGGAGGCAAGCGCACACCCTACATACTTACTTGGGGAACAGAGTGGAGAACCGAGGCCCCAAAACCAGCATCCCGGGCGTGACTCAAGGTCGATGTGGTAGTGGGAAATAAAGGTGTGTGCTGACTTCCAGGTAGCAGCCCTGCAGATTTCCTGGATAGGGACATCCTGGAAGCAGCCAGATGCAGCAGTATGGCGGGTAGAATGAGCTCTTATCCCTCTGGGAGGCTCCATGCCCGCCAACTCATAGTAGATTTATGCAGGAGGTGACCCATCTGCCTATTGTCCGCTTGGCTGCAGGTCTGCCAGGGCGGCTTCAGCGTAGGTGACAAACAGCTGGCAAACCTCTCCTATTTCAGCCGTGGCGCTTCCTTATAATAAGCGAGCCTTCTAGGGTCCAGAGTATGGAGCTCATATTCGGCCTCCGAGGTGTGATTGGGGTAGAACACCGCAGAGTCAACACCTGATTAAGGTGAAACTCCGACACCACCTTCGGAAGGAATTTCGGTTGGGGGCGTAGGACAACCTTGTCCCTGTGGAAGACCAGGTAAGGAGACTTGATGCTAAGCGCCTGGAGTTCTCCCATCCTTCTGGTTGATGTGATAGCCACCAAGAAGGCGGTCTTCCACGACAGGTGGGGGAGACCACACCTGTGCATTGGTTCGAATGGCTTGCCCATGAGCTTTGCCAGTACCAGCAGTAAATCCCACGGAGGTGGGGGTTCCCGCACTGAGGGGAAATGTGATCAAGGCCTTTAAAGAAGCCCGACCACTTTTTCCTGCGGGCCACTGACTGCTGACCGCCCGCGCCTGTAAGCAGAGATGGCTGCCAGGTGCACCTTAAGGGTCGCCGACCTAAGCCCTTGACTGAAAGGGACCATAAATAGTCCAAAATGCCTGCCACAGGACACCAGAAAGGGTCCAACCCTTTTCCCTGACACCAAATGGAGAACCTCTTCCATTTGAAGGCATAGCATTTTCTGGTCGACTCTTACGGGACGCCTCAACGACGTTGAGGACCCTCGTCGGAAAGACCCAAGGCCTGGAACTCTAGCCGCCAGGAACCAGGCCGTCAGGTGCAGAGGATTGAAGGTCCGGATGGAACACCTTCCCTGATTGACTGAGAGCAGCTCCGGCGAGCTGGAAGCTGCCGTGAGGTCCTGGGCCGAGACTGAGGAATCTGGGTCCAGAACTGGCGAGGCCAGTCTGGGGCTATCAGAATCACCTGGCCTTGTCCCTCCTCACTTTCAGCAGGACCCTGTGAATCAGGAAACGGGGAAAGGCGTAAAGAGGCCGGGGTCCACAGCTCGAGAAGGCATCCCTGCAGCGAGCCCTGCTGAGAGGCGGGCATTAAACAGCCTCAGCTTGGCGTTCTCCCTGGAGGCAAACAGATCCACCAGAGGTGTGCTAACGGGAGAACAGGTCCTGTACTATCTCCGGCAGGAGAGACCACTCGTGGCGATGCAGCCCTATCCGCTCAGGGCATCGGCCAGGGTGTTGGAGCTCCTGCCACATGAATGGCCAGGAGATCCGCCTCCAGGCTGCAAGACTAGTGACCAGATGCGGAGAGCTTCCTTGCATAAGAGCATGGAGCGCGTCCCGCCCTGGCGGTTTAGATAGTACATGGTCGTGGTATTGTCCGTCTGGACCCGGACCACTTGACCCCGGAGAAACGGAGCAAAGGCGGTGAGAGCTAGGCGGACCGCACGGAGCTCCAGCAGGTTGATATGGCATCGGGACTCCCGCGGGGACCAGAGGCCGTGCACTCGGTGTTCCCCCAGATGGGCACCCCAACCCATCAAAGAAGCGTCGGTCGTTAGAGAGACCGTCGGCTCGGGGCGGACAAACGGGATACCCTCCTGCAGATGGGACGGAACGGTCCACCACTGGAGAGCGTTCCACATCTCCTGGGTCGTCCACACACGCTGGTCCAGAGGATCGCAGCGCTGTGACCACTGGCTGGCCAGTCCCCACTGGAGGGGGCGCATGTGCCAGCGTGCCCAACGGACTACGCTGGTACAGGCCGCCATGAGACCCAGGAGTCGCAGGAAGTCCCGGGCAGGGCGCGATTGCCCAACCAGAAATGATTGGGCAAAGGAGGTAAGAACCTCGGCCCTGTCCGCCGGGAGCCGTGCTCTGGCTCGAAGAGAGTCGAGCTCTGCCCCGATGAAAATTATCACCTGCTTCGGCTCGAGTTCCGACTTGGCCTCGTTGACCAGGAGGCCGAGTTGAGAGCAAACCTGGAGGGCCAGATCCCTGGACCGCTCCACCTCCGACCTGGAGGGGGCTGCTATCAGCCAATCGTCCAGGTAAGGGTACACCCGGACCCCTCGGCGCCGCAGGAATGCTGTCACCACTGCCATGCACTTGGTGAAGACCCTGGGAGCTGGAGAGAGGCGGAAGGGCATGGCCTGGAACTCGAAAAGGGATCCCTCCGCCCTGAAGCGGAGGAATCTCTGATGAGACGGACGGATAGGGACGTGAAAGACGCGCTCCTGAAAGTCCAGAGAACAAAACCACCGTGTTCCAGAGATGGTATTATCTGAGCCAGAGTGACCATTCTGAAGGTTCGAGACCTTAGGAACTTGTTCAGGTCGTGTAGGTCGAGAATGGGGCGCCAGCCCCCGTCTGCGTTTCGGGACCAGGAAGTACCTGGACACGAACCCCGGTTCTGATGGGGGGTCCTCTATCTCTTTTATCACCCCTTTCTGAAGGAGAAGGGCGATGTCGGCTCGACGAGCCTTCAGAGAGTCTGGGGACCCCGAAGCCCCCCTTGGGGCGACGGCTCTGAAGGGTGGAACCCGTTCGAATTCCAGAGGCAGGCCTCTTCCCACCACCTCCAGAACCCACCTGTCCGTGGTAACAGCGGACCAGGCGGAAAGGAAGTGCCGGAGCCGTCCCCCATCGGGGGGAACCAGGGGCGAGGTGACGGGGATGAGGGCGACACCCCTCAGCCCGTCACTGTGCAGGCTTGGAGGAAGGACCGGCCGAGGGACCACCAGGGCCTCTTCCTCCTTGCTTCCTATTAGAGGAAGCTGACGGCTTGGGCTTGGAATACCAAGGTCTAGCCTGCTGGCCCTGACGTTGTTGGGCCGGGCGCGCAGCGGGAGCAGAGGGGCGAAAGGGCTTAGGCTGGGGCTTACGGCCCTTGTCCTTCTTGCCGGACGATACCGAGTCAAGGTGGCACTGGACTTTCGATCCTCTGGAGGTGACCTTCCTCCAGGGCCGAAGAGGTCAGTTCCAGGAAAGGAACATCCGTGAGCTTGTGCTGGGTATCCGAGGTGAAAGTGGATATCCTCAGCCACGCCCGCCGGCGCATAGCCACTGCGGCCGCCACTGACCAGGCACAAGAATCTCAATATCCAGCACAGTCTGGAGCTGCTGCTTAGCTACTGCCCTGCCTGGTCCCGCACCTGCTTAACTGTGGTCTGCAGGTCGCAGGGAAGATGAGGACGACTCTCATCCAGGGAGCCCAACAGGGCATGGGAAAATGTGCCATCAAGACGGCCGAACTGGCCTGGCGAAGGCCGAGGAGGAAGCAGCATACACTTTCCGCCCAGTATAGTCCAGTTTCTTGGACTCTTTGTCGGGCGGTTTGTCCCCATCCTGGCATTTCCTCTCATGGAAAACACTGTCCATGACCAACCCTCAGCGAAGGGTGTTCGGAAAAGCCGGACAGAGAGCCTGTGAGACACATACTTTCTGGCCATCCTGGCAGAAAGGTGGGACACAGGAAGCCGGACGCTGCCACAATTCCAGGGCCGGGCCAACAATGGCTTCAGCCACTGGAAAGGCCTCCGTAGGAGAATCCCCTCGGTCCAGAATCTCAGTGAGGGGATATCTAGCCCGTTTGGACACGGGTTCGAGCTTCATCCCAGTGGATTCTGAGATGAGCCTGAGTAGTCCAAGGAAGGACGAAGGGCTATCGTCCATCGACTGCCCCCAAGATTCCAAGTCTAGGCGCTTGGAAAACAGGGAGGAGTGCGTCGTCCGACTCAGGCGAGTGGTTGAATAGCTGCCTGAGAGCCGCGCCACCCTCCACGTGCGAGGCTTATCGGGAGTGAGGGTGACCGACAGCCATGGGGAAGGCCATGAGCGGTCGCGAACTTTTGTCGGGGCCCACTGTCGGGTTGAGGCGGAGGCGGTTCCACCGTATTGGTGGGGCAGCAGGAGTAGACCGAACAACCGGCCTGGAAACAGGCTCCTCGACCACCGAGCGGTTGTTTCAGCTGTCCGGTGACAACCATTTGATGGCGAAGAAGAGGCCTGAGCAGCTTGTTTCCAGCCAAAATTAGTTGTTGCCATAAGTTCCTCATATTTTCGGCGCAACACGCCGGAGCCTCCGTCCGAGGGAGGAGGAAGAGGAAGAGGGCGACGCCGCTCACCGCGGTGCCGAGACCGAGACCGCCTGTGTCGACGGGATCGGCTAGACCGCGAAGATGTCCGAGACCGAGAATCTCGGCAAAGCCGAGGTCGGCGCGGCGGGGAGCCGAGGATCGGCAATCCCCTCGGTTCGGTTGACAAATCCGACAGCTCGGGAACCAGAGGAACAGATGAGCCGACGGTATCCACAATCCTCGCCGGGGGAACCGGGGAGGAGGGAATTTCGGCTTCTCCAGCCGACAACCCGTCTAATTAGAAAAATCTCGACCCGCGTCGGTAGTCTCGAGTCACCTGGCCTGACAGGGGCACCGTGAAGCCAGTGGCCGGCTTGAAACCCGACCCGAAGTGGCAGCTATCGACAAGGAGGAGATCTTCCCGCTCCCAAGAGCGTCGGCGATGTGACTTACCTACTTTTCTTCAACCGATGAAGCGGTCCAGAAATTGGACCCTCGCCTTGAGACGAGGGTCAAGCAAAGCTCCTTAAAGAAGCCGAATAGGGGACCCAAGCAGGCCCGGAGCAGATGCGCGGCCGAAGATGTGCCGGCGCAGGCAACGCCTCCTCCTTGAGGCGATCATCTACTCAAGTTGTTCTGCGGAGCCGCGGCCGCGACACCGCCAGTCAGGCCTCCTTGGATTTGACCGAGGAAATCTCCTTCGGGCGCCAAGTTGGAGGCGGGCAGCGCGATCCTCAGGGCGTGAACCGAGAAAGATGAGCACAGTTCGCAGGCCTGCGGGTGCGTGCACCTGGCCTGGGCAGTAAGCGCTGCGTGGAGTGCGGATCCGTCAGAGACATCTTCTGCCCGCAAGGGCATCTCCGAACCGGAGTCGATTTGTCCGCCGGCCGCGAGGGAAGAAGACGAAGTGGTAAAGTTTTTGAAAATTTTTAAGAGTGAAGAATTGCCCAAAGCAATGCGCAGGCGTTAAAGGAGGAACCTGAGCTTCCAGCGGTGAGAAGATCTTGGCGTCGTGGGAACCGAGCGAGTTTTACCACCCGGGTGGGTGGGAGGAGCCAGCTTGAAGACCTTCCGGCAAGATTTAAAGCGGCAAGGAACCTGCCAATAAGTGTGGATGAACAACATATCCATGTCCCTAGAACCTGTATTTCTAGGGACATGGATATGTTGTTCATCCACACTGTCTGGCAGACTCTAGCAGTTCTCGGGAGGAGGAGGCAAGGCGCACACCCTTACTTGGGAAATAAAGACTGGAGAACCGAGGCCCCAAAACCAGCATCCCGGCGTGACTCAAGGTTGATGTGGTAGTGGGTGACGAAGATGTGTGCTGACTTCCAGGTAGCAGCCCTGCAGATTTCCTGGATAGGGACATCCCTGGAAGCAGCCATCGATGCAGCAGTATGGCGGGTAGAATGAGCTCTTTATCCCTCTGGGAGGCTCCATGCCCGCCAACCTATAGCAGAGATCTATGCAGGAGGTGACCCACCTGCCTATACGTCCACTTGGCTGCAGGTCTGCCAGGTGCAGCTCAGCATAGGTGACAAACAGCTGGCGAACCTCTCCCGAACTTCAGCCATCCGCTCCTGTAGTAAGTGAGCACTCTTCTAGGGTCCAAAGTATGGAGCCTATATTCGACCTCCGAGGTGTGACTGGGGGTAGAACACCGGCAGAGTCAACACCTGGTTAGGTAAACTCACCACCACCTTGGAAGGAACTTGGTGGGGGCGCAAGTTTGCTGTCCCTGTGGAAGACCAGATAAGGAGACCAGTGGAAAGTGCCTGGAGCTCTCCCATCCTTCTGGCTGACGTGATAGCCACCAAGAAGGTGGTCTTCCACACAGGTGAGAGATGTCACACCTGTGCATTGGTTAGAATGGCTTGCCCATGAGCTTAGCCAATACCAGCAGTAGATACCATGGAGGTGGAGGTTCTCGCACCGGAGGGGATATGTGATCAAGGCCTTTGAAAAAGCACCCGACCACCTTCTCCTGCGCCACCGACTGCTTCCCGGCCAGCGCCTGGTAAGCAGAGATGGCTGCCAGGTGCACTGTAAAGTCGTCGGCCGAAGCCCTTGCTGAAAAGGGACCACAGGTAGTCAGAATGCTTGCCAAGGAACAGGAGGAAGGGTCCAGGCCCTTGCCCTGACACCAAATGGAGAATCTCTTCCATTTGAAGGCATAGTATTTTCTGGTCGACTCCTTACGGGACGCCTCAACAACGTTGAGGACCTCGTCAGAAAGACCCAAGGCCTGGAACTCTAGCCGCTCAGGAACCTGGCCGTCAGGTGCAGGGATTGAAGGTCCAGATGGAATACCTTCCCCTGATTGACTGAGATCAGGTCCGGGCGAGCTGGAAGCCACCTCGGGAGCCTGGAGCTGAGACTGAGGCGATCTGGATACCAGAACTGGTGGGGCCAGTCTGGAGCTACCAGAATCACCTGCGCCTTGTCCCTCCTCGCCTTGAGAAGCACCTTGTGGATCAAGGGAAATGGGGAAAAGGCATAGAAGAGGCCCGGAGTCCACGGCCTCGAGAAGGCATCCCCTCAGCAGCGACCCCTGCTGAGGGCGGGCATGAAACAGTCTCAACCGCATTCTCCCTGGAGGCAAACAGGTCCACTTGAGGCATGCCCCAGTGGGAGAACAGATCTTGTACTACCTCCAGCAGGAGAGACCCCTCGTGGGACGCAGCCCCTATCCGGCTTAGGGCATCAGCCAGGGTGTTCGAGGCTCCTGCCACATGAATAGTGAGGAGATCCGCCTCCAGGCTGCGCACGAGTGACCAAATGCGGAGAGCTTCCCTGCAAAGAGGCATGGAGCGCGTCTCGCCCTGGCGGTTTAAGTAGTACATGGTCGTGGTATTGTCCATCTGGACCTGAACCACTTGACCCCGTAGAAACGGAGCGAAGGCGGTGAGGGCTAGATAAACCACTCGAAGCTCCAGCAGGCTGATGTGGCATCGGGACTCCCGAGGGGACCAGACGCCGTGCGCCCTGTGCTCCCCCAGATGGGCACCCCAACCCATCAGAGAGGCATCGGTCGATAGAGAGACCGTCGGCTCGGGGCGGACAAACAGGATGCCCTCCTGCAGATATGCTGGAATGGTCCACCACTGGAAAGCGTTCCACATCCCCTGGGTCACCGTCACTAGCTGATCCAGAGGATCGAAGTGCTGTGACCATTGGCTGGCCAGCCCCCATTGAAGGGGACGCATGTACCAACGGGCCCAACGGACCAGTTGGTGCAGGCCGCCATGAGGCCCAGGAGGCACAGGAAGTCCCGGGCAGGGCACGATTGCCCAACCTGAAATGAGGAAAGAACCTCAGTCCTGTCCACCGGGAGCCGTGCTCTGGCTCATAGAGAGTCGAGCTCTGCCTCGATGAATTGTATCACCTGCTTTGTCACGAGTTCTGACTTGGCCTCATTGATGAGGAGGCCAACCTGAGAGCAAACCTGGAGGGCCAGATCGCTGGACCACTCCACCTCCGCTCTGGAGGGGGCTGCAATCAGCCAGTCATCCAGGCAGGGGTACACCCGGATCCTTCAGCGCCGCAGGAATGCTGTCACCACTGCCATGCATTTGGTGAAGACCCTGGGAGCTAGGGAAAGGCCGAAGGGCATGGCCCGGAACTCGTAGAGGGATCCCTCTGCCCTGAAGTGGAGGAATCTCTGGTGGGACGGACGGATTGGGACGTGAGAGAGCAGCGTCCTGAAGGTCAGAGAACAGAACCACATGCCTCGTTCAAGGATGGGATTATCTGAGCCAAGTGACCATCCTGAAGGTCCGAGACCTTAGGAACCTGTTCAGGTTGTGCAGGTCGAGAATGAGGCACCAACCCCCATCCGTTTTGGGACCAGGAAGTACCTGGACACAAACCTCGGGTCTGGAGGAGGATCCGCCACCTTCTGATCACCTCTTTTCAAGGAGCAGGGTGATATCAGCCAGCGAGAGCTGACAAAGAGGCTGCGGACCCGTAGCCCCGCGGGGACGGCTCGGGAAGGCGGGGCCTGCTTTCAATTCCAGGGGCAGGCCTTTCCTACCACCTCCAACACCCAGCGGTCCATGGTGATAGCGGACCAGGCGGAAAGGAGTGGCAGAGCCATCCCTCACAGAGGGAACAGGGGAGTGGCGAGGCTGGGGGCGACACCTCAACCCGTCACTGGGCAGGAAGAAGGAGGACCAGCTGAGGACTTCCTGGGCCTTCCTCCCTGCTTCCAATGGAGGAAGCCATGGAGCTAGGTTTGGGATGCCAAATGCAGCCTGCTGGCCTGGTGCTGGTGCTGTTGGGCCGAGTGCATGCAGGACAGAAGGATGAAAGGACTTGTGCTGCTGCTGTCGGTGCCCTTTGTCCTTCTGGGCGGAGGTGTCCGAGTCCAGAGTGGCATTGGACTTTTCGATCCGCTGGAGGTGACCTTCCACTCCAGGGCCGAAGAGGTCGGTCCCCAAGAAGGGGACACCCACCAGTTTGTGCTGGGTATCCGCCGTGAAGGTGGATATCCTCAGCCATGCTCTGCGTCGCATGGCCACCGTGGCCTCAACCGATCTGGCATAGGAATCTCCAATGTCCAGAGCCATTTGGAGCTGCTGTTTAGCCACCGCCCTACGCTGGTCCCGTACCTGCCGGACCGTGGTCTGCAGGTCGTCCGGGAGATGAGGGATCACCTCATCCAGGGAGTCCATGAGGGCGTGGGAGAAGTGTGCTATCAGCACGGCCGAGCTGGCCTGGCGGAGGCCAAGGGAGGATGCAGAGTACACCTTGCGACTGGCATAGTCCAGCTTTTTGGACTCCTTGTCGGGAGGCTTGTCCACATCATAGAAACATAGAAGTTGACGGCAGATAAGGACAGCAAGGCCCATCCAGTCTGCCCATTTCTTTTTCTACCTTATAAATGTGCCATCGGCCTTTACTCTGTCAGTGACCTATCTATTCATAGTCATTTGTATTGCTCCCTTATGCCTATCCCATGCCTGTTTGAAGCCCTGCACTGTATTCATAGCCACCACTTCTTGTGGTAAGCCATTCCATGCATCTACCACCCTTTTCTGTGAAAAAGAATTTCCTCCATTCCCCTTAATCGGCCTCCTCTAATCTCATGCTGTGTCCTCTTGTCCTGCTATTTTTCTTATATTTAAACATGTTAGACTCTTTCACCTTGTTTATACCCTTAAGGTGTTTCAATGTCTCGATCATATCACCTCTCTCCCTCCTTTGCTCAAGGGTATACATATTGAGCTCCGTTAATCTGTCCTCATTATGTCTTCTGATGCAGTCCCTGCACCATTTTGGTTGCCCTTCTCTGGACTGCCTCAATTTAGTTAATGTCCTTGTGAAGATGTGGCCTCAATACTGCACGCAGTACTCCAGATGGGGCCTAACCAATGTCTTGTACAGAGGGTTATTACCTCCCTCTTACGACTTGTGAACCCTACTAATACACCTAACACCCCCTAGCCTTACCTACTGCTTTAGAGGTCTGCTTGGATGATTTTAGGTCATCAGTGATGATGATCCCAAGTCTCTTTCTTCCTTTGTGACTGCTAGCAACCTCCCAGCCTATAAGTGGCTTCAGGGTTTCTTCCCTATGTGCATGATTTTGCACTTCTTTGCATTAAATCCCAGTTGCCACTCTTCTGACCATTCTGCTAGTTTATCCAGATCTCTTCTCATTCTGCCACCCATCTGGATCATCTACTCTGTTGCAGATCTTGGTCATCTGCAAACAGACAAGCCTTACCCTCTAGTCCATCTAGGGGTCACTAATGAAGATGTTGAATAGGACTGGCCCCAGGACTGATCCCGAGGTACCCACTTGTGACTTGCATCTCTTCTGACTGTATACCATTACCACCACTCTCTGTTTTCTGCAGTCAACCAGTTTGCCACCCAGTTAACCAACTTCTGACCCACGAGCCTACCTAGCTTATTTATCAATCTTCTATAGTGGAACAGTGTCAAAAGCTTTGCTGAAGTCAGGTGGCTGACATCAACTGCTCCCCATTGGTCCACCACTCTGGTTACCCAGTCAAAGAAATCTATGAGATTAGTTTGACAGGACCTTCCTTTTAAACCCATGCTGTCTTGGATCCTGTGCCCTATAGTTCCAGGTGTTGCACTATCCTTTCCTTAAGAGTGCCTCCATAATCTTGCCCACTACTGAGTAAGACTGACCGGTCTGTAGTTCCCGCCTCCTCCCTGCTACCACTCTTGTGGGTGGGATCACATGAGCCCTTCTCCAGTCTTCTGGGACCTCTCCTGTGCTCAGAGACTCACTAAACAATTCTGCTAATGGCTCCTAGTTCCTCCTTTAGCTCCTTAAGTACCCTGGGATGTATGCCATCAGGTCCCATTGCCTTATCCACCCTGAGCTTAGCAAGCTCTTGTGGGACCCTTTCTTTTGTGAAGGAGTAGTGCTCACCTCCCTCCCCCTGTGTCCATGATGCTGAGCTGTGGGCCCTGCCCTACCTTCTCTTCAGTAAATACTGAGCAAAGTATCTATTTAGGATAGATGCCTTTACAGGGTCCTCCTCTCACATGCTCCTTTTCTCCATTAAACTTAGCAATACCCCTCTGGACTTTCTCCTTTCACTAGCTGTATCTATAGAAGTCTTGTCACCTTCTTTTACTGTTTGTGCTAGTGTTTCCTCAGTTTGGGACTTTGCCTGCCTTACTGCCTTACCTGCTTCCCTTAAGGCAGTTTGGTATGCCTCCTATCTTCATCCGCTGTGTTCCTTATATTTTCTGAAGGCAGCCTTTTGGCTCTGACCTTTTCTGCTACTGTATTTGAGAACCAAAGTGGTTTCCTTCTTCTTGTGCACTTCCTTTTCTGTCTAACACAATGGGATGTTGCTTCAAGTATTGTATCCTAATGCTTGCCACTTTTGCCTGACCTCCTCACCTGTGTTTCTTTTTGCCAGGGCTAGCTTAACTCTGTTGGCCATCTTATCAAAGTCAGCTCCTCTGAAGTCCCATATTTTTGCCTTGGAATGGGATGATTTAGATGTAGTAGCCAAATTGAACCATACCATGTGATGGTCACTGGCCCCCAGGTGACCTTCTACCTGGAGATCTGTGATCCCTTCTTTGTTAGTCAGTACATCCATAGCGTTCCCGGAACGCCGGAAAACGCTGTCGGTGACCAACCCCTCGGCAGAGGGGTGTTCCGAAAAACCAGGCAAAGAGCCGGTAGGGACCGCATACTTCCTGGCCATCCTGGCCGAAGGCGCAGGACATTAAGCAGGCCACTGCCAGAGCTCCAAGGCTGGGCCAACAATGGCTTCAGCCACCGGAAAGGCCTTCATGGGTGAATCCCTTCAGTCCAGTATCTCCGTCAGGGGATACTTGGCCCGCTTGGATACGGGCTCGAGCTGCATCCCAGTGGACTCCGAGATGATCTGAAGCAAACCCATGAAGGACGATGGGCTTTCGTCCATCGACTGGCCCCTGGAGGACTCCAGGTCAATGGGCCCTGGAGAAAGGAGGTAGTCGTCCGGACTCTGAGGAGTCCGTGAAGAGCTGCCTGGGGCCTGAGCCACCCTCCACCTGCCGAGCACGGTCGGGAGTGAGGGTGACCGACAACCTGTGGAGCAGGCCCTGACCCGACTGAGGGTCCTTGGTTGGCGCCCCCGATTTCGGTTGTGGAGGCGGAGGTTCCACCACAATCGGTGGGGCAGCTGGTTTCGGCCGAACAACCGGCCCAGGCTTGGGCACTTCGGCTACAGAAAGGGGTTGTTTCGGCCGCTCGGGTGACAGCCACTTGATGGCCGGGGAAGGCGATGGCTTGTTCCCGGACAGAAGTAACTGCTGTCACATCAGGTCCTCATAGCGTCGACGCAACTGACGCCGAAGCCTCTCCTCTTCCAAGGAGGAAGACGAGGACGAGTGGTGGTGCCACTTACTTCGGTGCAGAGACCGAGACCGCCGATGTCGGTGGGATCGGCTGGAACGAGACAATGTCCGAGACCGAGATCCTCAGTGTTTCCGAGGATGGGTCTGGGAAGGGGCGGGGGACACCCCCTCTTCCCTCAGCTTGGAAGCCTTAACCGGGGACTGCGGCACTGGAGGCGCAGGCAGGTCCTCGGTCTCCACCGGGGGAACCAGTGAAGAAGGGTTGTCGGCTTCACCAGTCGAAAGCCCGTCCGACGGGTCGAGAAAAATCTTGACCGTGTCGACGGGTGTCTCGGCCGGCTGACCTGACGGGGACACCGTGAAGCCAGCGGCCTTAGCAGCAACCTCGACTGAAGTAGAGTGTCGACTGTCCGGAAAAGGGGACCTCTCCCACTCCCACGAACACCGACGATCGGACTTAACTTTTGAGTCCTTCTTTCTGGACCGAGAGAATGTCCCGATGGCACCTCTCCCTTCGTGGAAAGGGACTGGCAAAGCTCCTTGAAAGAAGCTGAATATGAGGTACCCAGAGAGAGGGATAAATGCCGCGACCGAGAGAAGAGGATACAGCGCAGCCTGTGCGCCTCCTCCTCGAGGCGATCATCTCTCGAGCTACTCAGCCGAGCCAACCCGCCTCAGTAACCGCCCAATGTGCCTCCTTCGACTTCACCGGCGGATAGCACTTCTCGGGCCCATAGCTGCAACTGGGCAGCAGTCTTCAGGACTTGGCCGAAAATTAGCATAACTCTGCTTGAGCCTGCGGGTCATGTTCTCGGCAGAGGCAGTGAGCGTACGTGGAATCACGGGTCCGTCCTAGACATTTTCTGCACACTAGGGCACGCCAAAATCCGGGAGTCAATTTGTCCATCGCAGCCGTGAGGGAGAAACTTGACCGAAGTCTTGAAAATTTTAAAATAAGTTTCGGCCGAACTGAAGAATTAGGATCCAGTCTACACGCAGAGCGTTAAGGAGGGAACCTGAGCTTCCAAGCGGTAAGGAAGATCTGGTGTCATGGGGCGCAGCCAAGAGTTTTACCACCCGGGTGGGTGGGAGGAGCCAGCCTGAAGACCTTCTGGCAAGATTTAAAGTGGCAAGGAACCTGCTAGACAATGTGGATGAACCTGCTAGACAATGTGGATGAACAACAACATCCATGTCCCTAAAAGTACAGTTATGCAAGAACTTACCATAACAGTAGATCTTTGAGAGGAGCTCTTGCAGCAGGCTACACCCTAAGGGCTATGCCACCAGGCACTAGGACCCCATGGAAAAATGTTTAGCTAGCAGTACCCAGCAGGGACTGCTCCCTGACGTCTGACCGCCTCCGATGTCTACCAGTGGTACAAAGGGGTGGTCCCCAGCCACACTCCGGTTCTCCTGCCGGAGACCCGGCTGACAAATCAGGAGAACCGAGGTTAGTGGAATATCCCGCCTAGGGTAAGGCAAGAAAGGAGAAAAGGACCAGGGGGAAGGAGGGAGGGAAATAACACCTGCTGCAAGAGCTCCTCTCGAAGATCTACTGTTACGGTAAGTTCTTACGTAAATGTACCATCTTATTTCGAATGGGAGCTCTTGCAGCAGGCTACATCATAAGGACAGAGTACCGAGCAGTACTAAAAGGATCCTGGACAAACTGGGAGGTGGAAACCTTAGAAGCGGGGAGTTTCAAGACAACAGGTGCTGAAGTACCACTAAACGAAATCCAGCTCTCCGACGGGACACAACATCCAGGCTGTAGTGTTCACAAAGGTGTGCACAAAGTCTCAAGTAGCTGCTGAGCAGATGTCTGCCACAGAAACATTCCGAGGCACTGCAAAAGAGGCAGAAACATCCCTGGTGGAATGACCCTTAACCGAACCCGGTAAGGGTTTGTCGTATTTATTGCAGCAGAAGGTGATGCAATGGACTAGCTATCTGGACAGAGTTTGCTTTGCCATAGGCACTCCTATGGTTCTTGGGGCAAAGAAAACAAACACTAGGTCAGATCTTCTGAAAGTCTGAATGCAGTTAATGTAGTCCATGAGCACTCTATGTACATCCAGAGTGTGAGGAAGAGCCTCCACTTGATTAGCATACTCCAGATAAGAAACCGGAAGGCTGATGTCCTGATTAAGGGTAAACTGGGACACCATCTTAGGAGGAACTTGGGACTGATCCTCAAGGACACCCAGTCCTTGTGGAAAATCAATTTCGGCTCTTTAGCCATCAGAGCCTGAAGCTCAGAAGTCCTCCGAGCAGAAGTAACAGCAACTAAAAAATACTTTCCACAACAGAAGACGTAGCTAGCAATCTGTGGCAGGCTCGAAGGAAGGCAACGAAAATTTTTCAAACAAAAGATCCCAAGGAAGGATGGGGTCCCTAATGGGAGGTTTAAGATGAAGAATTCCCCTCAAAAATGTTTGGGCCAGATCTGTCTGGGCAACATATTTGCCATCCACCATTACATGATAGGCAGAGATTGCAGAAAAGTGTACCTTAATGGAGGAATATCAGAGGCCCGAGTCTGACAGGGAGAGGAGATACTCAAGGGCAGTATTCAGAGGGCACAGGAGAGGGTCCAAAACTTGATTGGAAGCCCAAAAGCAAAAGCACTTCCACTTCATGGCACAGGTAGCCCTAGTGGAAAGTTTCCTGGCTGCAACCAAGACATCTGCCACTCTGGGAGATACTCCAAAACACAAAGTGGCTATATCTGCAGGTGCCAGGCATGCAGATGTAGGGACTGGAGGTCCAGGTGAATCAGCCTGCCCTTCTCTTGTGACAGTAAGTGAGAATACCAGGGCGGGGGAAATTGGAGGTTGCACTGTCAGCTGCTGCAGTAGCTGGAACCATATCTGGCGAGGCCAAAGCAGAGCTATAAGAATCATTTCTGCTCCTTCCGCTTGAAGTTTGAGCAGAACTCTTTGAAGAAGAGAAAAGGGAGGGAAGGCATACAGAAACCTCCCTGTCCAGAGGGACAATGAGTCTTGTCTGAAAACACCAGACCCATGATCGATCAAGCAGAAACTGGGTAGTTTTGCATTGCATGGGGACGTGAAGAGGTCCAGCTCTGGACGACCCCATCTTTGGAAGGAGTCATCCACTACAGACTGCAGGAGTTCCCATTTGTGAGTCCTCGACCAGGACTGGCTTAAGGTGTTGGCCAAGGTGTTTTGGATTCCTGGAACATGCACTGCGGTGAGCAGTAGGTCATGGTCTAGAGCCCAGAACCACACTCTCATAGCCTCCCAACAAAGAGGACAGGAGTAGAGTCCCCCCCCACGCTTGATGATGTAGCAAACAACCGACATGTTGTCCGTCTGCACCAACAGGAGACCTGGATGCAGGTCTGGGAGAAATGCCTGTAGAGCGTAAAGAACTGTCCTCATCTCCACTATACTGATATGGCGGGTCAGTTCCAGAGAAGACCATGCACCCAGAGTCTGATGATTCTGAAAATGAGCTCCCCAACCTCGGCCTGAGGCACTGGTTGTGAGAACCTGTGAAGGGGCTCCTCTCTGAAAAGGAACTCTGGACTCCAGATTCTGGGGAGAGAGCCACCAAGAGAGAGAGTCTGTACCGCTGCTTTGGAGATAAAGACCGGCTGGTCGAGATCGTCCTCCCTCTGATCCCACTGCACTCAGAGGGTCCACTGAGGGACCCTCAAACAGGCGTGCTGAGGGAACGGTCACTATGGCCAAGGCCATATGGCCTAGGAGCTGGAGCATGGTCCGAGCTGGAACCTGGCGAGCAGCTGAAACTTTGTGGGCCAAAAAGTGAAGGCATACTGCCCTGTCCAACTGGAGAAAGGCCTTCCCTTGCTCCATGTCTAGGATTGCCCCTATGTATTTGTAAGCTCTGACATGGTATCGGGAATGATTTGGCCATGTTTAGGGTGATCCCCAAGGAGCTGAACAGGCTAAAGGTGTCCTCTAAAGTCATCAGAAGCCGATCCCTTGTGGTGGCGGTCAGAAGCCAATCGTCGAGGTAGGGATAAACAAAGTGTCCCTGCCTCCTTAGAGCTGCTGCCACCACTGCAAGACACTTCGTGAACACACATGATGCTGAGGAAAGGCCCCAAACTGGCAATGCCGTCCCTGAAAGAAGAACCTCAGGAACTTCCTGTGAGCTGGAAGCACTGGAATATGGAGGTAGGCATCTTGCATGTCCAGGGAGCAAAACCAGTCCCCTTGATGCAACATGGGAAGAATGTCGGGCAAGGTGATCATCCTGAACCTTTTGCACTCTATGTAATTGTTTAAGAGGCTCAGGCGCAGATCCCCCCCGTCTTCTTGAGAACCAAGAAGAAACAGGAGTAGAACCCTTTCCCCCACTGTAAGGCTAGAAAAGGTTCTACTGCCTTCTTGTCTAGCAGGGACTGTACCTCCTCCTAAATAAGCTTGGCATGGGAGGGGGATTAGGTCGTTTGGACCAGGGGATTGTCTGGGGGCATCTGCAGAAATTCCAGTGTGTGACCCGCTCTGTCAACTGGAGGACCCACACATTGGTAGTGATGGAGGACCACCCATTGAGGTAAAGCAAGAACTGACCCCCTACTACCGCTGTTCTGGATTCTGCAAGGGGTATGGTGTCAGGCATGGAGTCAGGCATGGGAGCCCGGGGTGGGCAGGGAGACCTGGGAGGGTTTGGTGTTCTGAGGTCCCTGTGCTCTACCAGGTTGAGATGGAGCTTTATGGCGAAAGTTGCCTATCTGTTGCTGTCTTTTAGGCTTCTGCCCTGCCAGGCAACAAAACTGCCAACATCTGCCAGGAGTCTGATCAGATCTATACAACTGATGCATAGCTTGGATGGTCTTACCTGAGTCCTGCAGGTTTGAGATGATTTTCTCAATGTCTGGACCAAAAAGCATGGACCCATGGAATGGGGCATCGATGATGGCATCCTGAAGGTCCTGCTTAAATCCAGAAACCCGGAGCCAAGAGCACCTCTGCATGCAAACCCCTGTGGTGGCTGCCTTGGCTGCCATGTCCACCAAATCGTAGGATGACCTCAAGACATGCTTCCCCACGTCCAGACCTGACTGGAGCATGTCTAAGCACTCCATTTTGTGAACAGAATCCAGCTGTCTTTTTGCAAGCTTGATTGCCTTGTTCCAGAGGGATTTCTGGTACTGCACCATGTGGGGCAATAAATTGAGCGAACAAATGGTGCAGGTGGCCGATGGGTAGACCTTCCTGCTGAACTGGCCCAGACATTTGGATTCCTTGTCCAGTGGCTGGGAACTCATCTGCCAAGGCTGTTTGGTCCTGCTGTGGGCAGCTGTCAGCATGACCGAGTCCACCTTGGGCTGTTCACCAAGGAACGGCTCGTTCATTGAGGTACAATACAGCTTGTCCGCTTTCTTAGGTATAGCGGAGGCTGTCAAAGCGTGCCTCCCAGCTAGCTTGGTAGCAGTCTAAAAGGAAGCTACCAAGGGTGGAACAACTAAAGGTTTGAGCTCATTCATACCCAAGAAATGGGTCAGCCTCTTTCTTTCTTGATCAAGATCCTCAGTTTTCCACAGATTCAAAAATGTAATGTGTGGGATCATCCGGAGGGAGGAGCGGGGGAAATACCCCAGGGGTCAGGGTGGTGGGAAGGAGAGGAAAACTCCCCTGAGGATCTGGAGAAGGTAGAAGAATTTGAGTCAGATGACCTGGAGAAACAGCTGGAGTGGGAATGCCGGTGCCTCCTCCTGTAACACCTGAAGAATGATCTGGAGCGATGAGTGCGCTGTTGGAAGATCGTCTCCGGCCCAGTAGGAGATCTGTCCCTAGGGAGAAGTGACTACGGAGGGGCCACTGCAGGAGTCTGGGGAAAGTCTATGGCATTGGAACCTGGGATTCCTTGGGGATGATGTCTTTCCTGACTGTGTCCCACCAGGAACTGAAAAGGTCCTTGACTTTGGCCAGAGAGACCATGGCTGGGGCTGATGGACCTGGCATCTTAGACCTGTTGTCAGGCTTCTCAGGTGGCAGACCCGACAGCTTGTCGGTAGCTGATGTACGCTCTGGTGTTTTCAGTTTCTCCAGTGTCTGGTCCTGGGGTGGCATCAGAACAGACGGGAGGTAGACTGGCTGACCTGATGTCCAACCGCCTGTCGTCAATGGGTCGGGCATCAGGGGAGGCATCTCCTTGGCTGGCAGCTGTGCCCCTCCTGGCAGAAGCTTAGGGGGTGCTGGTGTCGGGAGAAGACCCTTAAGGTGAAGAAATCGGGGTGGAGCACCAGGAGTCTGACGCCCGATGCTTTGGAGAGCTGATGTCAGGATGAGACTCTGGTTCCAAACACCGCTTCCTGTTAACGGGTCCAGCCAGATGATCTTAAGAGGAAGCCTTTGCCTGATGGGGGGTGGCAGGGAGGCTGTCGACCACCCCTTTAATGGTTTAATCCCTGGACTCAGACCCAAAGGCATGATTGCAGGGTCTAAGACAAAGGGAGGGGCCGAAGACCCTTGCCCCAAAGAAACACCACCTGACGTACACACCAACACCGGGGGGTTCAAAGCCAGCAACCTGGAGGAAACTTGGGTTGGCGGAGGGGGGACACAGTTCAACCTCCAGTGGGAGGAAGGACCGGAGCTGGCTGCTTTCTTACGCAGGGACCTGGATCAGGAGTCCGAGCAGGTCCCGTTGTCCTCGTGATGATAGTGCTTTCCACTGGACTTTTTCTCCTTCGATCTGTGAGAAGTCCCAGACCCTGAAGAACAGGGGGATCCTAGGCCTGACGGGGTCTTTTGCATGGTGGCTAGCTACTGTTCTGGAAGGCAGGGCTTCAGCATCTTCAATCGATGGACAAGAGTCCAGCGGTTGAAACTTTTACAGTGCGGGCAGGAATCTGCTCCATGGGCTGGTCTGGTGGCAAGCAGGGATGAGGTGCTCGACGCCACACCTGGCACCACGCCGGCAACCCGGGTTTGGGAACAGGCCAAGGTCATCGGGGGTCAGCAGGGGAGTGAGGACTGAGCATCCGGAGGACTGCTTTCATCTACCAGGGGTGGGATCCAGGGCCTGCTCAGTGCAGATGCAACCCCTGGTGGAGACCAGGGGCTCCCTGACACTGAGCCAGAATTAAGGAGCAGAGTGGCGGCGGACATCAGTGACCCTGTTGTGCAGACGTCATTACACATCCGCATTCAAGGGGAAACCATATACAGAAAATCCCCGCCCTCTGGGATAGGCAAAGGCACCATACCATCCAGGACACATTTCAGCATACCAGGCTCTCTCCTCTCGGCAGTTGTCCAGCCTGGCTTACTAGATTCTAGATACAGCACCCTGGGTGGATAGGACAGCCCTACTTTGTAGGGGGTTCGGAGCCGAGGGGTCAGTTGGGCTGGTGAGTGGAGTAGGAGGCACTTCAGGTAGGAAGTACAGCCTGGTAGATGGTGTGGATGCTGAAGACAGTTCCCTGGGGAAGGCGCACAAAGAGTTTAAAAAAATAAAAATAAAGGAGTCTGCGTTGCGACTGCACCCCAGGCAGATGAGGCAGGCCAAGGGACTGTCTCGGGCCGGGATTTGTTTCCTGCATGTGCACTTAGATTTCTGTTACTGACTGGAGGACGACGGAGAAGATATGCACCGTATAATACAGATAAACAAGAACAAAACTTTTGTAGAAAAGATTGCGAAGATGGCGATCGACTGTTAGCAGTAGGAGCCCGCGGAGCCGATGTGACCGGGTCGACAGCAGGAAAAGAACTGGGGTGTGGCTAGGGACTGCCCACTTTATAATACTGGCAGACACTGGAGGTGGCCCAACATCAGAGAGAGAGGTCCCTGTTGGGTATTGCTAGCTAAGAAATTTTCTGTGGGGTCCTAGTGCCTGGTGGCATAGTCCTTACGGTGTAGCCTGCTGCAAGAGCTCCCACTCGAAGTAAGACTGACAAGTCACAAGCCTAGGGATCATGATCGAGCCCCAGTCAGTAAACTCACGTGGCGCGTGGGTCGGTCCTGGACATCTTATGCCCGCAAGGACACCGGCAGTACCTGGGATTTATCGCCCATGATGGTCACAATTGAGATGAGCAGCAGATGAATTTGAAGAGTTTTGTTGAAGTTTTGGAAGTAAATATGGAGATTTAAGTGCTAGGGTCTACTCAACGCGGAAGCGGTGAGGGAATCTGCTTCTTCTAGCAGAAAGGAAGATCTGGCATCATGGGGTGGAGCTGAGGGAGTTACCTCCCAGGTGGGTGGGAGGAGCAGTCTTGAAGACTTTCCGTCACATCTTAAAAGGAAAGGACTGTGCCAAATAGTGTGGATAGAACATCATATCCACGTCCCTAGAGCCTAAAACTGTTGCAGCCTGTGGCAAACATGTTTTTTCTGAAAAGGCTGGTATTGCAATAGTAGGATACTTTTTGTACACTGTGCAATACATCAGTCTCTTACACACGAACATACAAATTTGCCAGCAGAAATAGGCCAGCTGGTCTATCAAGTCTGCTTGAGTATGCAGCTAGCACCCTCATCTTGCAGCTGCCATGTCCCCTTCCCCTTCCCAGTTACCCCCCTCACCCTGTCCCATCCCCTTTTGAAACTACCACAGTCTCAAAGGCTACCACCTTCTCCAGTAGAGCATTCCATTCTGCCACGACCATCTCCAACGAAAAAGTGTCTCCACATTTCTGTCCTAAATCGTCCCCCTCCAATCTAAGGCCATTCTCTCACATGTTCCACCCCCTCCTTGGCCCGAGTATCCTCTCAGTACCTGCCCTGTTCATCCCCTTTATGTACTTAAAGGTCTCAATCATATCCCCTGGTCCCTTCTGTCCTCCAAGAAGTACATATTCAACTCTCTCAGCCTCTCCTCGTGTGGTCTGCCCTCCAATCCCTGGATCATCCTTGTTGCCTTGCGATATACTCCTAGTAATTTCACATCCTTCTTCATACGGGCACCAGAACTGCACACAGACCTCCCGGTGCGGCCTGATCACTGCCCTGTAGAGAGGCAGGATCACCTCCCTGCTCCTGGAGGAGATCCCACTCGCGATACTACTCAGCACACTGTTGGCTTTCGTTGCCACCCTAATACACTACTCTGTATTGTTCCTCTTCTCCACATCTCAACCATTTATAAGTGGTAAACCAATGAGACAAACATTATGACCTTTTTCTTTTGGTCATATTTCTTGTCTTTATTTCTCTTCTCTACCTGCTTATCAATCACTAAAGTGTGTTTCTTGGAAAGCGAAACAGGGGCTTCAGTTAAGGCTTCACTGTTTAATTCACTAGACTGATTACCAGCTGTTATATCCCATACAGATGCAGATTCACTGTTATTATTTTTATTGGCAGAAACAGTGTGTTTGTCTCTTACAAGAAGAGGGTGCTGCTGACCAGAGAGAAAAGAGAGTTTGTTGTCTACTCTTCTGCATATTGCTTGTCTGGTCACTTGTTTTTTTGATGCTAACATTTATTTTGTTATAATCACTGTGTGGTGTGTGTGTCTTTCACTGGGGTGGCAAAGGTACACTGGAAGGGAAGGGGACACAGACACTCATAACAATGTTTATTGCTTACAGGCGGAGTAAGCAAGGCAAGCAGTGAGGAGGCAGGCTAGGCAGCGGAATGTGTCTGATGGGAAGGAATAGCAAGTCTAGAAACAGTTACAGGATGGTGTTGCTTAATGCTTACATTTTTATTCTAATTATTTTTTGTTTTTTGTATATTTTTTTTTTGCACACTGCACTTTGTCCTGTGTCAGCCCCACCTTCACCTGACGACACCCTGCGGGCAGACAGTTCCGTTACTAGTTCCTATCACACCACAGCAGATTTTAATATTTTATTTTAGTTCCTTAGGCACCTTTTACCCTTCTATTTTGGTCAATCCTTGTTCTTTTTCTCCGTGCTTACTTTACACAGGGCAAAACAAAGCCCAACCCCCTCCTCTCAGTAATGATAAGGCTCGGTCTGGTCCACACTTTCCTCGCCTTTTTCTTTAGTATTTTATTTCTGTGCCTTAGGAAGCTTCTGTCTTTCTATTTTGGTCACTACTACTACTATTTTCAGTTTCTTTGCACTTACTTTTCCCATGGCAAAACAACACACAAACCATCTCCTGTCCTCACTCCTCTCAGAACTGCCCAGTCTCTGGTCCATCCTTACCTTGCCTCTCCCAGCAATGGCTTATTTACCTTTTCTTATGCAGTGTTATAATTTACTGCCTTTTTAGTTCCTTAATCTGAAGCTGAGAACCTTTCAACACTGCAAAGAACAAACTATAACTTCATTTAGGAGCTGGAAACTTGGTAAGGCATAATATTGTAAAACAGGGGAGCTACACTTTCTACAGAGAGTTTCTTTTTTTTTCCTTATTGGCATTAAGCAGAGAATTGCAGAATTCCATTAAAAGTGCAGTAATTTTATAACCAGAGGGAGTGAGATACAACTGAATTTGCTTGATTGTTGGGGTTGAGACCTAGGATTTAGAGGGATATTTTTGCAACATTTTAAAAGTGTTCTGCTGGCTGAGTAGTTAAGGTTTTATCCCTGGTTTCACTGAAAGATTTTGTGTATTGGAATCAGACAGCAGCCTGCCTACATTGAAAGGCCTGCTTACATCACAGGTGTCACTAGCCAATCAGTTGGCTCTGGGTGGGGTTCATCACTGCTGTTTTAGGCATCCTTCACAGTTAGAAGCCAGTCAGTCTGACTTTTGATTTGTCTGAAGCTGAGAACCTTGCAACACTGCAAAGAACAAACTATAACTTCATTTAGGAGCTGGAAACTTGGTAAGGCATAATATTGTAAAACAGGGAGCTCGCTTTCTACAGAGAGTTTCATTTTTCCCCTTATTGGCATTAAGCAGAGATGCAGGATTCCATTAAAAGTGCAGTAATTTTATAACCAGAGGAGTGAGATACAACTGAATTTGCTTGATTGTTGGGGTTGAGACCAGGATTTAGAGGATATTTTGCAACATTTAAAAGTGTCCTGTTGGCTGAGTAGTTAAGGTTTTATCCCTGGTTTCACTGAAAGATTTTGTGTATTGGAATCAGACAGCAGCCTGCCTACATTGAAAGGCCTGCTTACATCACAGGTATCACTAGTCAATCAGTTGGCTTAATTCTTAAGATTTTCAGTGCAGGAAGAGTGTAAAGCACAGCTGACTTATTTTGGGGCTGACCGCTTTCAGGCACAAACCACCAGGCTGTTTGGGGCTGGGGAGGGTTACCTGTGTCTGAGTTGGATGTCTGGATTTTTCTCTGTTTGATTAGCAGGGTATTTTCTCTGTCAAATTGTTGTGTAGGGCATCTTGCTGACAGGAAGGCACTCATCGCAGTGCTGGGTCAGAGCTTTAGCAGTTGTTTTGCAAGGGCACAGTTTAGGCCCAACCCTTCCCACCCCACCTGGAAATAGTTCCTTTATACCTGGGGTTCTGACATCATTTCCTCAAGAGTGCAAGGTGCATATCACTGTCATATCCTCTCTAGCACACTGCACTGACAATATAAGCATACACATTGTATAATATATATATTTCTATATAACAAACCAAAGAAAAAAGTAGATAAACATGTGGGGAGTAGTACAATGTAATGGCTGTGGGGCAGCAGTCTTCCGGGAGTCTTTCTGGAGGCTGAGATGCTGCCCTATTTGCAGAACAACTCTGCCCTGAGGGAGGAAGTTGCCCATCTTCAGGCCATGCTGGACAGTAGTAAAGGAACCTTCCCCAGGCCACACTGACGGTGGAAGAGAACCTCCCCATCCAGGAGCATCAGAGCCACCACCACTACCTCAGAGGTTGCGAAGAAAACACAGCAGTTGGACCACAGTGGGCTCAGGAAGGGTGAGGATGGTGGAACAGAGGCACACTCAGTCAGTTGTTCCACTCCACAATCCATACACCATTCTGGGGAGCATAGCTCCCCTATGGATGCACCACAGAGGAGATTAAGGAGGCTGAGGACAGCTGTCCAGGGAGGCCCACAGGAAGGAGACAGAGGACACCACAAGGGAAAGGAAGCAGCTCCTGGTGGGGGACTCACAGTGTGGGGGATAGAACTGGGGGAGCAGGGGAAAACTGAAGTAAGGTGCCTGCCTGATGCCATGGCTTGGAGGGACAGGAAGCGCATCCTCAGGATCACGGGAACAGCTGCACGGGAGTCTGAGCTGGTCGTCATTGTCCACCTAAGGACAAATGACTTGGCTCATCATGAGATTAGAGCAGCGCAGAAGGACTTTGTAGAATTGGGGAGGGGCCTAAGACAAGTAGCACACACAGTATCCTTCTCAGAGGTGCTGCCTGTCAATGGCATGAGTGAGGCGAGGGTACTTTGCACCATGCAGTTTAATGAATGGTTGAAAAATGGTGTGGAGCACAGGGGTTTGGCTTCATTGGGGACTGGGGTTCCACCTGGAGGACACCAGCCTATACTGGCAGGATGGTCTGCATCTGTCCAGGAAGGAACAAGTCTTTTGAGCAATCAGTTTAAATGCTTCATTGGCAAGCTTTTAAACTAGTCAAGGGAGGCATTGATAAGCAGCAGGAAAATCCGGCCTCCCCTACAAAACAGGGTACTAAATGAGAAAAAGACCAAGGTAGAAAGGTCAGTGGGGATGCTGCAACAGAAGGTAAAGCCATCAAAAATGGAGAGCAATAGTACCAATGCCCGTAGTCTGAGTAACAACTTCCTGAATTAGTGGCCTTGATGGAGGAGGAACATCTGGATATCGTGGCAGTCACAGAAACATGGTACACACAAAACCATGACTGGGATGTAAACATACCAGGATACACTATCTACAGGAGGGACAGGGAGGGTAAAAGTGGAGGAGGAGTAGCTCTTTACATAAGGGAAGGAATCAAAGCAACAGAACAAAAGGGTAAACAGGGAGGAGAAGAAGCACTGTGGGTAAATTTGGAGACCGGCAATGGAACCACAATACGCACAGGGGTTGTATACAGACCCCCTTCTCAGGGGGAGGAAATGTACAAGGAAATGATAGAAAAGTATACTTAGAATGGCAGAAAAAGGGGAGATATTGCTGATGGGTGATCTGAATATGCCAGATGTTAACTGGAGTGCAGTTGCAGCAGCCACTTCTAAGAGTGGGGTTATTCTAGATGCCCTACAGGGGCATGCCTTGGACAACTAGTATTGGAGCCCACTCGAGAGGAGCAATCTTAGACCTGGTTCTCTCAAATGGAGATGAAGAGAGGATCACAGATGTGAAGTGGTAGCCATCTGGGAACTAGCGACCATCGAACAGTATGGTTCACAATAAACACAGCAATAGAGTCAAGCCATACAAAGACAAAGGTACTGGATTTTAGGAGGGCTGGCTTTGTCAAAATGGGTGAGTGCCTAAGGAATGCACTAGCAAATGGGCAGGAAGGAGGGTGGAAGAACAATGGGAATAATAAAACTGCCATCACAGAATATCAAGCCTTTGTGTAAAGCAAATAAACAAAGCAAGCGAGGTAAGAAATCACTATGGTTCTCAAGGAAGTGGCAGTGAAGGTTCAAGAAAAAAGAAAGCATTCAGGAAGTACAAGGAATCACAGAAGGAACAGGACAGAGAACTGTATCAGTTAAAGCAAAGGAAGCTGGGAAGGCAGTCAGAACAGCAAAGGCCCAAACCGAGAAAAAGATAGCCAACTCAGTTAAGAAGAGGATAAAACCTTCTACAGGTACATCAGGGAGCGAAGGAGAAGACCAAGGGAGGGATAGTGAGAGCTAATAAAGGGGAGGGGTGGGCAGAGGTGACTGTGAAAAGGCAGAGATACTAAACAAATATTTTGCTCAGTATTTACAAAGGAAGAGGGGAGGTACCTAAAACAAACAGTAGAAACACTGGATACAAAGTTGATACCAGCCCATTTACAGAAGAAAGGGTTCTGAAAGAACTCTTAAAACTGAAGTGGACAAAGCAATGGGGCCTGATGGGATTCATCCCAAATTCTAAAAGAACTAAGGGTAGAACTAGTGACACCACTGACTACCCTCTTTAACAAATCATGGGAGGATGGGGTGGTACCGAGGACTGGAGGAGGGCAGATGTGATTCCCTTCACAAAAGTGGGAGCAAGGCAGAAGCAGGAAACTACAGACCTGTTAGTTTAACCTCAGTGGTAGGGAAAATGATGGAATCACTTCTGAAGGAAAGAATTGTTAAATATCTATAGGCCAGAGGGGCACAGGACCCAAGGCAGCATGGATTCAAGCGGAAGGTCATGCCATACAAATCTGATAGATTTCTTTGACTGGGTGACCAAAGTAGTTGATCAGGGAGGGGCTGTGGACATGGCCTACCTAGACTTTAGCAAGGCATTTGACACAGTCCCACACAAAAGATTAATATACAAGTTAGCCAGCCTGGGAGTGGGTCCCAAGATGACAGCCTGGGTAAAGAATTGGCTGGAGAATAGGACACAGAGAGTAATAGTAAATGGAGTCCACTCTGAAAAAAGGGGGGTTAGTAATGGGGTACCACAGGGTTCAGTATTAGGACCAGTCCTCTTCAATGTCTTTATAAGTGACATTGCAAAGGGACTGGAAGGAAAAATATGTCTCTTTGCAGATGACACAAAGATCTGCAACAGAGTTGATGCACAAGGTGGAGTGGAAAGGATGAGAAGGGACTTGGCAAGGTTAGAGGAATGGTCAAATGTATGGCAGCTTAGATTCAATGCTAAGAAGTGCAGGGTAATGCACCTGGGAAACAAAAACCCAGGGGAAGAGTACACAATGGGGGGTGAGATACTAACAACAACAAAAATGGAAAGGGACCTGGGGGTAGTCATATCAGATGACCTAAAGGTGGGCAAGCAATGTGAGAGGGCAGCAAGGAGGGCTGGGGGGATACTGGGATGCATAGGGAGAGGCATCACCAGTAGAAAACAGGAAGTTATTATCCCTCTGTACAGACAGCTGGTGAGACCCCATCTGGAGTACTGCGTGCGTTCTGGAGACCCAATCTCCGCAAAGACATAGACAGGATGGAAGCTGTCCAGAGGAGGGCAACTAAAATGGTGCAGGGTCTGCACCGGAAGACATATGAAGAGAGACTTAAGGAGCTTAATACGTATAGCCTCGAGGAAAGGAGGAGGTGGGACATGATAGAAACTTTCAAGGTACCTCAAGGGAATCAACAAAGTCCAAAAGGTAGCATCTTTCAAAAGAGGTGTGCAGAACAAGGGGCACAATTTGAAGAAGAAGAAGAGGCGGCTCAGAGGTAATTTAAGGAAGTATTTTTTCACAGAGAGGGTGGTGGATGTTTGGAACGGTCTTCCAGAGGAGGTTGTGGAGTCACAAACAGTGGTGGAATTCAAGCTTGCATGGGACAGTCATAAGGCAATTCTAGGGGTTGGGGGTAGGAAGAAGTAGGCTGCTGGTTAACTAGGATCTGCAGCTTATCCATCAGGTAGGGAAATGGGCAGACTGGGTGGGCCAAGCGGTCCTTATCTGCCATCAAATTCTATGTTTCTATGTTAATCCTTAGGCAGCTTACCTACCCCCCCACTAGAATTGCCTTATGTCTGCCCCATGCATTCTTGAATTCCCCCACTGTTTTTGATTCTACAATCTCCTCAGGAAGGCTGTTCCATGCAACCACAACCCTCTCTGTGAAAATATACTTCCTCACATTACCTCTGAGCCATTCCCCCCTCTATCTTCAAATGGTGCCCCCTTGTACTTGCACATCTCTTTTTCTGAAAGATGCTACCCTCTTGGACTTTGTTGATTCCCTTGAGGTATCTGAAAGGTTCAATCATGTCCCCCCTCTTCCTCCTTTCCTCGAGGCTATACATCTTAAGCCCCTTTACTCTTTCTTCATGTGTCTTCTGGTGCAGACCCTGCACCATTTTTGTTGCCCTTCTCTGGACAGCCTCCACCCTATGTCTTTGCGTAGATGGGGTCTCCAGAACTGCACACAGTACTCCAGATGTGGTCTTACCAACTGTCTGTACAGAGGGCCAGCAACTTCCTGTTTTCTATTGGTGATGCCTCTCCCTATGCATCCCAGTATCCCCCAGCCCTCCTTACTGCTTTCTCACATTGCTGGCCCACCTTTAGGTCATCTGATATGACTACCCCCAGGTCCCTTTCCATTTTTCTTGTTGTCAGTATCTCACCCCCCATTGTGTACTCTTCCCCTGGGTACTTGTTTCCCAGGTGCATTACTTTCCCCTCAGTAGAGCTCTTCCCTGCTAGTACTGGACCCTGCCTCCCCCCAAATCACACACACACACACACACACACACACACACACACACCGCACTCTGTTGAAAGATAAGGTCTCTTTTCCTGTCCCGGATTTTTGGTCAGTGTGTGAGTGTGGGCACTTGGCAGACATGACCTTGTTGAGCATGCCTCGTGGCTCCAACTCATCCTCTCCCACACACCAGTCAGTCACCCTCCCTCACCTTCCACTTTATTTTTTATTTAGTTTTCCCCAGTTCCCCAAAAGTTTTGCAGAGCTCAAGTCCTTCATAATATGACAACAGCAGGCTGCAAAGCCAAGAGATGTGCTGTCTCACGAGACAGCCACCCACAGCCTTTCCCCTCAGGACAGAGAGAAAAGTGCGCCTTCCAAATCCTTTGATGTTACTGTGACAACCCCTCCAAGTCACCACCGCAGCCAGTAGGTTCCCTTCCACTGCATGCCTGATGTTTTGTTTGGTGGCATGACCTACCAATCATGCTTGTGCTTCTCCCTGGTGCTTCAATGGCTTGCTCTCTCCTCTTTCTCCTGGGCTCACTCTCATGTGCATTTCTGGGTTCCTCCTCACATAACTCCACTACCCTGCGCACAGGTGAGTCACATGGCCACAGGGACATGAACGGTCAGATTTGCCATCAGCACCGTATGGACACAAACAGAATAACAGGCAAAAAGATATCTTTTTTTTTAGGCACCAACTACTGGCACCTGGCTCTGCATTGATAGCCTATGACATTGGGCTATCGGATTTGTTGAACCCTGCCTGATGACCTAGGATCATTCCCAAATCCGGGTCACTGGTGTCAGGAGCAATAGCTCTACCACGGTGCCGACAGGCTGGCCTTATCCCTGACTTTTTATGACAATATCAGTTTAGTATGTAGGAACACTAATCATACAGTGGATGTTCTGTACAAATGTAAACATTACTTCTCTTTTAAGACTCGTCAGCTTATTACTACAGGTTCAATCCTCCTTGTGACAGGGCTAAATAAGACCCTGTCTCATTTGTTATGCAGGGAGAGTTAACAACAAGGAGCTATCTTGTCCTCTGCTATTCTATCACTCGTTTTGTCTCTTGCCTGTCTGATTACGCACTCAGCTTTTCCTTGTAGCACTTTGGAATTGGTCACTCCAATGGTCCCACAATTTCCCCGTTATCTCCTTTCCTTCTCTTGACGTTTCTATTCTTTTTCTTCCCTTGCTTCTCTGTGGTTAAATATATATGAAAATCTTTATGTGAAACTGGGATCCACTGGTTTGCAAATGCATACAATTATATTGTTGCAATGGGTCCAGAAAGCTACTCGAGTTTGTTAGAAGAGTTAGCAGCCTGAATCCCAGGGGGCTGACATTGAGAAACCTTTTGACGTCACACACTTGTTAACAGAAATGTCAGTAGGAAATCTGCCCCGGAACAGGATGTCTTATTTGGCTGCACCTGTTAAGAGTAATGTACTCTTCAGGCTGGTTAACAGAAGGTCAATGAAAAAGTCTTGTTGCATTTTGTGAAAAACAGGAGATGAAACTTACAAGAACAGGAAGCAGAGGTTAAACTGCCAGGCAAAGACATCTTCTATAAAGATAGCAATGTTTTGTCTACATAGAGACTGAGATTTTATACAGACTCAGGAAGGAGTTTTGTTTGTAATGCTTTTATGAAGAGCTATCTTGTATATCTTTACTTCTTTATGTTATGGCTAATAATAAAACGCTATTTGTGCTGTAAATAAAATAAAAATATGCCATTCTACTTAAAGAATCTGTGTAGTCCTGCTCTGAAAGTCTGAAGAATATGAGCTTCCACAGCCTCACTAAATCATTCCTCGAGGCTCTGGCCACCGAAAATGACAGGGTGTATATAAGCAGATAGTACACATTTGTATCCTCTTCAGCATACAGAGTATCCCATCCTTCTGTCAATGTTATGTCCTTCCTCAGCCTGTGGGGAGACATCTTCGCTAGACTACTGTAAATAACAGACCTTCAAGGGTAAATGCCGGACCCTAAAATCAACAGTGGCGACTCTTGTCTCAAGCTGGAGTCACAAGCTATTACATAGAAACATAAAACTTATCAGCAGAAAAGGACCGCTTGGAGCACCCAGTCAGCCCAGATGGACCATGCCAAGTCTGTCTCTGCAGACCCTCGCTAGTCTGGTGACCCTCTCTCTTCCCTGGCGACCCTCCCTCTTCCCTGCCTATTTACTATCATTTCCCTATGCCTATCCCACTCATGCTTGAAGCCACTTACTGTTTTTGCCTCCGCCACTTCCACTGGCAGTCTGTTTCAGGCATCTACCACTTTCAGTGAAGCAGTACTTCTTCCCATCCCCTTAACCCCCAAGCTTCATTGCATGCCCCCTTCTCCTGGTGCTCTTCCTCATTTGAAAGAGCCTCCCCTGCTGTACTCTGTTCACTCATGTGAGGTACTTGTAGGTCTCTATCATGTCCACTCTTGTACTATGCTCATTCACGGTGTGCATGATGAAATTCCTCAGTCTCTCCTCATATGGCTTTTGATGCAACCCTTGCACCATTTTAACTGCCCTCATCTTGACTGCCTGCAACCTATGTCCTTTCTGAGGTGTGGTCTTCAGAACTGGATAAAATACCCCAGGTGGGTTTCTCACCCGCAAGCAATACAGTAGCAACACCACCTCCTCCTTCCTGCTGGAAATACCTCTCCCTATGCACCCCCATTCATCTACTGGAAATGCTCTGTACCTCATCTTTTGCAAAGTTCCAGTACCTCATCTTTTGCAAAGTTCCAGTACCTCATCCATAGCAAAGTTTCAGTTTTTCATTCATCACATTCCACTGCTTTATCCACTGCAGAGTTCCAGTACTAATCCTTTGAAGTTCCAGTACCTCATCAACAGCAAAGTTCAAGTACCTCACTGATTGCAGTGCTCCAGTACCTCACTCATTGCAGAGCTCCAGTACCTAACCCACTGCACAGTTCCAGTACCTCACCTCACTGCACAGCTCCAGTACCTCACTCATTGCAGAGCTCCAGTACCTCACTCATTGCAGAGCTCCAGTACCTCACTCATTGCAGAGCTCCAGTACCTCACTCATTGCAGAGCTCCAGTACCTCACTCATTGCAGAGCTCCAGTACCTCACTCGTTGTAAAGCTTGAGTACCCCACCCATTACAAAGTTCCAGTGCTTCATACTTCGCAATCTCAACAGCGATTCCCACCACTGCCACTCATTCCCTGTGTGAACGAAAGCTGATCTCCCCCACTTCAATCCTTCCAGCTGTAAAACTGTGTAGTTAAGATCAGGTCCAATGGGATGTTGCGTTTGAACTAGGCTATCCTGTGGAAAGTCATACCAGCCCTCCTAGCTTTACTTTTTTTTTTTTTTTGTAAGAAAAATTTCTTTATTGGGGGGACAGTAAGATAGGTAATGGGAGCCCTACCACAAAAAGGATCCATTTTGTGCTTGTCCTTCCTGAAATCCACAAATAAACATCTGTTACAATTATGACTTGAGATACTTTTAAGTTTATAAGTCTCTTACCATAAATTGCTGATCCTCAAAAAGATTCGTCCCAGTGGCTTTTTTAAGGCGGTCATTAGGAAATCCTGATTGCTGATCCACTACATATTCAAACTTTTCTGTTTTCCTGTACAGAGAAAGATAAACATGTAAACATAGAAACAGACTCTGAAGGCAGATAAGGACCGCTTGGCCCACCCAGCCTGTCCATTTCCTTACCTATTGGATAAGCTCCAGATCCTAGTTAACCAACAGCCTACTTCTTCCTATCCAGCACAAGAATTGCCTTATGTCTGTCCCATGCATTCTTGAATTCCCCCACTGTTTTTGACTCCACAACCTCCCCAGGAAGGCTGTTCATGCATCCACCACCCTCTCTGTGAAAATATACTTCCTCACATTGCCTGTGAGCCACCCCCCCTCTATCTTCAAATTGTGTCCCCTTGTTCTTGCACATCTCTTTTTCTGAAAGATGCTACCCTCTTGGACTTTGTTGATTCCCTTCAGGTACTTAAGTTTCTATTATGCCCCCCCTTTCCTCAAGGGTATACATATTAAGCTCCTTTAGTCTCTCTTCGTATGGCTTCTGTTGCAGACCCTGCACCATTTTAGTTGCACTCCTCTGGACTGCCTCCATCCTGGCGGAGATGGGGTCTCCAGAACTTCACATAGTACTCCAGATGGGGTCTCATCAACTGTCTGTACAGAAGGATAAAACTTCCTGTTTTCTATTGGTGATGCCTCTCCTATACATCCCAGTATCCCACCCCCACCCTCCCTATTGCCTTCTCACATTGCCTGCTTACTTTTAGGTCATCTGATATGACTACCCCTAGGTCCTTTTCCATTTTTGTTGTTGTTACTAACCCCCTCCAATTGTGTACTCTTCCCTTGGGTTGTTTCCCAGGTGCATTACTCTGCACTTCTTTGCATTGAATCTAAGCTGCCATACTTTTGACCATTCCTCCAGCCTTGCCAAGTCCCTTCTCATCCTTTCCACTCCACCCTTGTGTATCAACACTGTTGCTTATCTTTGTGTTGTCTGCAAAGAGGCATACTTTTCCTTCCAGTCCCTCTGCAATGTCACTTATAAAGATATCAAAACGGACCAGATCCAGTACTGAACCCTGTGGTACCCCACTAGTAACCCCCCTTTCTTCAGATTGTACTCCATTTAGTGTTACCCTCCGTGTCCTGTTGTCTAGCCAGTGTTTTACCAAGGCTACCACTCTGGGATCCACTTCCAGGCTGGCTAATTTGTTTATTAATCTTTAAAATCTAGGTAGGCCACGTCCACAGCCCCTCCCTGGTCTACTACTCTGGTCATCCAAAGAAATCTATTAGATTCATCTGACATGACCTTCCTGCTGTGAATCTGTGCTGCCATGAATCCTGTGCCCCACTGGCCTCTAGGTACTCAACAATTCTTTCTTTCAGAAGTGATTCCATCATTTTCCCTACCACTTAGGTCAAGCTAACAGGTCTGTAGTTTCCTGCCTCTGCTTTGCTCCCTCTTTTTGAAGGGGGACTCACATCCACCCTCTTCCAGTCCTTAGGTACCACACCATTTTCCCATGATTTGTTAAAAAGGCAGTCATTGGTGTCACTAGTTCTCCCCTTAGTTCTTTTAGAATTCTGGGGTGAATCCCGTCAGGCCCCATTGCTTCGTCTACCTTCAATTTTAGGAGTTCTTTCAGAACCCTTTCTTCTGTGAAAGGACTGATATCGACCCTCCTATCCAGAGTGCTTCTATTGATTGAATTAGGTACCTCCCCCTTCCTCCTCTTTTGTGAATACTGAGCAGAAGTATTCATTCGGTATCCCTGCTTTTTGACTCTCTCTCTCTCTGTGCCCAACCACCCTCCCTTTTATTAAGCCTCACTCTTCCTCCTTTGGACTTTCTTTGCTCCCTAATGTACCTTACTCCCCCTTCTTAACTGAGTTGGCTATCTTTTCCTCAGTTTTGGCCTTTGCCATTCTGACTGCCTTCCCCACTTTCTTCTGCTTTAACTGGTACAGTTCTCTGTACTGCTCCTTCTGTGTTTCCTTATACTTCCTGAACGCGGTCTTTCTCCCTAACCTTCCCTGCCACCTTTTTTGCGAACCATTGTTTTTTTCTTTCATTTTGATTTGTTTGCTTCACTCAAAAGCTTGCTGTCTCTGTGATGGCAGGTTTGATGCTTCCCCATTGTTCCTCCACCCCTCCTTTTTGCCTGTTTGGTAGTGCTTTTCTGAGGCACTCTCCCATTTTGATACAGTCAGCCCTCCTGAAGTCTAGTACCTTCACTTTTTTTTATTTCTTTTTATTAAAAGGTTTTTGTTACACTTGGTCAAGAGTACATTTCAGACATTTTCTTATATTGCCATACATCGCCAGTCAGTTTATATGATCAACGGTTTATATAATTTTACCCAAAGTGTTGAATGCTTAGTGTGATAAGTATACAACATTCTAGTCAAAGATCATTCAAAAGGTAATGCTCCAGCTCATCTTAATTTTACCCTTATGTTTTATTTATTCCTTATTATCTTTGTATTTGGCTGAAGCATTTCCTCTCTCTTGATTAGACCCCCCTGCTTAAATTAAATTATCTTTTCTCTCAACTCTTCTATCATTATTCAGTCCTTCCCTCCTGATCCCTCCCATAATAATTCTACCAATACTAGGGTCAAAAATTTGATTCTACCACCCCCTGGTAGAGCACCTATCTCTGCCATCTCATCATGTATGTTGGAGCTTTACCCTGGATTTCTGCATTAAGGGATTCTGTAACATACATTTCGGACATGATCGATCTCCATTCTAATACTGTTGGAATGGTGCTAGTCACCCACCTGCGAGTTATTGACTTTCTGACTGCCAGCAAACTGGGAGGTAAAAGAGTTTGTTCCCATGGAGGGGAATGGTCTGGAAAGATCCCCAGCAGTACCTGCTCAGCTGTTAATTCTACCTCTTGTTCTAATAAGCTAGTTAATTCTGTTTATAGGGATATCCATAAGGGCATCAAATAAGGACACTGCCAGAAAATGTGTCCCGGTGTCGCCCTCGGGCACCTACATTTTTGCCAGCAAACTCCATATTCTTCCGGAAGGAATTTAAGCAGGACTGCCAGAGCTCTAAAAAAAGCAGAAACAACACTTCCATGCAAATTCTCTCCAAAATAGGGAGGAAGTAATCTTAACCGCACTTACAGCTGATCCCCTCCACTCCTCCATAGTTATGTTAGATGGAGATCTCTGTTCCATTCCTGTAATATGGATTTAGTTGATTACTTCTGTTCATTTCTCAATTTCCTGTATATTATTCCGATTAAATGCTTACCCAGATTCCCCTTTATAGCTTCCATAAATGTTTTGAGGAGTTTTGGGGTTGGATACTGGATCTTGGGTTGTATAAATCGGTTTCTAAGTATATGGTTCCTAACCTGGAATTAACGAAATAGATCTGCTCTATGAAGACTATATTGGGACTGTAGTTTTTCAAAAGGGAGTATCCCTTGGGGGGATAAAAACTGGAAAAATGTGTAAGGCCTAGTCTTCTCCATTCCTAAAATGTGGAATCCATATGTATGGATGTAAATGTATCATCTTCTGATATTAATTTAGTGAATTCGTATATAATATGGAGTGGCCCAGTTTGCCTTGAACTATTCCAACATTTATAAATTTGAGCCGTACTGCCCATTAAAGTAGTGGGTGATAAAGACCTCTCCTCTGAAGAAAGAAATTGTTTTGATATCAAATAGATCATTTAGGTGAAATTCGATATCCTTCCAAGGGGTCGAGTAGGATTCCGTCAACCAAATTAAAATTATCCTAAGAAATGACGCTTTGGAGTATAATTTAAAGTCCGGAAGATTAAAGCCTCCTTGAGCCAGGGATAGTTTAAGAACAGACAACCGTATCCTAGGCTGTCCCTTACCCCAAATAAACGTGGAGATTAATTTATCTCATGATTTAAAGTAATATGTTGCCGGTAAGAAGGGGATGTTCTGAATTAAATAAAGTTGTCTAGCGAGTATATTCACACGCACTATTTCTATCAGTTGATGGAAGGGAGTAAGAAAGGTGGACCATCTTTCCAGGTCATTTTGGATAATGTTCGTGAAGGGTTCATAATTAAAATTGCCAGCACCTCTGGATTAAGAGGGATGTTGATTCCTAAATATTGTATTTTTGTAGTATGCCATTTAAATGAGTATTCTTTTTTCAGTTGTTGGGTAGGAGTAAAATTAAAGGCCAAGATCTCTGTTTTTGTAGTATTTAGCTTAAAACCCACTAAGTGTTTCATACTGTTTCAATATTTGCCAAGCTGCCGGAATTGAAATGGGGATAACAGGGGTAATAATATATCATCAGCAAACATTTATTTTATGTACTTGTTGTGCTATTGGGATCCCTTCTACTTGAATCAAATTCCTCAACTTTTTTGCAAGTGGTTCCAAATATAAGGCAAACAGATAGGGTGAAAGAGGACAATCCTGTCTCGTGCCTCTACTCAGTTTAATCAGTGAGGACACATTCCCATGTACTCGTACATAGGCCCTTGGGGCTCTATATAATTTAGTGAGTAAAGTGATGAATAAATCCGGAAAGTGAAAGGCCTCAAGAGTCCTCCACAACAATGGCAAATAAACTCGGTCGAAAGCCTTTTCGGCATCCAAACTAATAAAAACAGATGGAATTTTTCTTGTCTTTACATATTCCTGCAGTAATAGGGTCCTACGGACATCATCTGTGGTGCTCCTATTCTTTATAAATCCTTACTGATCCGGTAATGTAATCTTTGGTAGTATAGATTCAAGTCTGGACGCCCAAATGGCTGTATAAATCTTATAGTCAACATTTAAAATTTAAATAGGTCTGTAAGATGCCGGATCAGAGTGATCTTTATTTGGTTTAGGTATTGGGGCGATGGTGGCATAGTCCCACGATGACTGAGAGACTCCCTCTTGGGTTGTCTCAGCAAACAAAGTATGTAATTTCAGGGTCAAATCTTTTTTTAAAAATCTTATACCACTCAGATATAAACCCATCAGTTCCTGGGCACATTCCCGGGTTCAGGTTTGTAATAGCCTCCTGAATTTCCAACTGAGTTATGAGCGCTTCCAAACTACCAATTTGAGAGGAGGAGAGGGTGGGTAGGGCTAGTTGAGCCAGGAAACCGGTTATTTCTAAGAATTCAGGGTGTGTTTCCGGTGAATATAGATTAGTGTAGTACTTTGAAAAAGTCTGCATTATATGAGCATCCGAATGGTGTGTTATACCCGTATATGGGTTTCTAAGTTTCAAGACGGTAGAGGTAGTTTTTTTAGCTCAATGTTTCTGAGCCAGTCTCCGAGCTCCCCTAGCCCCCACCCCCATGGACAGTTTGTCTTAACAAAATACAACAATCATTAATATATTTATCTATAATTTTCTGTAATTCCACCTTTGCATCCCTAATTTTTTGATTTAATTCAGTATCTCCCTCCCTGTATAACATCTGGTAATTTAGTAGCTGTTCTGATAATTCAAGTTGCCTCACCTCCCCCTCTTGATTCTTCTTTGAGGTGTACACTATTATCTCTCCCCTCAGCATTGCCTTCATGGCATCCCATCTTAGATCACCTGGACTCCAGGAACGGAGGTCGCGAGGGCTTCCCACAGCCCTCCCCCACACCAGCCAGGTGTCCCCACGGAGAAGCCAGATCACCTGGACTCCAGGAACAGAGGTTGCGAGGGCTTCCCACAGCCCTCCCCCACACCAGTCAGGTGTCCCCACGGAGCAGCCAGATCGCCTGGACTCCAGGAACGGAGGTCGCGAGGGCTTCCCACAGCCCTCCCCCACACCAGCCAGGTGTCCCCACGGAGCAGCCAGGTAAAACCCATGTTTTGGCGCCATTTTAGAATTTAAACTTACAAAACAAGCTGAGACCCAGACTGCTATCTGCAAACTCAGCTGTTCCTGTGTGAAAAACGGACCTTTAACATCGCAAAGCAGGAACGTTTTCCAAGCCTAGCCTCCTACCTCTCCAGAGGCTGCTGCTGTTTTTTCTGTCATCGTAGGAGTGGAGATAGTGCATTATTACGAACTTTTAGTCTCATCTGCACTGCTTCTGCCACCAGACTCAGCTGTTACCTTAAGAACTCGTGGCGCTAGTACACCTGGAAATGTTTTTGCTCGTTGTCTGATTCTATCCTCCCCCATTTATTGTTTTTTATTGTTTGGTTAAGCTATTTGTGTTAGACCTGTGTTAGACCTTAGGGTTTCGCCTCTCTAAGAATATTGCTGAAAGCTTTAGTAATTGAGTATACAGCGAGTGTTTTTCTGGAATCCCACGCTTGCTGAGTGTCTGTATGAAAATTAACTCAGGGCTTTTCCCAGCCAGCAGTTGTTAGTTGTTTAACTCGCTCTGTACCCTGAGCCTACAGCAGCATTTAAAAGTTTAAAAGTTTTAAACTCAAGGAAACATCTGCTCATTACCTCAGGGTTGTTCATTTGCCACTTGCAATACGAACTGCATGTGATACCCTCTGGCAGCTACTCAGTGCACAAGCAGCTCCTGTTTGCTCTGGTTAGGGAAACTAGGTTGTGCCTCCATGTTAAGATCACTTGTTGTCAGGCTGCCAATGGCTGTATGTCCTGGTGTGCTGTACTGCCCAATCTCTACTCAGTTCCCCTGTTCTTTTGTTCAGCCTCCTCTCCTCCCCCCTTCCCTCTGCATTTAACTCACCTGCCTCCTCTAATCCTTCCACAGATCGCCTGGACTCCAGGAACGGAGGTCGCGAGGGCTTCCCACAGCCCTCCCCCACACCAGCCAGGTGTCCCCACGGAGCAGCCAGGTAAAACCCACGTTTTGGCGCCATTTTAGAATTGAAACTTACAATACAAGCTGAGACCCAGACTGTTATCTGCAAACTCAGCTGTTCCTGTGTGAAAAACGGACCTTTAACATTGCAAAGCAAGAACGTTTTCCAAGCCTAGCCTCCTACCTCTCCAGTGGCTGCTGCTGTTTTTTCTGTCGTTGTAGGAGCTCTAGCCCCGCCGCCCCCACCACCACCCTTGGTCGGCTCTCCCTTTTATAGGCAGATGGTGATCATGTGGGACTGACAATAACCTATCAGCCCACTTCTCCATCTGCAGGTTATCGTCTACAGCCACTAGTGGCTGCACTCCCTCCTTTCCCAATCTGTCTCCTTCCTCCAAGGCCAGCATCTCCTCCTCCCTTTGCTCCACGCTGCCACCCAGTGGCTCTACTTGTGTTATCATTTCCTTATCTCTGGTCTTTTCTTGTGCTCTCACTCTCCCTAATCTCCCCTCATCTCTCCTGCCCCGTTGACTCATCATTTCTCTCTCTTCTCCTGTCCCCTCTCTCTGATCTTCCCTCCTACCTCTGATGTCACCCTCCATCTGTGCTACCTAACTGAATCCCCTGCCTCACCTAGGTGGGCTATTCTAATTAATTATTTGCACCTCTCTCATTATAAATTCTTCTTCCTCCCTCCCCTCATCTCGGCATGTCTGCTCATCCCCCTCCCTCACGGGTGTATGGCCTACGCCCCAAACCAGCCAGCCCTACCGTCCCGCCCCACTCTCCCCCCGCCTGGTTCTCCTCAAAAGGGCTGAAAATCACCCACTTAAATGTTCGCAGCCTACTAGCCAACCTGGCCGAGCTAACTGCCTGGGTAGCCCACTACCACCCCGACATCTTAGGTATATCAGAAACTTGGCTGAAACCCCAGGTCCCGGACTCCGTGATCTCCCTCCCAGGGTATAGCCTTATCAGGCGCAACCGTGCGGGCAGAAAGCGGGGTGGCGGGGTGCTACTTTACTACAAAGCGCACCTCGAAGTCTCCTCCATTAATCTCCCTCCCAACCCCCCCCACTGGGTTCCTGCATGCCTCCTCTTGCCCAGCCACCTGAAGAAACTGCACTTGATATGTGCCTATTACCCACAGGGTGGTCACAAGGACTCTCCTCTCTCCTCCACAGTACCAGTGACACTGTGGGGACAAACGAAGTCCTAGTCATCTGTGATTTTAATCTGAATTGGCTGGCTCCCAACCGCAAGGAATATGAACCTCTGCTCTCGGGCCATGCCTTGAGCCAGGTCATCACTGAGCCTACCAGGCCCTCTGCCCAGGAGAAAAATGGGTCGCTAATCGATTGGGTTCTGACTAACAGACTTGACAGGATCACATCATCGGGCATCCTTCCGGACGCCATCTCTGACCACTCGCCCACTTACTGCACGTGGGGCATTTCTCGGTCAAAACCCCCCAGCAAAGTGATCACAATGAGGGATTACTCTAAGCTAAATACCCAATACTTCCTCTCCGACCTCTCACTTGTTGACTGGTCAGGGGTCACAGCTCTAGAAGACCCAGCACTAGCCCTAGAGGAATTTCTTTCCAAGTTCATCCCAGTGCAGAACAAGCATGCCCCCCTCACCAGGAGGCGTGTAAAAGGCGCCGTCACCAAATGGCTTCATGGTGGCCTTTTTTCCCTAATGAAAACTAGGGACAAAAGCTGGGCGACCTACAAGGCCTCCCAAAGCATTACTGATCTCCTTGCCTACAGGACCATCAGAAACATATGCAAAAAAGCCATCCGCTCTGCAAAAAGCGAATTCTGCAAGTCCGCCCTGCTCTCCTCTGCCTGCAATCCGAGAAATTTCTGGCAAAATATCAGAAGCGCTGTCGGTGGGTCGGCCAGAGCGCAGGTCACTGACCTACTTATTGGCGGGGTCACCTGCAACAATCCCCACACCATCTCTAACACTTTTAATTTGCTGTTCTCCGAACCCCCCGCCCCTCCTCCGTGCTCTGCCCGAGCCCCCTGACTCTCCTCCTCCTGGTTCTAACCCCGTCCCCCTCTCTTCCTCCAAAAAGTCACATGTTACGAGACCCAGAAGCTCCTCGCCAGCCTTTCCCCTCACAGTGGGGCTAGTCATGACTGCCTCGAGCCTAAACTGCTCAGGCTAGGGGCCCACCTTCTTGCCAGGACTTTCACACACATTTTCAATTCCTCCCTCAGCTCCGGGTCTATCCCGGCCATCTGGAAAGTGGCAAAAGTGGTCCCAGTCCTAAAGCAACCCCAAGGACCCCCAGAACTATCGCCCTATTGCGATCTTGTCTGCAGCCTCCAAGATCCTAGAGAAAATCGTGGCCTCCCAGCTATCCCTTTACATTCAGGACCATAATCTCCTCTCCCCGGCTCAAAACGGATTCAGAAAAGAACACAGCATGTCCACCGCCCTCGCTGTTGTCACCTCGACTATCAGAGCAGCTGCTGACCAGGGGAACCTCACTAGTGCCATCTTTGTGGCTCTTTCCAAAGCATTCGACAAAGTGGACCACTCCCTTCTCTGCTCCACCCTCCGCTCCCTTGGCTTCTCCTCTGCCCACGCGTGGTTCCTCGACTACCTCTCTGGCAGGCAGCAGTTCACCAACTTCAATCGTACTCATTCCTCCCCTTCTCCCGTCCACTGCGAGGTCCCCCAGGGCTCCGTTCTTGGTCCCACCCTCTTCTCCCTCTTCATCAACGATCTCCCGTCCTCCGCCATCCATGGGCGTGCCACTCTCTGCGCGGGTGACCTGGTCCTTTTGACCAGTGCTCGTTACATTGCCACCATTAATGCCCAGCTTAATGCCGACTTCCATCGCATCCAATCCTGGCTAGTGGATCACAGGCTCTCCATCAACCTCAAAAAAACCCAAGCCATGCTGTTCGGCTCCGCGCACAGCTAAAGTCCTGCCTCCCCCCTCCCAATACTGGACAGAGATGGCTCCCCCTACAGACCCAACCTCATTCAAGTACCTGAAGTCACTCTGGACCCACAGCTTGATCTACGCTCAGCATATTCAGAGCGTCTGCAGGACCACAAATGTTAAACCGACGCTTGCCTACAAGGCAAAAAATGCCTAACCCTGCAGTCTGGCAGGCGCCAGAGGGGTTCTCCTCCCTACTCTCTGCCACGGGCTGGTTACTCGCTCTATGCCCCTTCCAGCCTCCAGAAATGGGACACAGCTTATAACAACATCTGCGCTTTGCCCTTTCTGCTCCGCCCTCACTCACCAGTCTCGACCTCTACTCCCGATTGGGTGGCTCCCTCCTGAAAGACAGTAGCACCTTAGTGCTTGGTAATTTCCTTGACAACATTATAAGGTCAGCCACACCCCTCCGCCCCTCCCGTTAACCCTGGCCCCCCCTCCTATCAGCTTAGATCAAGAGAGGCCCTCGATCGACTTGTTCCTAGAACTCACTCCCTCATGGGGGACCGGGCCTTCTCCTCATTTGCCCCCAAACTCTGGAACTCGTTCCCAATCCTTACCTGGACCGCCCCCTCTCATTCCCGTTTCAAAACCTTGCTCTGGCACTACCTGAAACCCTCCTCTGCCTGTCCCTCTACTTCCTAGCTCTACCCCTCCCACTCGAGTGTCTTGAGCTCCCAGGGCCTCCCTGCTCTGTACCCTTCCAAACCTGGTAACACTTTACTGACCTCACTCCCTCCAACACCTCTTCCCCTCTCTCCTCCCTCCCAACTTGGCCTCTCCTCCCTCCACCACTCCCTCACCCCACCCCCGTCCTTATTCCCCCCTCCAATGCACTTACTACTGCTAGCACCAATTAACCTCACAAAGTGTACCGAATACATCTTGTTTTACCTTTAATTCTCTTAGCCTTACTCCCCAATTGTGTGTACCTGCGTCTCCCAACCTCAATTTCTAATGATTAATTGCTTCCTCTTTCTTTTCAGGTAATGTACGTTGTTTTTTCCTGATTACCTTATTTGTGCTTTACCGCTAGCATATTCTGTCAATCCTGTTTGCTCTATTGCATGTAACTGACTCTGGTTTGCCACCAACTGTATGTAACTGATTCCTGTATGCCTCCACCACTGTAACCCTCCCGGGTCGCACCTGAAAATAGGCACTTGGTGTCTAGTGTGCCCTACCCGGTTAACAAAAACAAATAAATAAATAGTTTCCTGCGATTCATTTTCTGTATAGAATTGTTGTATTCTTTTTTTTAAAATCTCCTAGAATTCCTTATCTTTTAACGTTAATGGATTTAATCTCATAAGGTCCTCTTCCTCTCCCGACCCGTATCTAATTTAAAAATTAAGGGGTGGTGATCGGATAGTAATTTTGCACCTAAAGTCATATCCTGGACTGATGTGAAATGCTCACATGTCATCAGAAAACAATCTAGGTGGGAGTATGATTTAAACCTTGGTGAACAATATGTATAACCCAGGCTGGAGGGGAACAGACGTCTCCACACATCGATAATGCCTAAATGTTCCAGTGTTTTTTAATTTTTTTAACTGTAGCATTTTTCCTGCGAGTCTGTTGATTAGAGCTATCTAAATGTAGGGATAAGGTCATATTGATATCACCTCCCATGATCAACTGGCCCTGAAGACCATCTAACAATGCAGTTAAATAACCCTTCAGGATCTGGAATCTTGTCTGAAGGGGAAAGTAAACACTAGCCAGGGTAATCTTATGGCCATATAAAAGGCCCTGTACAATTACATAATGGCCTTGGGTATCAATATGAGTTTTTTGACTTTCCATAGGGGTTGTTGCTGGAATTAAAATTGCTGCCCCTCTTTTCCTACCCCTTGGATGTGAGGAGGCTATAACCTTGTATCTATTACTCCAGGTCAGCTTCTTGTGCTCTAGTTCAGAAAGGTGAGTTTCCTGAAGATAAATGAGGTCTGCCTTCTGTTTGTTCAGGTATTGTCTAAGGCGGGACCTTTTTATAGGGTCATGGAGCCCATTAATATTTAATGAAATAATTTTAATTGGATCAACTAACATCTTTATTTCTTATTAACCTAACTATCTGTATATTCCTTTCCCCTAGGTGCTAGAAGATTTGTTCTTTCCAGACCATGAAGAATCCACTGTTATGTATTTGCAATACAACAATAACCATGCTTTAGTCTTAAACTTGACTCGTGTATTTTTTATCCCTTCCCTTCCCCCCACTGTAGTATCCGACTATCCAGTTATCTTTTGTTATGTATGTTTTTACCCAGACGTACTCAATTGCTACTTTAAAAACAAAATGAATGACTTATCATTAGGCTTTTCCATAATATAACAACATTGGGTCGGTAATGAAAAGCAAAGATAACCTTCCCCCTATTCTTTTAACTTCTTTAATCAAATAACATAACTGAACTACTTGTACATAAAAACTACACTTTATCTTATTAACTTTAACCAAAACTTTATACCAAATGATTCCCATTTGGGAGGTGCTCAACTGGAGCGCCCCCCTGGAACCCCCTCTCCTTGTCTCCATTAGAAGCCGGAGAGGGGTCTGGAGCGTTATACTGCATCTGAGTAACAAAAATACCCAGCATAAGTATGATGGCCCCAAAGAGAATGGAATACATTCCATCCCATAAAGGAAACTGTATGCCAAATGCCATTTTCCCGTCTTATTTGAGAAGCTTCCCATCTAATGATCTAATTATATAGCTTTAGTTTACTTGTTTGCCTTGAGAAAGAGAAAGATCGACCTCTAGTGGGCATTATCAAAATCACAGCCCAAATCTCCTTTAGCTTATGCTTCCTTGACTGTCCAAAATTCAAAACTTAAATTTATATCTTTTCCTTTAACCTCCTACTTAACACAAATTGATGCACCGAAATTTCTCTAGATATACAAGTTTCCACACTTTCCCAGGTAATCATAAAAAAAAAAAAAAAAAGAGTGCGTATTATATTTCTATTCTCTTAATCTTGTAACTCAATTACCATCTGTAGTTTAAAAAGAAAATTAGGACTAGTCTTGTCTCAGGGACCAACACATTATTATTTGCTCAGTTTTCATACATTGAACATCTTTCTTTTTTGTCCCTGTGACATCAAGCTTCTCATCGGTCTGGATTGAGTCCTCTTACATGATTTGGTGCAGGCTTATACCCGCAAACCTTGAGGTGGGGACGGGCCCCCCCGAGGAGCAGGTGAACAAATCAGGATTACCATGAGGAGAAGGCCTCGCCTTCGCTCCTTAACTTGAGAAAATTCTCTGCCATCCAGGAGCTGTAAATGATTCAAAGTAGCAACCAGTAGCTAATTAGCCAAATAACTGAAACATTTTAAATAAAGTATTGTTGCCTGAATCTCTTAGAGACGCCCCTCATCCGGTTCCTTGATCCCCCCCGCTCACCCGTAGCCCCCCATTATCATCTCCAGAGGTACCCCAGAACCAAAAACCGAATCAAGAAGCAATTACCCACACTTTGGCTTTTTTCAGGTAGGCAGAGTCAGATTCCTAAACTGCTGTAGTCACTTTAAGATCTCTTGTTATTTGCAGTTGTGATGCCCGGGGTCCTTTCTGTTTCATCTCGTTAGCTTGCCCCAATCGAGTTTTAACTGTTTCTGCAGTTTTTTCATTGATTACACCCCTCTTCAAGAGATCTATTGCAGCTTCTGCGGCAGACAGGTATGTTGGCCAGATGGTAGAAATACAGTTAATTTGGCCGGATAAGGGGTTGGAAAACAGATCTTCTGGGCTCAGAGCGTAGGGAAGAGCAAACTATAGTCTCTTAGTTTCTGGGTGGCCGGGGCGTAATCATTATCAAACAAGAAAAAATTACTCACCTTAGTAATGTTGTTTCTTCTAATGGAGTCTTGCTATATTATGACATATGCAGTGAGTCCCAACCTTCGAACTGCTCCGGAGGTGAAAGAGTTAACTTTCCATGCCAGGCATGGAACCTTGAGCGCGAGCTCAGTTGAAAACTCTGTCTGTTGTTCTTCAAACTCAAACTGTCAGATCTTTACGAGCAAAACTCACTAAGGTTCTGTGTGGAAGCCGTAAACCTACACTAGCCAACTGGCTACTAAATATAAGAACACATTTTTCTTGGTCCCAAAACAAAGACTCAAGTCAGGGGATCCAGAAAAATAAAAACATAACACCCAAACACCCAAAAGGAGGGATGAAAATGAGGTGGGCATCTACTATGCCAACACCACACTGCCCACCCACATCCCAAAAGTAGAGGTTCTGAGAGGGGCAGGCTGGGGAGGTCAATATAGCAAGACTCCATTAGAAGAAACAACATTACTAAGGTGAGTAATTTTTCTTCAAACAACATGAAGTCTTGCTATATTATGACATATGCAGACTATACAGCAGTACCTCCATGGAGGAGGGACAGAACCTACTTTAGGAAATAGGCTCTTAGCACAGCTGTGTAAAACGAGCATCACTCCTAGCCTGGATATCCAGGAGTAATGCTTGGTAAAAGTGTGAACTGTTTTCCAGGTAGCTGCTTGACATATCTCTAGGATAGGGATGTCCCTGGCAGCAGCCAGAGATGCAGCTGTACCTCTGGTAGAGTGAGCCCTCAGGCCTCAGGGAGGAACCTTACTCAGTTTTCATAGCAAAACTGGATACAAGAGACAATCCACCTGGCAATGGATCTTTAGTGGCAGGTTTCTTTACCAACCTCACCATAAGTGAGGAACAGTTGAGGGAGTCAAACCTGTGACCCTTGGTACGCTCTATGTAGTAACTAAGGGCTTTTGACATCTAAACTGTGCAGTCTCCTCTCGCAGAGGAGGAATGGTCAGTGAAGTACACAGGAAGAGACATAGATTGATTAAGGTGGAAGTCTGAAACCACCTTAGCAAGAACTTCCTGTTAGTCCTGAGGACCACCTTATCTCTTGAAAGGAGATAAAATCAGGTTCCACTGACAATGCTTGTAATTCACTTATGCGCCTGGCAGAAGTGATGGCTACCAAAACACAGTTTTCCAAGTCAAGTACTTAAGCTCTGCTGAAGACAAGGGCTCAAAAGGGGTTGCATAAGCTGAGCAATGCAAATATTAAGATCCCAGGCAGGGCAGGGTCCCTGAATGAGGGTTGGTGTGAAGCAACCCCTTGAAAACTTGGAGAATACAGGATGAGCTAAGAGAAGAGGGTTTACCTGCTGATAAGAAAGCAGACACGGCTGCCAGGGCACTTTTAGGGTAGCTGGTCTCAGCCCCAACGTATTCAAATGCACCATTAATCCAGGACTGTGGGTAAGTCAGCAGATTCTGGGAAATATGCTTCACAGAACACCATATGGAAAATCTCTTCCATTTGGAATTATAAGTAGTTTTGGTGGAAGGCTTCCTAGAAGCCTTCAAGATATCCAATACACCTTGGGAGAGGTGTAGGTCAGCAACCTAACTCTTCAAGAGCCAGGCCTTGAGATTGAGAGATTTGAGGTTCTGGTACCAAACTTCCCTGGGCACAGGTTAACAGGTTGTGATTCCTGGGAAGACACAGGGAAGGTGGACTGCTAGGACATAAGGAGTGGGTACCAGGGCTGTCTGGCCAATCTGGAGCAATCAGGATCATCTTGCAGGGTTGAGATCTGATTTTGACTAGCACCTTGAAAAGAAGAGGGAAGGGGGAAAGCATAGAGAAACTTCCCTTCCCAACTGAGAAGGAAGGCATCCAGGGGGACTGAGCCCAACACTGGGGGCCTGCAGCAAAAAAGAGGAAGTTGGTGATTGTCTGGGGCTGCAAAAAGATCTATCTGTGGGGTGCCCCATCTGGCAAATACTACCTCCAGTACTAGGGGATCCAGTGACCATTCGTGATGGCCCTGGGAAATCCTGCTGAGAGCATCTGCCAGGACATTGTCCTTGCCTGGGAGGTGAACTGCCGTAAGGGAGGTGTTAAGAATAAAGCCAGAGACCACAACTTCATTGCTTCGTGCACAAGGTCGAGACCGAGTGCCCTCTTGCTTGTTGATGTACCACATTGTAGTGGTGTTGTCTGTTCTGACCTGTACAACTTTGTTCTGAACAGATGTGGAAAAACTTGAAGTGCTAGAAAACTGCTCTGAGTTCCAACAGATTGATGTGAGCAGAGATTCCTGTGGGGACCACAATCCCTGGGTAGTGAGGTCGCCCATGTGAGCTCCCACCCCAAGAGGGATGCATCTGTAGTAAGGATTAAGGAGTGAGACTGAGGGGTGAAGGGAACCCCCTGTCTCAGATTGCTCTGGTCCTGCCACCACTGAAGGACTTGGATCAGGGGTCGAGTCACTGGGATCAATTTGGTTAAAGGGTCTCTCCTTTGAGACCAAAAGGCTCTTAAATGGAACTGGACGTCCCCCATCTGAAATCTTGCTCCCTGCACCACTGCTATAGAAGCAGCCATGTGCCCCAGGAGCTGCAGAAAATAGAAATTACGTACCTACCGTAATTATGATCTTTCTGTGTATCTTCACCATTCATCACAGATGGGTACTGGCCGGAGATCAGGACCCCGCGGGAGCCTTTTTTTTTTTTTTAAAAGGATAGGCAGAGCTGACGCAGCATCGGCGCCACCCTCGAGGCCGACGTACTACGTGGCACTCGAGGATTAGCCGTTAAGCTGTGTCGACTCCGCCTGCCTACCAGTTCTGAGTCGCCGGTGGGACAAGAGAGTCCAAGGGACAGAAAAAGGAAGAGAAACTGAACTAAAAGGAGAAATAATGACTGAGAGGACAGCATAGGAGAAGTAAAACTAAGGGGATTGGGTAGGGGCCCCAATCTCTGGAAAAGAAGAAGGAGGAGGGGGAGAGAATTTAGGAGACAGTGAGAGGTAACAGGAATCCAGGACCCTTGTCCGTCACCAGACTGTATAGGAACTGCAAGGAGTGGCAAGCTCACCTGCCAGAATTCAAGGCACAGAATAACTGGCAAACCCCAAAAGCAGAGTCGGCTATTCTGGAGAAGGACAGGGTACAGGGACTCAGTACTCTCTCTGTAAAGATATTTGGTGAAAAAAAGGGGGTTCTTTTTTTTTTTTTTTTAAGGAGGATAACAGAAGGAGGGCAACCACCAGTTCTCACCCTGTAGGGGTGAAGATAATAGTAGAGAGGAAGTGCCACTCGAACTGTACCCCCTGAGGAAGAAATTACCCCCTTGTGTGTCCCAACTTTACCACACTCAAAAGAGGGGTAGGCACAGAGGGAGGAGGATCCAGAGACTGGAGCCCCAGGGGGATGGCGGGCGGGATTGTGATGAATGGTGAAGATACAGAGAAAGATCATAATTACGGTAGGTACGTAATTTCTATATCTTATCTGTGTCAGTCTTCACCATTCATAACAGATGGGTGAGTACCAAGCCCCCCGAAGGGGGTTGATTAATTGCACCCTAAGGGACAGTGTCCCTTAGCCCTCAGTGGGTGACACACTAAGGGGGGGAACCTTCTGGGCCTGAGGAGGCCCAAGAGTGGGGAGAGCGAGACGGGGTCCCCCCGGAGGGGGAAGGAATTTGCCCCGACAAACGCCGTCTTGCCCTACGGGAAAAGAGATAGGTTCCCTGGTGAGCGGAGCAAATCACCCTACGCCGGGCCAAGGGTGACAACCGGGAAAGGCGAAGTCACGCCGATCTCCTGGTGCAGATCGCTGTCCCTACTACCCTGGTAGCTACCTCACTGGCGTCATAAGATGCCCTTGCTTGGTGCCTTGCTAGCTCCAGGCCACATGCAGAGAGAGCGATGGCTTGCCTGGTTTGCTCAGAGTCAGGCAAAGCAGCTAGGATCTGACCCAGCGCTGACCACAAGAACCTGCTGTAGGCTGCATAGTGGGCCTGATGAGCGGAGATGGAGAGAAGCAACCGTGCAGTAGAAGTCCTCCTCCCCAGAAATCAAAATCAAGAGTCCTGATCTGGGGGCCGGTCACGTGGAGGGCGCTAGCCTGCCAGGAGTGTCCAGGTGCATCAATCCGGACTGTGGATGAGGCATAGAACCTGGAGACTTTGGGGGAGTGCACTACCTCTGGCTGAGGTCCCTAGGGGCAGGAACTCCGGAGAAGGGCCTCTGCCAGAAACGCATGGACGCCTCCCGAAAGGGAGCAGGCCAGGGCAGCACCACAAGGGTGGCCGCACCAAAATCGCCGCATGCTCAGGATTGCTCATGGAGAGGGGAGAGAGGTGAAGATCCTCCAGCATCCTCACGAGGAAACGCTGATACTCGGAGAGATCAGCGGCAGGAGAGATATGGACAGACGGCCCTCCTCCCCCGAAAGAGGGGGATGAGGAGCTGGAGGTCACCATGCGCTCTGAGAGTGGCTGCTCAGGGGGAGGTGGAAAAACCTGGCTGTTCATGGCCCTAACGTAGGCAGGGAACTGAGCAGCCACTGCTCTGAAATGTTCCCAGGTGAGAGGACCGCTAGGACCAAGAATACCTGGGAACGCTGGAGAAGGCGGCAGAGGGTAGGGGGCAGAGCCGAAAGAGGAAGTCAGCTGACCTCTGCCAGGGCTAGGGAGCGGACCATGGACCCCCGCGGAGGGTGTCCTGGAAGACTCCGCAGCCGACAGCTGTACAACCACGTTGGTACTGCCTAGGCTGCGCCCAGAAGAATCCCCCAAGTGAGGCGACCGGGGCCGTATAGAACCAGAAGGACGGTCCCCTGCCTCCAGAGAATGGGACCCCCTCAAGGAACCAGAAGGGGAAGGGCGGAAGTCCACGCTTCGGCTTCGTCCAGGGCCCGGGTTGGTACCAGAGAAAGGTCAACGCGCCAACCCCACACCCCTTGGAGTCTGAGAGAGTCCTAGTCCTCGAAAAGGCCAGCCTAGGAAGCTGGCAGCTCTGGGCTGCCCCCGAAGGGGAGACCCAGGGAGCAGCACCCTCCCCTCCTAAGGGCTTCCCGATAGGCCCCAAAGTTGGGCGATCGAGACACACCACCGGAGGGGGTACCACCGCCGAGGGGTCAAGGAACCCCAAGGCCAGGTTGCATGGCAATGGTGGCACGCACCACAGCCTGCTGGTCAGTACCACTGACCCTAACCTCGGGGGGAACCAGATGCACCTCAGAAGGGGGCTGACTGAGACTCGTCGTGGAGACCACCGGCTCGTCCTCCTCTGCAGACAACCCCAAAGGGTGTGACTGCCTGCTCGACTCCGAGCCCGACTCCGACTCCGAAGAGGTAGAGTCTGAGGCCCTAAGCCAGACGGTAGGAGGGCGAGGGAGGGCGACCTTACCAAAGGGCCCAGAAGTCCAAGCAGTGGCCAAGGCGGCACCTGCACCCTCCACAGCCCCGCAAGCAGTGCTGGCAGAAGGCGGCAGGGCGGCATGGGCCAAAGGTCCTGAAGTAGGACCAGCTGCGGCACAGTCAAGTCCACCGGCACCAGGGGTGGTACCAGGAACAGAGACGGCGCCGACAGAAGCCCCAGCAACCGCCTCGGCGCTGCCGCCAGGCCCCTCGGTGCCGCGAGTGGCACCGAGGACCGAAGTGATGCCGACGACTCAGAGGGCGGACTCGGTGCCGAACACGACGCTGCCAGGCCCCTCGTGGCACCGAGAGCACCAACGGCGCCGAGGACGGCACCGACGACCCGGCTCCCACGACGCCGTGCTCAACCTCGGCGCCGAGGTGAGATATGGCGAAAGGTGACGCCCGATCTCCAGGGTGACGGGCGCCATGAAAGGGTCGGTGAGTCGCTAACGGCGCCGACAGCCCCGACGGGCACGAGTGACGGGCGCCGACCCAGGCCTTCCGGACTGCTGGAGCGACACTGGGGAGCCTTCACCCCAAGGGGTGACTGCCATAGCGGCAGCCCCGCCCGCTCCCGGGAGGAAGCGGACGGGCCTCCTGTGCCGTGGAAGGAGTCTCGCCAAGACTAGGCTACGAGGCCGAGGCTCCTCCTCCTCGGTCCTAGAACCGGGAGGGGACCCGGAGGAAAGGCCGAGAGAACGCGCTTGGCCCGGACGACGCGAGACCTACTCCCGAAGTCGGCGGAGTTCTACTTTAAACGCGGCTGTTCGAGGACGGGCGGTCCATGGAGAAGCAGGCGTCCGCATTTAATGCATGTCGGGAAGGTGGCCAAGACACGCAGAGACACTGGTCATGCTGGTCGGTAACGGAGCACTTCTGCGCCGCACAGGCACCGACGCATGGGGCCGCCCACCTTAGAAGACTTTTAGCCCGACCGCTACATGACCAAACGGAAAAACACAAAAACAGACTCGACGGCCGCTAAACTGTAAAATAAATGGAAAGATCTTACCAGCGACGTCGAGTATGGCAGACTAGAACTAGCAGGAACCGACGGACTGTCGACAGAAAGGCTAAGGCCTAAAATTGAAATCTTCTTCCACAGGCTTCCCACGAGGAGACCTCAACAGCGGGAGATGAAGAACTGGTAGGCAGGCGGAGTCGATATTGCTTGATCTGCTAATCCTCGAGCGCCACTTAGGCACGCCGGCCTCGAGGCGCGCCGATGCTGCATCAGCCCCATCCTTTTAAAAAAAAAAAAAAAGGCTCCTCAGGGTCCTGATCTCCAGCCAGTACCCATCTGTGATGAATGGTGAAGATTGACACAGATAAGATATGCCTTGCTGGTCGAGAGACTTGCAGGGTGAAAGAGGAGGCCAGAGAGACCAGGGTCCTTGCTCTTTCCAGAGGGAGGAAGGCTCTGGTCTCTTTTGTGTTCAGTTCTGCACCTATGAAGGTGAGAAGCTGAACAGGCTCTAGAACTGACTTTGGAAGATTGAGAAGGAAACCTAGAGATGTGAGCAGTTGCTGAGTTACCTGAAAGTGAAGTTTGACTTGTTCTGGAGACTGGCCTACTATGAGCCAGTCGTTCAGGTAAGGAAAGATGGCAATCTTTTGCCTTCTTAAGTGGGCAACTGCTACTGCCAGGCATTTTGTGAATACCCTTGGGGCAGAGGTGAGGCCGAAGGGCATTGCTCTGAACTGGTAATGGCCTGAGGGCAGTTCGAATCTGAGGTACTTTCGATGGGAGCTTCTGATGGGAACATGGAAGTAGGCATCCTTGAGCTCCAGGGACGCTAGCCAGTCCCCTGGCCTTAGAGAAGGTAAAATAATTCCCAGAGTTACCATTTTGAATTTTGGTTTTAAAAGGTGCTTGTTTAGGTATCCGAGGTCCAGGATGGGCCGCCATTCTCCTGTCTTTTTTGGGGTAAGGAAGTACCTGGAGTACAACCCTTTGCCCTGGTGTAGAGGTGGAACCCTTTCCACAGCTCTGAGAGCCAGGAGGGTAGAAACTTCTGTTTCTAGGGAAAGTGCCTCTGATGGATTTGCAGGTGGAAAGGACCTGGTTCTCATCTTTCGAAATTTTTTTGAAGCTGAGAACCAGTCCCTGGCTTACTACTTCCAGGACCCACTTGTCTGATGTTAAAGACTTCCAGTCCTGGACAAAGTAAGCCAGCCTGCCCCCTACAGGTAGAAGAGAATCGGCTCTGGCCACCCCATCAGGGTGCCTGCTTGGCAGGGGCTTTGGGCTGAGGGGTGGAAGCAGGTCTGCTTGTACCCAGTCTGCCTCTCCCTCTAAAGAACCCCCTCTGGGCATAAGCAGAAGAGGAGGCCTGGACTTGGTAAAAAGGCCTATGAAAAGGCCTGCCCCTGCCCCTGGGAAGCTGCCTTTGAGGAGTGGCCTGCCTTTCCTTGGCCTGTGCACTCCTATAGGTGGTCCTATACTCATCCATTTTCTTCATGTAATTCTCTGTCTGCTCCCCAAACAGAGAATTCCCCACAACAGGAAAATCCATGGCCTTTGACTGGGTATCCTGTGACAGGGTAGTACATCTGAGCCAAGCCATTCTCTGAGTGCCACAGATGTAGCCATGACCCTTGATGACACATCATTAGAGTCTACTGCAGCATGAAATTGCACCTTGGATGCCTCAATACCATCCGCAGCACCTGTTCCAGCCCCCTGGCAAGCTGGTCAGGGACCTGTTTTGCCAGGGCCAGCACAGTATCCCATCTGGATTTCTGGTACCTAGCAGCATAAGCCATATAAATTTGCCTGTCTGAGTCCTAAAGATGCTGCCATGTACTGTTTCTTTGCCATGGCATCAATCCTCTTGGAGTCCTTTTCAGGGGGGTGGGAAGCTAGAGGAACATTTGCCTTGTCACAGGCTGCAGCCTGCACTACCCCCACATGGCTGCATTGCTGTCTGAGGAACTCCGTGTCAGAGCCTGATAATGTATACCTCTTGTCCATCCTTTTATCAACAGGAGGTATAGTGTGAGGAGTTTTAGAATTTTACTGTCTGTTTCAAAAGATTTATGCAAGGGAATAGACAGTCTCCTAGACTCTGGAATATCCATCATTTCTACATAATCAGGCTCCTCTTGGTCATCAACAGCTTCCTCAACAGGGAGCTGGAGAGTTTCAGCAACTTTCTCATAGAACATAAAATGAGAAGGAGACTCAGATAGCCTGGGGGGAGAAACCCCTGACGGTCTGTCTGGAGAGATGTCCAGTTCAATGGGCACATCCAGACTTTCAAAACCACATTCACTCTCCTCATACTCCTCTTCCCCCTCCTCCAGTTCATAAAAATCCTCAAAATCATAATCTTGAACTGGTGGAACCGGCCGAACCGAGCGCTTCCCTGATGGTGTTGGTTCGGTCGGAACCGGGGAAAGTGACTGGACAATTTGAATTGCTTTAGCATTTCCTCAGCGGTTGGAGAAAGAACTTTCGCTCCCCACTAGCTGACTTCCTAGTCCTTTTAGTTGAACTGCCTCAGAGCTGGCTCTTCGCTTGCCCGAGGAAGTATCGCTTGGTCAGAGGGCACTTTCGATTCGTTGGGACCGAACTGGCTGGCCATCTGGTCAGCGGATTCTTTTGGCCTCCCTTTCCTGAGCCTACCAACTCTCTTTTCTACGGTGGCAGCAGGAAAATTCTTACAAATCTGGCAGTCTGCATTGAGGTGGTCAAACCCCAGACAATATACACAGGTGGTGTGTGGGTCAGCCTTAGCAAAGGCTTCCCACAAACACCTACAGTGCTGAAACCCAGTGGGCCCGGGTTTTTCTATTGGGTTTCAGACATAGTGCCAGCCTAACCAAACTTGCCCGCTTATGGCAACTCTGCCGCTAAGACTCCCTGACGTTCCCAACCGTCACGGGTCATGGAAAAACGAATGAAATCAGTTTTTTTTTTTTAGAACCGATATGAACCGGGAACCGCACTCTAATGAAGGACTAGTGAAGTTTGAGAATAAACTGATCGGTTCAAACCGAACCGAAAAGCGTTTACAAGTTCCACACAGAATAAAATAAATGTAAGCCTATCTATTACTTACAATACCACAGACAGAGCTTGAACCGACTGGTTGCGGTTTAATTTCGGTCAAAAAAACGATAAATTAATACTTTTTACCCGACAAACGAACCGAGCAGAAGGAGAAATCTCCGGAGCGACTGTTCAGTGAGGCGGAGTAAAGAATCTGACTGTCTGTTGTTCTTCAAACTCAAACTGAGTTTTCAACCGAGCTCGCGCTCAAGGTTCCATGCCCTGCATGGAAAGTTAACTCTTTCACCTCCGGAGCAGTTCGAAGGTTGGGACTCACTGCATATGTCATAATATAGCAAGACTTCATGTTGTTTGAATAACCTTTGTTGGCCCCACAACACCCTGCTCTTCTGCCAGGCCTTCTGTAAAATAGTTTCCTTTGTTTGATAACTGAGGAATCTAATAAAGGAGCGGGGCCTTGCTTCTGGTTGTGAAGGTTTTGGTCCAAGTGCCCTGTGAGCCCTCTCAATGTCCAGGTGGAAATCAGGTTCCAGAGCAAGCAGTAACCGCAAAAGGTAATCCACAAAGACCCAAGAACAGTTTCCTTCTTCGTTTTCGGGTAAGGCAAATATTCGTATGTTCCTCCGCCTACCACGGTTTTCAGCATCTTACTGTCGGATAGAGACTGCCAATTGTTCCGCTGCTATGGTTTTCATTGTCTCCTCCAGATCATGATGGTGTTTAAAGAAATGTGGTGGTCTGCCTCGGTCATACGCCCTTGTAATGTGCTTATTTTGGTCTTAAGGTCTTGCATCGACTCACAACCTTCTCCCCTCAAGTCCGTAATTGCCTGCAGTATCACCTCCGAGGTGGTTTCTGGGTGTTTTCTTGTACAAGTTTTTGTTCCGCCAGAGGAGGTTGATTTTTTTTTTAATTCTGGAGCTGTAGAAGGCCTAGTACTTTGTTCACCTTCATCAGACATGCAGTCGTCCCCCTCAGTCATTTCAGCAAATGTTTGGAATCTGTTTAGATTTTGTTTAGCCATCTCATAGCATGCGGGCGTCAAACTGTGAGGTTTCTTGCCTATGAAAAGGCTGAAATTATAGTTTTTTTTTTCAATTTACACCCTTTTAATGTTTAGCTTAGTGGGAGCCTCTCAATTCATGTGCTCAGCCAGCCATACCAGAACCAGAAGTCCAGTACCCTTACTTTTGTATGGCTTGACTCTGCAGCTGTGTTCATCATGAACCACACTGTTTAGTGGTCACTTGTTCACAGATGGCTACCCACTTCTAGATCTGAGATTCTCTCTCCATCCCCATTTGAGAGTACCAGGTCTAAGATTGCTCCCTCCCGAGTGGGTTCCAAAACTAGCCGACTGAGGCATGCCCCCTGTAGGGCATCGACAATGACCCTGCTCTTGGATGTGGCTGCAGCAAAGGTGCTCCAGTTAACATCTGGCATATTCAGGTCCCCCATCAACAGTATCTCCCCTTTCTCTGCCATCCTAAGGATGCCTTCCACCATTTCCTTGTCCATTTCCTCCCTGAGATGGGGGTCTGTATACAACCCCTGTGTGGATTGTGGTACCATTTCCGGTCTCCAGGGTGACCCACAGTGCACATCCTCTCCTCCCTGTTTACCCTTTAGTTTCATTGCTTTGATCCCTTCCCTTACATAGAGAGCTACTCCCCTTCCCCTTCCACCCTTCCTGTCCCTCCTGTAGATTGTGTACTCCAGTATGCTGACATCCCAGTCATGGTTCTCTGTGTACCATGTTTCTGTGACTGCCACAGTAGCCAGGCGTCCTTCTTCCATCAAGGCCACCAATTCAGGGAGTTTGTTACCTAGACTACGGGCATTGGTACTCATTACCCTCCATTTCTTGATGGCCTTACCCCTTTTTTACCCTATCTCTATCCTTACTGCCTTTTTCTCCATTTACCCCTGCCCTTCTCCTTATCGACACCTCTATTTTCGTGTTTACCTCACTAACTACCATGTTTTTGTTTTTGAGAGGGGGGCTAGGATTTCCCTCCTTATCAGTGCCTCCCCCCTTTGCTAGCTGAAATGCTTTCCAAGTAAGCATTTAAACCTATTACCAAGGATCCTGGTTCCCCCTCCTGGACAGATGCAGACCATCGCACCAGTATATGCCTGCATTCCTCCAGGTGGACCTCCAGTCCCAAGTGACTCAAAAACCCTGAGCTCTGCACCAGTTTTTCAACCATTGATTGAATCCCATGGTGTGCAGCACCCTAGCCTCGCCCATGCCATAGACAGGCAACACTACCAAGAAGGTTACCGTGCATGCTGCTTGTCTAAGGCCCCTCCCCAACCCCACAAACTCCTCCTGCACTGCTTTGATCCTTTTTCCAGCCAGATAATTTGTCCCTAGGTGGACAATGACATCCAGCTCCCTCCCCTGTGCAGCTGCCCCCGCAATCCTGAGGATTCGCTCCCTATCCCTCCAAGCTGTGGTGCCAGGCTGGCACTTTACCTCCCTCTCCCAGTTCTACCCCCCTAACAATGGAGTCCCCCACCAGGAGCTGTTTCCTTCCCCTATGGGGTCCCATGCCACCCTCCTGTGGGTCTCCTTTGTGGAAGTTCCCAGCATCCTCCTTGGTCTCCACTGCAGGTGCCTCCATAGAGGAACCACACTCTGCCAGAACGGCATATGAACTGTGGAGAGGTACAACTAGAGGGATGCACATCTGTTCCACCACCCTCACCCTCCCTGAGCCCACTGTGGTCCAGCTGCTCCTCTTTCTTGGCAACCTCTGAGGCAGCGGTGGCCACCCTGGTGGTCCCTGGGTGGGAGAGGAAATCTCCTGAATCCCGGCCAACTCAGTCTGGAGAAGAGCAACCTCCTCCCGCAGCCCAGAGAGGTGCCTGCAGATGGGACAACACCGCATCCTCCAGAACATCTCCCGGAAGACTGCCACTCCACAGCCACTGCACTGTATCACTCCCATCATGTCTTATTTGTGACCCCTCAACTGCTTTATATGCTTACTCTTTCCTCTCTCTGTTTATATATTTTTATGTTATATATATTTTTTCTCCCTACTTCCTCCTGCCTCCATGCCCTCAAAGTTCCTGCTCATCCTGTTCTGGGACATGACGTTCCTATATTCCTCAGCAGTCTTCGTCTTACTTGCTCAGGGTCAGATCTCCAGCAGCTGGGGGATGGAGAGCTACTTTTTCCCCTTCTAGGACGGTGAGTCTTTTGTGCCTCTGTGATCACTCCCTTCTTGCTCCCAAACACGAAGTTCCTGTTGTCAGTCAAATCCTGTGCCTATAAAAGTAGAACTGGATATGGGTGGAGGACAGGGGGAGGACAATATAGTCCCAGTAGAGTAGTAAAGTTCTAACAGTACCTCCTTCCTCTTGCTGTTCTCTGCCAAAAGCTATCTAGGACTGATTTAAATGCAAACACCTGGCTTCCTGTTGCTAAGACACTCCCTCTAATTTACAGTTTCCTTCTTCACCTAGCTAACTGCACAGATAACACTTCTCTTCACCCAACTCAGACAAACACACTTTTTTGTGTTTGTTTTTAGCCTAAATTGAAGGTCCTAGTAGAAGAGTTCTAGTTCTTTAGTCCCAGTAGAGTAGTAAAGTTCTAACAGCACCTCCTTCCTCTTGCTGTTCTCTGCCAAAAGCAATCTAGGGCAGATTTAAATGCAAACACCTGGCTTCCTGTTGCCTAAGCAACTCCCCCTAATTCATAGTTTCCTTCTTCACCTAGCTAACTGCACAGCTAACATCTTAGTTCGTCACTGGGTTCAGCTGACTTGGATTTACAGCAAAAAACTAGATCTGGAATACTAGCTATCTGGGCTAGTGGATTGAATTCACTATCCCCATCAACCATGGACAGCTCTAGAAATTTCATAATGGGATATATAGTGAGGTCTGGCGAGAAGAGAACTCTAATTTGTGATAATCTGGGAATAAAAAAAAAAAAAGAGGGGTGTACAACACCATGGCTCCTGGATTTGCCACGGTTAACCAGAGGTTGACCAAGAACCAAAATATTGGTCACTTAGACTGAAAGAGTAAAAACATCAGTGCAAAGAAAAAAGTTTTCCCAAACAGCTAGTTTCAGATACAAATGATAAAAATATCTTCACGCCTGTCTAATCTACTTTTCCAGGTGCCTCCTATGTGATGCATCATGACTTTTTCAGGTCTACAGTGCTATTTCTAAGCTGCATATGGTGGCCATCTTTTTTTCTTGAGAAAAAAAACCAACAATATTTACAAAATACTCAGCTCTTTGTGGAATCAGCACATTTTACTACAAAACAAAAATGGAAGATTCTGCAGACTTGTATAATGAAATAATGTAGGGCCCAATTTTATTGTTCTGCTGCTTTAAGACATTAGATAACATCAGTTGATCTTAATATATAAAACAGCTCATTTCTCAATGTGTCCGGGGGTAACAAATACAAACTAAAAATGCAAAACTACAATAAAATGTAAGTAAGCGCCAACAAGTAAATATACAATGCAGTAATGTGCAGGGAACTGGAAATTACGCAACTACCATAATTCTTGATATTCTTTTTTTTTTCCTGAGGAAGGGGGCAGTATCAGCTTAATTTACTGAGAGCAGAGAGTGAATCTAATTGGGGGTGTGGCTTAGCAGCTTAGGTGTACAAAAGCAGCTGTCTCCAATTACAGCTTCCGACTGTTTCTGGCAGAAGAGAACTGGTTGCAGAGCAAGAAACAGAAGTCCAGAACTACAAATTTTTTTTTTTACTAATTAATCACTTCCGTCTCGGCAGCAGTAGTACCTGTTTGGATTAAGCAAACAGATACTTTATTAGAAGATGGGGATCTCATTTACGTTAAAAAAAAAAAAGTGTTTTTTCTGAGGAAGGGGGCAGTATCAGCTTAATTTGCTGAGAGCAGAGTGTGAATCTAATTGGGGGTGTTGCTTAGCAGCTTAGGTGCACAAAAGCAGCTGTCTCCAATTACAGCTTCCGGCTGTTTCTGGCAGAAGATAACTGGTTGCAGAGCAAGAAACAGAAGTCCAGAACTACAGATTTTTTACTAATTGCCCTCCTTCCCACCCAAAGCCAGTTCTAGTTTTATAGCCACTGAATTTGACTGACAACAGGAACTTCCTGTTTGGGAGCAGGAAGGGAAGGATCACTGAGACATTAGTTTCAGCAACCTTGAAGGAACCAAAAAAAAAAAAAAAACAACTCTTATCCCCCGGCTGCTGGAGGTCTGAATCCAAGCATGGAGGAAGGAGACTACTGAAGACTACAGGAAGTTCCTGTCCCAGAACAGGAATGGTGAGAGTTGTAAGGGCACATAGGCAGTAGGAAAGGAAGTGTAAAAATACATAGAGGGAGGACAAAATAAGCACACAAAGCAACAGGAGAGGGGACACAAAATAAGTCAAGATGGGAGTGGTGCAGTGCAATGGCTGTGGAGCAGCTGTGTTCCGGGAGACATTCTGGAGGCTGCGATGCTGCCCTGTTTGCAGGCACCTCTCTGGTCTGAGGGAGAAGGCTGCCCGTCTCCAGGCTGACCTGGCTAGGATTCGTGAAACCTCTTCCCGCACCCAGGGACCACCAGGGCCACTACCGTTACCTCAGAGGTTGCCAAGAAAAAGGAGCGGTTGGACCAAGGTGGGCTCAGGAAGGGAGAGGGTGGTGGAACAGAGTGCATCCCACCAGTTGTAGCCTCCACAATTCATATACTGTTCTGGCAAAGAGTGGTTCCTCTATGGAGGCACCTGCAGTGGAGACCAAGGAGGATGCTGGGAACCTCCACAAAGGAGACCCACAGGAGGGTGGCACGAGACCCCACAGGGGAAGGAAACAACTCCTGATGGGGGACTCAATCATTAGGGGGGTAGACGTGGGGGAGGAAGGGGATAGGGAGGTAAGGTGCCTGCCTGGCGCCACGGCTTGGGAGGGACAGGAAATTAATCCTCAGGATCATGGGAGCAGCTGCACGAGGGAGGGAGCTGGATGTCACTGTCCACCTAGGGACAAATGACCTGGCTGTAAATGGGATCAGAGCGGTGCAAGAGCAGTTTGTGGAGTTGGGGAGGGGCCTTAGAAAAGTAGCATGGATGGTAACCTTCTCGGAGGTGCTGCCTGTCTATGGCAAGGATGATGCTAGGTTATTCCGCACCATGGGATTCAATAAATGGTTGAAAAACTGGCATGGAGCTCAGGGTTTTGGCTTCATTGGGGACTGAGGAGCCACCTGGAGGGATCCAGGATCCTAGGTGACTGGTTTAAATGCTTCACTGGCAAGCATTTAAACTAGCCAAGGGGGAGGCACTGAAAAGGAGCAGGGAAATCCCAGCCTCCCCCCACAAAGCGCAGTAGTTAGAGAGGTAAACACCAAGGCAGAGAAGTCAGTAGGGAGCAGGCCAGGGATAAATGCAGAAAAAGGTGTTAAGGACAGGAATGGGGCTAAAAGGGGTAAGGCCATAAAAAAATAAATGGAAGGTGATGAGTACCAATGCCCGCAGTCTGTGCAACAAGCTCCCTGAACTAGTGGCCTTGATGGAAGAGGGATGCCTGGATATTATGGCAGTCACTGAAACATGGTACACAGAGAACCATGAGTGGGAAGTCAACATACCAGGACACAGTCTACAGGAGGGACAGGGAGGGTAAAAGAGGAGGAGTAGCTCTCTATATAATGGAAGGGATTAAAGCAACAGAACTAAAGAGTAAACAGGAAGTTGATGAGTCACTATGGGTCACCCTGGAGACAGGAAATGGCACCACAATCCGCATGGGGGTTGTGTACAGACCCCCATCTCAGGGGGAGGAAATGGACAAGGAAATCATAGAAGGCATCCTTAAAATGCCAGAGAAAGGGGAGATATTGTTGATGGGGGACCTGAATATGCCAGATGTTAACTGGAGTACCTTTGCTGTAGGCACATCCAAGAGCAGGGTCATTCTTGATGCCCTACAGGGGGGCATGCCTCAGACAGCTAGTATTGGAACCCACTCAGGAGGGAGCAGTCTTAGACCTGGTACTCTCAAATGAGGAAGAGAAAGGATCTCAGATTTAGAAGTGGGTAGCCATTTGTGAACAAGTGACCACCAAACAGTGTGGTTCACAATAAACACAGCTATGGAGTCAAGCCATACAAAAACAAGAGTACTGGACTTTAGGAAGGCTGATGAGAGTGCCTTAGAAAAGCACTAGCAAATGGGCAAGAAGGAGGGGGTGGAGGAATAGGGAATAATCAAAACAGCCATCGCAGAGGCAACAAGCCTTTGTGTGAAGCAAATCAATAAAACAAAACGAAGGAAAAAACCACTATGGTTCTCAAAAGAGGTGGCAGGGACGGTTAAGGAGAAAAGGATAGCATTCAGGAAATATAAGGAAACACAGAAGGAGCAGGACAGAGAACTTTATCAGTTAAAGCCGAAGGAGGCAGGGAAGGCAGTCAGAATAGCAAAGGCACAAACTGAGGAAAAGATAGCCAACTCTGTTAAGAAGGGGGATAAAACCTATTATAGGTACATTAGGGAGCGAAGAAAGACCAAGGGAGGGATACAGAGACTTAATAAAGGGGAGGGAATGTGGGCAGAGGGCGACAGCGAAAAAGCAGGGATACTGAACAAATATTTCTGCTCAGTATTCACAACAGATGAGGAGGAGGAGGTGCCTAAACCAAACTAGGGAGAAACTCTGAATAGGGGTGTCGATACCAGTCCATTCACAGAAGAAAGGGATTTGAAAGAACTCTTGAAACGGAGGGTGGACAAAGCAATGGGGCCTGATGGGATTCACCCAAGAATACTAAAAGAACTAAGGGTAGAACTAGTAACACCACTAACTACTCTCTAACAAATCATGGGAGGATAGAGTGGTACCTGAGGACTGGAGGAGGGCAAATGTGATTCCACTTCACAAAAGTGGGAGCAGGGCAGAGGCAGAAAACTACAGACCAGTTAGTTTGACTTCAGTGGTAGGGAAAATGATGGAATCACTTCTGAAGGAAAGAACTGTTGAGTACCTAGAGGCCAGTGGGGCACAGGACCCAAGGCAGCATGGTTTCACAGCAGGAAGGTCATGTCAGATGAACCTAATAGATTTCTTTGACTCGGTGACCAAAGTAGTAGACCAGGGAGGGGCTGTGGATATGGCCTACCTAGATTTTATCAAAGGCATTCGACACAGTCTCACACAAAAGATTAATATACAAGTTAGCCAGCCTTGGAGTGGGTCCCAAGGTGGTAGCCTGGATAAAAAACTGGCTGGACAACAGGACGCAAAGGGTAACAGTAAACGGAGTCCACAGTGAAGAAAGGAGGGTAACTAGTATGGTACCGCTGAGTTCGGTACTGGGACCGGTCCTCTAATATCTTTATAAGTGACACTGGAGAGCACCTGGAAGGAAAGGTATGCCTCTTTGCAGGTGACACAAAGATCTGCAACAGGCTTGATACACAAGGTGGGGTGGAAAGAATGAAAAGGGACTTAGCAAGGTTGGAGGAATGGTCAAATTCGTGGCAGCTCAGATTCAATGCAAAGAAGTGCAAGGTAATGCATCAGGGAAACAAAAACCCAGGGGAAGAGTACACAATGGGGGGTGAGTTAATAACAAAAATCGAGAGAGACCCAGGAGTAATTATATCAGATGACCTAAAGGTGGGCAAGCAATGTGAGAAGGCAGTAAGGAGGGCTGGGGGGATACTGGGATGCATAGGGAGAGGCATCAACAGTAAAAAACAGGAAGTTGTTATCCCTCTCTACAGACAGTTTGTGAGACCCCATCTGGAGTACTGCTGTGCAATTCTGGAGACCCCATCTCCGCAAAGACATAGACAGAGTGGAGGCTGTTCAGAGGAGGGCAACCAAAATGGTGCAAGGTCTGCACCAGAAGACATATGAGAAGAGACTAAAGCAGCTTAATATGTATACCCTTGAGGAAAGGAGGGAGAGGGGGACATGACAGAAACTTTCAAGTATCTCAGGGAATTAACAAGGTACAAGAGGTAGTATCTTTCAGAAGAAGAGATGTGTGCAAGAACAAGGGGCTGATTTGTGATAGAGGGGAGACAGCTCAGAGGTAATGTTAGAAAGTATTTTTCACAGAGAGTTGTGGATGCATGGAACAGCCTTCCTGAGGAGGTTGTGGAGTCAGGAACAGTGGCAGAATTCACGAATGCATGGGACAGGCATAAGGCAATTCTAGTGGGGGTCAGGAGGAAGTAAGCTGTTGATTAACTAGAATCTGCAGCTTATCCATTAGGTAGGAAAATGGGCAGACTGGGTGGGCCAAGCAGTCCTCATCTGCCGTCAAATTCTATATTTCTATGTTTCTATTCTTGGATGAAGTCTCCACCACTCTTTCACACTAATGGGACTATGCTGGAGGCACTAGGCCAAAACTCTTCACGAGGGTCAGTGCCAGGATAGGACCCTGTGTGTGTGGCACCATGCCATAAGTTCACGCCACATAAGCTATCTCTGTGTCGACCCTCCAACTGCCTCAGTACCTTTTTAACTGTGGAGGTGTAGCGTAAACCAACTTAAGAAAGCCGAACCCTAACTTCCAGGCACAAGATGGCCCAGATGACCCACATAAGAAAGGTCAATTCAATGACTCCACAGTGAGAACTACAAGGAAGTGAAGTCCAAAAACAGCATGAGTGAGCTTGGGGGATGGTGGACAGGCATGTGAATGAGTGATGGAGACTTCATCATAGAAGATCAAGAATTACGGTAGGTACATAATTTCTGTATCTTCCCATACTAAAAGTCTCCACTACTCACTACACTAATGGGAGAGTACTGAGCTAAAAACCAATCCCCCCCCCCCCTTGCTGAGTAGGGCAGCAGGAGACAGAGCTCATTCAGGACAGAAGTCCATAAGGATTGTCCTGCTGAAGAACTGTGCTATCTGGCATAGACATCCAGAGCGTAGTGCTTCAAAGGTTTGCACTGAGCTCCAAGTCACTGCCTTGCAGATGTCTGCAATGGGTACATTACGAATCTCTGCCAGAGAAGTCGCAACTGCTCTAGTAGAGTGGGCGTGAACACAGCCTTCTAACTTGACCTGTGCCATGGAGTAGCAGTGTTGAAGACATGCTACTAACCATGCAGAAATACATCTAATAGCAACAGGCTGACCCAGCCTAGACATGCTGAAAGATACAAGAGTTGTCTGAATTGTATATCTCTTTTGTTCTGTCGATGTAGAATCACAGAACCTTCTTAACATCCACAGAAGGCAAGGAGCACTTTCCTTCATTCTGGAAGCTAGCAAAGTAGGTAGGCAGAAGCAAGAGCTGGTTCAGGTGAAAGTCCGAAACCACTCTGGGTAAGAATTTAGGGTGAGTACGGAGTACCATCTTGTCCTCGTGAAAGATGGTGTAAGGGGGTCTGTGACCAAAGCATGGATTTCAGAGACCCTGCAAGCGAAAGTTAGTGACTAGGAAGGCGGTCTTCTAGGTCAGAAATTTCAATTTAGAGGTAGCTAGCGACTCAAAGGGTTTACGGGTGAGCAATCCATCACCAGGTTACTATGCCATATGGCCACCAGTCTACTGGCTGGGGGTTTAGTGTGTAGGATACCTTTTAGGAATCTCTTGCCTAATGGAAATTGAGCCAGTGACGTGTTCTGTACTGGCTCAAGATAGTCCGAAATGGCTCAGAGGTGTATTTTCACTGCCAAGTATTGCAGACCTGCGATCAATAGGTCTAAGCGGTACCCCTAAACTGTACTTGGTGGGCAACAGAAAGGGTCCAGATGGGACTTTGCACACCAAATGGAGAAGCGTTTCCACTTAGCCGTGTAAGCCTTCCATATTAAACTTAAGACACTGTCTGTCTTCCAAGTCAGTCTCCTGAACTTGGACTTATGGAGTTCGAGAGACTGTTGGGATTTCATAGTGAATCCCTACCATGAAAGAACTGCCTGTTACAAAAATGTCAATGGTTCCTGTCCCTCTGAGGGGCTGCAGGAGCTGACCTGGCTGTTTAAATGGCAGCCCTGATGTTCTGAGCGGCCTCCAGAGCTCAACCTGAGGGCCTAACAGATAAGCATCGTCAAGAGGACATAAATCACCTGCTGAGCATCAAGTGAGTGTCGCCTTCTGCAAATGCCAGTGGCAGCTGCCTTAGAGGTAATGTCGAAGGCATCTATGGAAGCTTTCAGCTGATTATTGGACTATATGACCCTGGTAATGGAGGGTTAGATTCCGGAAGACTCTCAACCACTGATTCGAGTGTGTTCCACAGGGTGTACTCATACTGAGAAATGTAGGAACTCAAGATGTATAAGTCTGCTTTGGTCCACAGATGAAGTCTGAAATGTTATGGTGAACCCTAAATCCCTGAGGAAAAACTGGAATGAAAATCTTCCATCACAGGCTCTGCTGATACAGAAAGCTTGCATTCCAGCCCCTAAAATGAGTCATCTGCTGCATCTCCGACAAAGCTGGACAGGGAGAGACTCATTCAGATGCACTTCTACCCCAGAAGAACCTCCAAAAGGCAGGTCCAGGCCAGGATCACAAGGCGTGGAGTCTGGCACCATCTGCCCTGCAGGCACCTCATACAGGCCCTAGGCCCGAAGAAAAGGGAGAAAGGAAAGTGGTACCTGTACTGGCCCCTGCAGAGGAAAAAGGTGAGAGGGGTAAGCACGCTAGGTCGGCGTCGATGGCACCATGCACATCCTGCCCGACCGACAGCCATGGCCCAGTGGCTCTGAGGCCCAAAGGCCCTGGAACCGGGTCCACTGGCCAAGTCAACTGGGCAGACGTCATACCCCCTGCTCTAAAAGAGCAGCCCAGAGGTGAAACTGCTCACCGGAGCCCCACTGAGGACAGAGACAGGGCCCGGTGTCGAAGACTGCGGCTTTTAAGATTGGAGTCACAGAGGACCCCACCGTAGTTGAGTCAGGCCTACCACTATACACCACCAATGATCCCCACGCAGACGTACCACAGGGCAACCTCAAGCAGTACCATTTGTTTTTCCACCAACAGGAGGAAGAAGAGCTCGAGGCTGAGCGGAGCTGGGTCCCCAATCAAGTTCAAGAATGGGCCCACTGCTTTTGTACATCAGGCAGACTGCCACCCCCCCCCCCCCGAGCACCGTACTGCCAGTGGCCGGACCAACCTCCACAAAGGGTGGTGGATCAGACAAAGCCCCACTGTCATCACAGATTGCAAATGAAGTTGCTCTACCATCACCGCTACCATCAAATGTCGCCTCTGTTGATGGCAGGCTGAGAATTTCTTCCTCTGCTTCTTGTTATTTAAAAATAAATAAATAAGAAAAGAACACACTAAAAGTAGTGAATTAATTAAATACTGAACAGCTGTAGCTGCTGTCGTATAGACAAAGACTCGACTCCCGGCAGGCGAGCGACATACTCATCGAAGTGCACTCGATGGCGGGAAAAAAGGAACTGAGGCAGCTGGAGGATCAACGCTAGGATAGCCTATATGGCGCAAGCTAGTCTCACGGATGCGTGGTTCTATCCCGGCACTGACCCGCCAGAAGATTTTTGGCTCCCACAGGGCCCTAGTGCCTTCGGCGAAGTTCCATTAGTGTGAATGAGTGGTGGAGACTTTTAGTCCAGGAAGATCTTCCCTCAGCCTCCTGTGGGGGAGACACATGAGGAGGAGACCCTCACAGGCCAAGTCAGGCCTGTGACTGGTCAGGGTGAGGCAGGGTTTCCCTATGCCTGGGAGATGGAAGTCACCCCTGAATTTCCCGTCTCACCCTGCTGGAGAAAAGGTGGGTCCCCGGGAAAGAGGAGGTGATCACCCTATGCCAGGCCATGGGTGTCAAATGGGAAAGGCGAAGTCACGCTGTCCACCTAATGCAGACAGACATCCCCCCGCTAGCCTGGATGCCACCTCACTGGCATCATACGATGCTCTTGCTTGGTGCCTCAAGCTCCAAGCCATGCATGGAGAGGACGATGGTTAGCCTAGTTGTCTCTATATCAGGCACTGATGCAAGAACCTGTCCTAGCATCGACCACAGGTGCCTGTTGTAAGCAGCATAATGGGCCTGATGTGCTGTGATGGAAAGTGAAAGGCACACCGCGGAGAAGATTCTCTTCCTCCACTAGTCAAACTCCATAGAGTCCACCTCTGGGGGCCGGTCATGCCTTAGGCTTCTATGCCTGGTAGGGGTACCCAGGAGACTAACTCCCGAAGAGGGGGTGAAGCACGGCTCCTGAGGATCCCTGGGGCATGCAATACCTGTGCCAGCAGTCCATCAGGCTGGGGAAGGGACTGATGGATGCTGCCAGGTATAGTATGATGCTTTCTGGAAAGGGGTAGGCCAGGTGGGCACCACCAGGTAATCCATGCTGAATTCAGTTAAGAAAGCATGCATCACCTGTTCAGGATTGCGTCTTGCTACCCTGGGGATGTGGAGCTTGTTGACCAGCCTCAAGAGGAAATGCTGATAAGAGGTCTAATCAGCGTCTGAGGACAGGTGGGCAGAAGGATCCTCTTGCTTGGGTAGGAAGACGTGGAGGCCGATGAGTCCAAAGAGTCAGAGTCTGCCTGCTGCTGGGGCAACAGGTGAAAAACCTGCTTGTACATGGCTCTGATGTATCAGGCAAAATCAGCAGCCAAGATCCTGAACTGTTCCTAGGTCAGAAGCTCTGCAGGACCTGACTGACCCAGGAAGGCGGGGGGGGGGAGAAGGTAGAGATACAGGGGAAAAGTGACTCTGTTAAAGAGGGTGCCCTCTGCCAGGACTAGGAGACTGTGCAGGCAATCCAGCACCCCAGAAGTAACCGCCAGTCTGAAGAGTCTGAAGAGTAACTGGTCGCTCAACCAGCTTGAAGTGGTCAGAACTGAGCCCTGAAGTGGAATCCCCCCCCCCCATTAGGTGACCGGGGCTGCATAGGTCCAGAAGGGTGGCCCCTAGCCCACTCAACAAGGTCTCAACCGGGGACCATGAGGGAGAGGGAAGGTTCAGCACTATGGCTCCTTCCCGAGCCACAGAGAGCTGCCACGGAAGACCACTGCTCCTTGCCCCACCCCCTCAGCCCCCCTAGACTCCAACAGAGAACTCTTCCCTCAGTCCCAACCACAAAGGTTCTACTACACCTGCCAGCCCCAAGGGGGCAGTCTGAGTGGAAACCCTCTTCCTGGCCCCAAGTGACACAGCGGCGCAGGAAACTGTGCCAGCCTGGTCACCGGGGCATGGAGACTCAATCCCCCCCAGGCTGAGAGTCCACATCAATGTCAGTGATCCCTCCAGTGCTGCCCCTGGCCATGGAAAGACTCCCAGCACCACATGTGGTGCTGAGACTGGCACCAGTTAAGACAAACCGGCTCTGAAGTGAGAGGGGGTTGGGAGGGAGCAGTGGTAATGGGCGAAGGAGTGCCCTGAGACTCAGAGGAATTGGGCAGCCAGTCTGGATACAACTCCAAATCATCCTCCTCCAAAGAGGAGCAAATCCAGAGGACTTCCAGAGGGGCCACCCCAAGGTCCTCCTATCCCCGGCGCCGTGAGCAGCACTGTGGGATGGCCCAGAACCACCCGCGATGTCACCACTATCACTTGCGCCATGAATGGCTCCAGGATCCAGAGCGGCTCTGATGAGTCGCGCCAAAGAGACCACAGGGCTGGGCCCAGCAGGCACAGGCTGCAACACTGGGGAGCCTGCACCTCTGAGGAGGGGATTGCCAAGATGGTGCTCTCAGTCCAGCCCCTGGGAATCAGACCGTGCCTCCGGCACCATAGAAGGACCTCTACCATGGTGAGGCTGGAAGAGGTGGATGGCCCACTCCTCCACGGCCTGTATAAAACTGGGAGGGGATCCGGAGAAAGGGTCATTGGACCTACGTCTGGCATCCTGTGTACGAGGCTGTCCTCTGAAAGTCCGCATCTTATGGCTGATCTTCAGCATGGGTTTTAGAGTATTCAGTAGTCCATGGAAAATCTGGCATCGCATCGGTCCATGTCTTGGTGTGGACTGAGGCAGGTCAAACAGCAGTCATGTTGGTCTGTTACAGAATATTGCCAGCCGCAGGGACACCAGCGCATAGGGGGCTGGCCCGCTTTAGAAGATTTCTTCTTGTCCCTAGGACCCGACATGACCTAATGCAGAAAAACTTAACTAAAGAAACAGACACGGTGCTGAGAAAAAAAGAAAGGTCTTACCAGCTTCCGAGGTCTCTGGAGTCAAACGGCACAGAGAAATTGTTTGACGGCAAGCAGAACTAAGACTTTGGCATTGATGGAACGGTACTAGACCACAGTTGTCTCAGATGAAATTCTTGCTTGCCCATGAGGTTGCTGTTCACTCAATGGCAGGAAAATAGAACTGAGGTGAGGGAGGAGTCGGCGTCATTTACTGACCAACACTCAAGCACCACACTGTGCATCTGCCCCAAGGGTGGTGCCGTTCCAGCGCCGGCTCCTCCCCCTAAGGAAAAGAAATTGCTCCCACAAGGTCCTGGTCCTCTGGTCATAACCCACCACTGATGAATGGTGAAGACCGACACAGATAAGATCTGCAGCACAAGGAAAGCATTTTGTTTCATAATACAGTACTGTTACTGGAACCTGGTAATGGCAATAATCGGGAGCTCCAACTACAGTATTACAAGATCCAACCATATACAGTATTACGAGTTCCCAATAACAGTGTCATGAGAAAGTCATTTTGTTTCATGATGTTACAACTAACATATTACAAGATTTTTTGGTACGATTTTCTGCAATAATAATTTTATTGACAAATGTCATCTATATAGAACAGATACATTTAAACTGTTAACAGGTTACAAACAAGGAAGAATCATAGAACAAAAGGGGGGGGTGTCAACAACCGGAGCCAGGGGAACAAGATGGAGGGATGAAGATAGAAAGGAAATAAAGTGAAGCCATTTGTTTCACAATGAAACCAACCAACTCAGATTAGCCCATTACAAGGTGTACATAAAAGGACTAATTATTTACTGTTACCTGTGCTGTATCAGTTATTTCAATATTTCAGAGAAAGTAAACTTGGGGTGTAGACTGTGCCAAAGCCAGAACAGTGAGTCAGGCACTAAGTGGTGCCAGACTTTGCCATGGGATTTTTCTGTCTCCGTAAGGTACTATGGCAGGTTAGCCATTTGGTCTAATATGGGCACACCCTCTACTTTTTTCAAAATGATCCAAGAAAGGAAGCCTGAAAGCTTTTATTTCACCTCTTGTGAACCTCAGCTTAGTGATCATTCATTCCATCCGTAAGATGGATTTACAATTAAGAAGCCGCATGGCTACTGTTGGTGCCGTGAGCTGCAACCATCTTTAAGGTTTTTGATTTTTAGACTGCAGTAATACAGATATTAAAAAAAGAGGTACACATTCTCTTTCACCCTGACCCCGTTGGTTTCAGTTTCCAAATCAAGTGTTTTATGAGGGCTGTCTTACCTTTCAGGTGCATTACAAGGCCTATCCATATATCACAATACAATAGGGAGCATAGTGGAAGTGTAACGAAACAGAAGTAGTGGACTGTAGGTCATAAGGGTAACCCGTGATAACAGCAAATCAAAAAAAGCGACAGCAATAATAGCGAAGGCAAATCAGTGACTCACTAAAACAGCTACAGTAATAATAGCGAACATGCATAAATAGCGCCACCGCTCGCCTACTGGTTAAGAACATAAGCGACTCAAAGCCATAAACAGCAGCAGCACTCAAGCAAGCCTAATACAAAACTAGCGCCACGAATAACAACTACATAAAGCCATAAACAGCAGCAGCACTAATGCTGGCAGGACTGGTAGAAGAAGTGCTTTATACTGGTGTGGGGGGGGGGAATAAGTTTTTGGTGGCAACAACACAGTAATGCGTCAAAACAGCGACATCTAGTGTTTAAAAAAAAATAAGTCTTGATGACTTGGTTGGTTTACTTTATTGAATCCTCCACCGATAGTGCACTAATTGTAAAACAGCCTCCTTTTTTTCAGTACTTCCTTTCACTTAGACCTGGAACTGAAAATTGTATGCCAGCCCTCGCAGATATTCATATCTGCTTCAATGTGAATATTCTTTCACAACAGAAACAACTCTTTCGTCCATGTTTTTGTACTTTTTTTTTCTGGAACTTGTACTGGCTCCTGAAACCATTTGATCCAGCTTCATCTCAGTCAGCCATTGTTCTTCTTTCAGTCACAGAATGAATCTCCAAATGGTTGAGTGACAAGCACCTAGACAGCTGTTAAACCCCCGATGCCACCCCTCCACAGAATTATTCGTACAAGCCATTCCCTGTGTTGTTGCCACATAACAATTCCACTGGTGGGGGAGATAAAGCACTTCTACCAGTCCTGCCCCTTCGTTGTCCGATCCATGTACTTTCAAAGTACTCAGTTAGGGGTGTTATCAGGCTAGCATCAATACTGAAAAATTCCCACCTCTTCAACTCCTCGAATGCCGAAACCACATCTTCTGTTGGAACAAAAGCCAAAGACAACAACATGCGAAGATGTAGGGCAAAATCTGGATCTTCGGTGTACTTCTCTAGCACCAATGGGAGCTTCTGTATCCTCTGCCAAAGTGCCTGAGCAAAATTGAAAAAATAGCAATGTATCTCTGCATTTGGAAAACAGGCACTAAATGGAAGCCATGCAGCCCTTTCAAAGTCCATTAAAGCAGACTCTGGGTTCAAGTTTGGCCACATTGCTTGCAGTAATTCATATAGCCCACAGTATGCTGCTGAACTTCTTGTAGACATAAGAACATACAATGCTGTTACAACCTCTCCTGATTTAAGGCAATGAATAGTGTACAGCTGTTGAAATAACAAGGTGCATGATTTAAAAGTGCCATCTAACATCCATTGGCTGCACTCCTGTAGCATTTTAACATTACCTTCTGTGGCAAACACAAGGAAGCGATCCTTTTCCTTGCCAATGTCATATTGGAAAAATTTTTCTCCTGAACAAGTAGTTTGAAATTCTAGGGGGATATCCAGTTCCTGAACAGAAGCAGGAGTGACAGGACAGCCACGCTCAACCTGTCTGATCCGCTGTATAGTTCTTTTCATCAGTGGCACTCCTGGCAAACGCCCAGTTACAGACTCAGGGGCTGTGGTTGTGCATTGTACAACCACCTGTGAAGTGGTCTCCACGCTGGACCGTGCTCGTTCATGGACACTGGCCATGATTTTGCGAGCCACAACTTCGGCAGCATCAGGTGTGTGAGTATGCTATTTCAGTACGGAGATAACAGAGTTCCCTACCGTTTGCATACGAGCCAGACAGGAGAATTTGGGACCACCTGCACAGCGCCAATAAATCTTTTCACCACTTTCTTTGTCTTTTCTGTACAAGAAGTCTGCATGTATAGCCTGTGGCTTACCTTTCTGGCTCACGACCGTTTCAAACATATCCATCTCGATCTCTCACCACCTATCTCCATGAAATGCAATCTAATATAGCAGTACCCCTTTAAAATGTATGCTGTTGCATTGTGGATAACAGGAAATACATGATCGTTGTTCACAAAGTAAACAGAGTACGGGTTACCGATTATTTGGATCCTCCGATCATATGCAAGACTGTATTAAGATTGTGCGCTTTCATTGCAGTCGACGAAATAGGTAAGTGCCATTATTTAGACATGCTATTTTGCAGGTCGCCATTTTGCATTCACGTTATTGATTTTAGTGATTTTAGATTCTCTATTTTTACATGGAACTGGTCATGAGTACAGTACAGTGTGAGTGTATTAAATGAGAACCTGAACAGGATAGGCAAACCTTGAGTCCAAGGATTAAAGGGCTTCTTTGCACCGCCTCCGACATCCACCAATGGTATAAAGGGGGTGATCTCTAGCCATGCTTCAGTTCTCCAGCTGGAGACCTGGCTCACTCAAAATTGGAGAACCAAAGCAACACAGATAAACCAGCCAAGGGAAAAGGAAGGGAGAAAGAGATCGGGGGGAAAGGAGGAAGGGAAAACACACCTGCTGCAAGAACTCCTCTTGAAGATCTATTGTTGCAGTAAGTTCTTACATAACTGTACTATCTAACTTGGAGTTGGAGCTCTTGCAGCAGGCCATATCAAAGGGATAGAGTACCAAGCAGTACTAATTGGTCAGAATGGGAGGAGGTAAGAAGCAACAATGAAAGCAGAACGTATCAGGAGAGAAGACCCTGAAGTACCGCTAGAATAAAACCAGATCTCCGATGGGAAGCTACTGTATGTCCAGACTGTAGTGCTTCACAAAGATATGCACTGAGCTCCAGGTAGCTGCCACGCAGATGTCTGCTGCAGAAACGTTCTGAAGAGACGCGAAAGAAGCAGAGATGCCTCTGGTGGAAAGACCCTCAACTGAGCCCAGTAAGGGCTTGTCATACTTGTTGTAGCAAAAGATGATGCAGTTCACCTCAGAAGAGTCTGCCTCGCTACTGGAGTCCTGAGGGTCCTCCGGGCAAAGGAAACAAAAAGCTGAACAGATCTGCCTATGTCACAGGTACGGTCTATATAGTAACAAAGCCCCCAGTGCACATCCAGAGTATGAAGAAGGGCCTCCCCCCAATAATACTCTGGGTAATAAACAAGTAGGTTAATGTTCCGAATAAGGGTAAACTGAGACACTATCCTAGGAAGAAACTTAGGATTAGTTCTCAAGGACATTCTGTCCTTGTGGAAAACGAAAGATGGCTCCTTAGACATCAGGGCCTGAAGCTCTGAAATCCTCCAGGCAGAAGTAACTGCAACTAAAAATAACTTTCCACGACAGAAAGCACAACTCGCAATCCGTGGCTGACTCGAAGGGAGGCAACGTAAGCTTTTCTAACAAAATTAAAAGATCCCATGGAGAGGGATAGGATCCTACATGGAAGGTTTCAGATGCAACATGCCCTGTAAAAAGATACTGGACAGATCCAACTGGGCAATATATTTGCCTTCCACTGGTGCATGATAGGCTGAAATGGCAGAGCAGTGTACTTTAGAAACATAGAATGTGACGGCAGATAAGGACCGCTTGGCCCACCTAGTCTGCACATTTCCCTACCTAACAGATAAGCTGCAGATCCAAGTTAACCAACAGCTTACTTCCTCCTAACCCCCGCTAGGACTGCCTTATGTCTGTTCGATGCATTTTTGAATTCCCCCACTGTTCTCGATTCCACGACCTCCTCAGGGAGGCTGTTCCATGCATCCACAACCCTCTCAGTGAAAAAATACTTCCTCACATTACCTCTGAGCCATCCCCCCCTCTATCTTCAAATTGTGCCCCCTTGTTCTTGCACATCTCTTTTTCTGAAAGATGCTACCTTCTTGGACTTTGAGGTACTTGAAAGTTTCTATCATATCCCCTCTATCCCGTCTTTCCTCAAGGGTATACATATTAAGCTCCTTTAGTCTTAATTCATATGTCTTCTGGTGCAGACCCTGCACCATTTTGGTTGCCCTCCTCTGGACAGCCTCCACTCTGTCTATGCGGAGATGGGGTCTCCAGAACTGCACACAGTACTCCAGATGGGGTCTCACCAACTGTCTGTACAGAGGGATAACAACTTCCTGTTTTCTACTATTGATGCCTCTCCCTATGCATTCCATTATCCCTCCAGCCTTCCTTACTGCCTTCTCACATTGCTTGCCCACCTTTAGGTCATCTGATATAAATACCCCCAGGTCACTTTCCATTTTTACTGTTGTCAGTATCTCACCCCCCATTGTGTACTCTTCCCCTGGGTTTTTGTTTCCCAGGTGCATTACTCTGCACTGAATCTGTGCTGCCATACATTTGACCATTCCTCCAACCTTGCCAAGTCCCTTCTCATCCTTTCCACTCCATTTTGGTTGCAGATCTTTGTGTCGTCTGCAAAGAGACATACTTTTCCTTCCAGTTCTTCTATAATGTCACTTATAAAGACATTAAAAGGACCGGTCCCAGTACTGAACCCTGCGGTACCCCACTAGTAACCCTCCTTTCTTCACTGTGGACTCCATTTACTACTACCCTTTGTGTCCTGTTTAGCCAATTTTTTATCCAGGCTACCACCTTGGGACCCACTCCAAGGCTGGCTAACTTGTGTATTAATCTTTTGTGTGGGACTGTATCAAATGCCTTGCTAAAATCCAGGTAGGCCATGTCCACAGCCCCTCCCTGGTCTACTACTTTGGTCACCCAGTCAAAGAAATCTATTAGATTCGTCTGACACGACCTTCCCATCGTCAATCCATGCTGCCTTGGGTCCTGTGCCCCACTGGCCTCTAGAAGCAATCCCGGTGAAAACAGAGCAGTGTAAGGTACTTAAATTTGTTGTTAAAGTTCCAGCTCTGAGTTCGGGCATACGCAGGAGCGCCACGCATACCTGAACTCTGAGCTGGAACTTTAACGAATTTGGTCCTTACACTGCTCTGTTTTCACCAGGAATTGCTTCTAGAGGTACAGTTGACAGACCTCTACATGGGACACTGTTTATTTTTATTCCATGTAAATGTGCCTCGCTCATCATGAACGAGCATTCCGGCACAGGACAGGATGATCCGGGAGGTACCAGGGTCACACTGTCTTCCGGTGCAGCGCACATTCAAAATGGCACATCCAGAACTAACATAAAAACAAGAACTAACTCATCAAAGGTTAGCTGCAAGCATGGTAAACTATATAGGTTATTTTAATTGGGTATTTTTGTAGCTCTGGTAATTGCCAGCATGGTTTTGCACAGTTTTCCTTTAATGGAGGAATATCGGAGGCCCACGTCTAAAAGGGAAAGGAGATACTCAAGGACAGCATTCACAGGACATTGGAATGAGTCCAGACCACAGTTAGTGGCCTACAAGCTAAACCATTTCATAATGGCATTGGCATAAGCAGCCTGAGTGGACAGTTTTCTGGCTGCCACCAAGACCTCAGCCACCCTAGGAGAAACTCCAAAACGGGTCGTGGCTATGAATGCAGGAGTGACTCTGCAGGTGGGACCAGAGATAGAGGTGGACCAGCATGCTCTGCTCTTGTGACAGCAAGTGGGAGGACAAGGGCAGGGGAACTGATGGTTCCACCACTAGCTGCTGCAACAGAGGAATCAGATCAGGTGATGCCAAAGCGGAGCTATAAGAATAATTTCCACACCCTCCGCTTGAAGCTTGAGCAAGACCCTCTGAAGGAGAGGAAATGGAGGGAAGGCATGTATGAACTTCCCTGTCTAACACAGGGACAATGCGTCTCATCAGAAAACACTAGGCCCTGGATCGAGCGAGCAAACACTGGGCAGTTTTGCGTTGCATGGTGATGGGAAGAGGTCCAACTCTGGATGACCCCACTGTCGAAAAAGGTCATCCGCCACCAACTAAAGGAGTTCCCATTCATGAGCCCTTGACCGCAACCTGCTTAAGGGATCGGCCAAGGTGTTTTGGACTCCTGGCACATGGACTGCGGTGAGTCACAAGCAGTGTTCCAAGGACCAGAACCACACTCTCATGGCCTCCCGACAGAGAGGATAAGAGTGGGGCCTCCCCCCCGTTTGTTGATGTAGAAAACGACTGACATGTTGTCCATCTGAATCAACAGGGGACCTGGACGGAAATCAAGTTGGAAAGCTTACAGAGCATATAGAACTGCCCCCATTCCTAGGACACTAATGTGGAGAGACCATTCTAGTGGCGACCATGCTCCATGTGTCTGCCGAACTTGAAAGTGGGCTCCCGTCCCAGGCCCAAGGCATCAGTCGTCAGAACCTGGGAAGGGGTATTTCTCCAGAAGGGGTTCCCAGCTCCAGATTCTGGGGCAAGTGCCACCATGAGAGAGTCTGGACCATGGCTCTGAAGATTAGGACCAGCTAGTCGAGATAGTCAATCCTTTGATCGCACTGCACCCTGAGGGTCCACCGTGGAACCCTCATAAAGAGATGTGCCAAGGGAACTGTCATTATGGCAGTTGCCATGTGACCCAAGAGCTGAAGCATGGTCCGAGCCGTCATCTGGTGTGAAACTGAGACCTTGTGGGCCAACGACTGAAGGCGCACTGCCCTGTCTGGCAGGAGGAAAGCCTTTCCCTGCACCATAACAAGGATTGCCCCTATATACTGTAACCTTTGGCGTCGCCGAAGGGACGACTTGGGCATGTTCACTGCAATTTATATTGACAGTTAGGTTGGTTGTCACTAAGGGAAAGAACAAATTATTTCTCTGGTTATTTGGTTTACAAGAAAAAATTTCTCACTGTAGTAATCTTTTTTCCAAGATGTCCTTTAGCAACAGTAACATCAAGTAGTAGCTGGCCAGGTGTGACTGCCCCGGAGGTGTGGCTTATGCTAATGAATTTTGCATTAGCCAATCAAGAGACAGGTTTTGGAGTGCTGAGGAATAACTGCCTGAGAAGGCACCAGAATTTTTTCGAAGATAAATGAGCACATGACCAGAAGAATGAACCAACAGGAACTAAAAATATGCAACAGCATAAATACTAAATAGAACTGGAAAAACTTTGCTTTAAACAAAGTTCAAAGCACAGCAACTATGAAGACTGAAAGGGCAGAGCCTTCTTCTATAAGGTTATCAGGGGAGGCAGGGTGGGAGCTTACTGATGCTAAAGGACACCTTGGAAGAAAAAAGATTACTACGGTGAGTAATTTTTTCTTCTCACCCCAGGGGTCTTTTAGCATCACTAACATGATGCAGATTCCAAAGCAGTATAGTTGGGAGGCGGGTAGAAAACCTACTTAGGAAAGAGGATCTGCAACACCGCCCTGCCAAACTTAGCATCAGATCTAGACTGTACATCTAAGCAGTAATGCTTAGTGAAAGTGTGTACAGTCTTCTATGTTGCTGCCTTGCAGACGTCCAGCAAGGGAATATTTCTTACGGCTGCCACAGAGGCAGCAGTGCCCCTGGTAGAGTGGGCCCAGAGGCTCTCAGGAGGTTGCTTACCAGCCTTCTTGTAACAAAACTGGATGCAAGAGACTATCCAATGGGAAATAGTCCTCTTGGTTGCTGGTCTCCCTCTGCCTACTTCTCCATAGGTGAGGAATAACTGAGTAGAGAGGAGCCCCTGAACTACTTGGTGTGCTCCAAGTAATGAAGCAGGGCCCTCTTGGTGTCCAGACTGTGGAGTTTCCCCCTCCCCAGATGTGGGTTTCTCAGTAAATAAAACTGGTAGGGTGACAGACTGATTAAGGTGGAACTCTGAGACCACCTTGGGCAGGAATTTTCTGTTTGTCCTGAACTCAACTTTGTCTCTGCGAGGGGCAAAGTAATTGGACTCTGTGCATAGAGCCTGTAGCTCTGAGATTCTCCTAGCAGAGGTGATGGCTACTAGAAAGACTATTTTCCAGGTCACATATTTGAGATGAGCTGTACCCATTGGCTCAAAGGGTGGCTCCATTAACTTTCTAATTCACAGGCTTAAGTTCCAAGGGGGAACTGGTTCCCCAAGTGGAGACTGACGATGAAGGAGACCTTTAAAAACTGTTTAAACACTGGGAGGGAATAAAAAGATTTGTTTTTACCCACAGAGAGACAGACTGAAACTGCAGCCAAGTGAAGCTTCAAAGATGAAGGCTTTAGCCCTGAGGCATGAAGGTAAACCAGATAGTCTAACAACTGAGATTCTGAGGCAGTAAAGGGATTCATCTTTTTACCCTTGCAACAGAGAGATAATCGTTTCCATTTGGCTGTATAGGTCTTTTTTGTATTATTTAGGCTTCATAGCCATCCTCATTATTTTCAGAACTGCAGCGGGATAGAGTTAGCAACAGGGGCTACCAAGGTTGCCTTAGCCAATCCGGTACCACCAGAATTATAGAGGCTGGCTGTAATCCGAGTTTCAGTAGAACCTTAAAAATCATGGGAAAAGGAGGGAAGGCATAAAGAAACTTCCTTGACCAATCCATCACCAGGGCATCCTGTGGAATGGTTCCCGGAACTGGAGGCCTGCAGGAATACAGCAGACGCTGGTGATTGGGGGAGGAAGCAAACAGATTTTTGGGGTGCCCCACCTCCTGAAAACTGTGGCCAACACGTTTGTTGCGACATCATTCGTTATGACCCTGGCTGATTCGGCTGAGGGCATCTGCCAGGGTGTTGTCATTTCCTGGAAGGTGAATGGCTGAAAGAGTTATGTCCAGGAAGTAGGCCAAAGTCCAAATTTTCAAGGGCTCAGTGCAGAGGACTCCTGACCTTGTGCCACCTTGCTTGTTTATATAAAACATAGCAGTCTGTACTGATCTGCACTGTTTGACCTCTGATGTGAGGAGCAAAGGTCTTTAGTGCCAGGTATATGGCCCTGGGCTCTAGAAGATTGATGTGCAATGGAGATTCCTTTGGAGACCAGGTCCCACTGACAGAAGCACTGTCCAAGTGGGCTCCCCAGCCTAGAAGAGAAGCATCTGTGGTGATTACCTTTGTAGGAGGGGAGGTCTGGAAGGGAACACCTACCGACAGGTTTGTAGTGTCCTTCCACCAAAGTAGGACCTGCAGAAATGAACCTGTGACTGGCACTAGTTTGGACAGAGAACTGCTCCTTTGAGACCAGTGAGAGCGCAGATGATACTGAATGTCCTTCATTCTGTATCTTACTCCTGGGACAACTGCTGTCATGGAAGCCATGTGCCTCAGGAGTTTCAGGAAATGCCTTGCTGGCGTGGACCAAAACTAAGGAATTTGCCACTGACAGGAAGTTCTGAATTCTTTCTAGTGTTGCAGAAAGGCCCTGCTTTGTCTGGTGTCCAACTGTGCTCCTATGAATGTTAGGAGCTGGGTTGGCCGCACGTGTGATTTCTTTGGATTTATTAGGAATCCCACAGACAGCAGGGTACTTTGTGTAGGGGACAGAAACTCCTCCACCTGGTCTGGAGACTTTCTTACAATGAGCCAGTCGTCCAAATATGGGTAGACTGAGACCCCTGGTTTTCTGAGATGTGTGGACACAACTGTCAGGCACTTGGTAAATACCCTTAGTGCAGAAGTTAGGCTGATGGGCATGGCTATGAACTGATAATGTCCTGAAGGGAGTTTGAATCTCATAAACTTTCTGTGGGACTGCCTTATGGGAACATGAAAGTAGGCGTCCTTTAAAATAGAGGGAGGCTAGCCACTCTCCCTACTGTAGAGATTGAACGACCATGTTCAGGGTAACCATCTTGAATTTTGGTTTCAGTAGATGTTTGTTGAAATATCCGAGATCCAAAATAGGTCACCAGTCACAGTTTTTCTTTTGGGTGAGAACATACCTGGAGTAGAGGCCTTTGCCTCTCTGAAGAGGTGGTATTTTCTCCATCACCTTTCATACCAAAAGAGTTTTGATCTTTAGCTCCAGAAGGAGCCTCTATGTTGGAGTTAGGGGTTTTGAGATCAAGATGCCCCTTAGGATGGCATCTTCTTGAACTGAAGAGGTAGGCCCTTTTCTACTACGTCCAGGTCCAAACATGGAGGGAGTGGGAGAGCCTGCTCCCTACAGGCATAGGGGAGGCGTCCTGGGCATTGGAGTCAGGGCTTAGTCTGGGCTGTGGGGACTTGGGTAGCAGCCGGCTTTCTCTGGCCCTTTCCTCTGTAGTGCTCATCTGGGAGTAGTCATATTGAGGAAGAGAATAGGGGTAAAATGCCTTGGGGAAGTAACCCCTTCCTCTGCTTGCCTTTGGCTGGGAATTTTGAGAGGACATCTTCTGCTTAGCAGTATTGCTCTGGCAGGTAGACTTGCACTCATCTACTTTTTTCATGTATTCCTCTGTTCTGGAGTCAAACAGGTTTTTTATCGCAGGGGAAATCCATAGCTTTGGACTGGGCATCCTGCATTAAGTTAGTTGCCCTAAGCCAGGCAAATTTTCTGAGAGACAGCCTGGGCCATGACTCTGGATGCAGCATCATTATTGCCATCTGCCATGTAAAACTGGTATTTTGTAGCTTCCAGGGCAGTCTTAGCAGTCTCAGTAAGATCCTAGACCATGGAATCTGACCCCTGGTGGGCAATGGCCAGGACAGAGTTCCAGAGTGCTTTTACTTGGCTGTATAGGCCAAGTAAGAGGAGAGATGTAAGAGCAAAGAAGCTGAAGTGTATATTTTCTTTGCCATATAATACATTTTTCTTGAGTCCTTGTCAGGGGGCAGGGAAGACAAGGGGACCCAGCTTTGTCGCAAGCAGCTTACTGCACTACTCACTCCTGTCCAGGGTGGACTGACAGGAACTCAGTGTCCACCCTGGCCAACTGGTACTTCCAATTTATACGCTTATTAACCCCAGGCAGAGTGGTTGGGGTTTGAAGAAGCTTCATAGTGTTTCTTCTGAAAGCTTTGTAAATGGGGAGAAGCACTTTTTTAGGAGGAGAGAGACTTCATTCCCCTGTAGTCATCATCCTCCTCATCCTCTTGGTTGGACTCCTGGCAGGGACTATCCAAGTTGTCCACCATATTCTGAAGAACAGTGAACATGGAAGAAGTACCCTCCTGATCTGAGGGGGAAGCACCAAACTTACATAGAAACATAGACTTTGACGGCAGATAAGGACCATTTGGCCCACCCAGTCTGCCCATTTCCCTACCTACTGGATAAGCTGCAGATTCTAGTTAACCAACAGCCTACTTCCCGTCACCCCCCACTACAATTGCCTTATGTCTGTCCCATGCATGTTTGAATTCCCCCACTGTTTTAGACCCAACAACCTCCCCAGGAAGGCGGTTCCATGCATCCACCACTCTCTCCGTGAAAAAAAATTTCTCACATTACCCCAGAGCCGTCCCCCCTCTATCTTTAAATTGTGCCCCCTTGTTCTTACACATCTCTTTTTCTGAAAGATGCTACCCTCGTGGACTTTGCCGATTCCCTTGAGGTACTTGAACGTTTCTATCATGTCTCCCCTGTCCCTCCTTTCATCAAGGGTATACATATTAATCTCTCTCAGTCTCTCTTCATATGGTTTCTGATGCAGACTCTGCACCATTTTAGTTGCCCTCCTCTGGACTGCTTCCATCCTGTCTATGTCCTTGCGTAGAAGAGGTCTCGAAAACTGCACACAGTACTCCAGATGGGGTCTCATCAACTGTCTGTACAGAGGGATAACCACTTCCCTTTTTCTACTTGTGATGCCCCTTCCTATGCATCCCAGTATCCCCCTGGCTCTCCTTACTGACTTCTCACATTGCTTACCAACCTTTAGATCATCTGATATGACTACCCCCAGGTCCCTTTCCATTTTTGTTGCTGTTAGTACCTCCCCTGCTACTGTATACTATTCTCCTGGGTTTTTGTTTCCCAGGTGCATTACTTTGCACTGAATCTAAGTTGCCATATGTCTGACCATTCCTCCAACCTTGCCAAGTCCCGTCTCATCCTTTCTACCCCTCCTTGTGTATCAACTCTGTTACAGATCTTTGTGTCATCTGCAAAGAGGCATACCTTTCCCTCCAGACCCTCTGCAATGTCACCTATAAAGATGTTAAAGTTAGGATCAGGTGACACATCAGGCTCCAAGGGGTTCATATCAGAGACATTGCCTGGAGTGACATAATAATCCTCATCTTCATCTTCCTCATAAGGCCCCCATATCCTGTAAGGTCCAGAACACATGCTAAGCTACTGCCATTTCCTCAGCCGAGTGGAGTCCCTGGGAAAGTCAGGGAGGTGTCTGGCTGTGTATACTTAGTTTCGTTTTTGTGCTTTCTGCCTCCTGCCTGATTGCCCTTGCCATTATTGGGAATGGCAGGAGGTTGCTTATCTTTGCATAGTTTTTTGGGTGCCACCTCATCAGTGGCGGTATCTGGCTTCCTTTTAGATGTAGGCATTTCATCAGCACCTCTTATTTTTAGGTTTCAAAGGAACTTCATCAACCCCTTCTGAAGCCTTTCATTTTGAGGGCACTTCATCAGCACCCATTTTATTATTTTTATCCTTGTGAGGAACTTCATCAGCCCCTCTTTTTGGCTTAGAGGAAGAGGATGCTTCATCAGCACCCTTATTAGTATTTTAGAAGGCCCCTCATCGGTAAGCCTGGGTTTTTATTTTGGACCAGAAGGAGACCCCTCAGTCATCTCTCTGAGCCTTTTTGCTCTGTTTCTCAAAGTTTTTGGACAACATCTAGAGCAAAGTGTGCAATAATGATCTGGACCCAAACACTTTAATCACAGGTCGTGGGTATCTGCTTTGTCTACAATCCTATGACAAGTTGAGCAATTCAGTTTTTAAAGCCTGTGGGTCCAGTCCTCTTTTTGGAGTTTTCTGACATGCCAATACTCAGAAAACCTGAAAATATGTTGTTTTAGTGAAGTCTGATAAGGTTTGGTCAGTTCCCTCATGATAAGGAACCATGAATTCTGATGTAAATTTTAAAGAAAAGTTAGTCAAAAACGCAGTTCCCGCTTAAAAAAGGGAACCATAAATAAAAAGAAATAAGGAACTGTCAAATATAACAAAACATGGTTAAAATAATAGTAAAATAAAGTAAAAGGATCCGCAGGGGAACCGTGGAAAACCTCCGAAAATAGTGGTTCGAGGGAACCACTAAAAAACACTCAGCACACCAAAGTAAAAAGAAAGAATTTTACCACCAAAGTTCAAGAAAAACCTTTTATTGGCTAAGTGAGTGGGAACACCTCGGAGGCAGTGTTGCTCAGTCAGCTGAGAAAAAATTCTGGTGCCTTCTCAGGCAGTTACTCCTCAGCACTCCAAAAGCTCTCTCCTGATTGGCTAATGCAAAATTCATTAACATAAGCTGCACTTCCAGGGCAGTCCTACCTAGCCAGCTACTGCATGATGTTACTGATGCTAAAGGACTTTTGAGATGATAAGCTGTTCTTATCAGGTTCTCCTTTAGCTGACGTGGTTGTTATTCGTTCTACACTCCCCAAATTGAGATCCGCTAATGGTGTTTTATGGAGTTCAACTATTCACAAGAATTGTAATGGTGTGTGGTCCTCTATCCCAGCGCCACCCTTTTGGAATATTTTACCTGCAACCCTTCGTCAAGCCCCATCCTTACTTAGTTTTAAAAATAATTTTAAGTTATTTTTTATTACAGCAGTCTAAGTGTAATTGTTAATTAACTTTTGTATCGTATTTGTTTATGCTTGTTAAATGTTGTAAGTCTCCGGGTCAGATCTGAAAAGGGACCTGGCCAGTGTCCCCACCCGGTTAACAGATAGATAAATTAGTCAGTCCTCCTGACACCTACTCCCTCTATCCGCCCTCTCCGATCCTCCAGTGGTGGCCTCCTGACTGTTCCTAGAACGAAGTTTAAATCAGCCGGCGATAGAGCCTTTAGTGTTGCGGCTCCCATTCTATGGAACTCATTACCAGCTTTTGTCAGAGAAGCCCCCACTATAGATGTCCTTAAGATTCGCTTGAAAACATTTCTGTTCTCACAAGCATTTGATGTTTAGCGTATGATTTATTTTATAGTCTGTGATCTACTATTTTTATTTTTGTATGAATGATTTTGTGTATAATGTTTTTAAATTTTTGTACGGTGCCCAGAGTCTCCGGGATTGGGCGTCTTTTAAATAAATCTGCCTTGCCTTGCCTAAATAAAATTAAAAAAAAAAAAAAAAAATGTTCAGAGTAATCCCTAGGGAGCTTAACAAGCCAAAGGTATCCTCCAAAGTGGCCAGGAGCCGATTTCTTGTGGCTGCTGTAAGGAGCCAATCGTCAAAGACAGGGGTAAACAAAGTGCCCCTGCCTCCAGAGGGCCGCGGCCACCACCGCGAGGCACTTCATGAACACTCACAGCGCCAAGGAAAGGCCGAAGGGCAAGGCCTGAAACTGGTAATGCTGTCCCTGAAAGGTGAACCTCAAGAACCTCCAACGAGCTGGAAGCACCAGGATGTGGAGGCAGGCATCCTGCATGTCTAGGGAACAAAGCCAGTCCACTTGATGCAGCATGGGGATAATGCCTGGCAGGGTAACCATCCTGAACCTCTTGCACTCTATATAAAATTGTTCAGGAGGCTCAGGTCCAGAATCGGGCAGAGGTCCCCTGTCTTCTTGGGAACCAAGAAGAAGTGGGAGTAAAACTCCATCCCCCATTGTGGTGACAGAACGGGTTCTATGGTCTTCTTGTCAAGGAGGGTCTGGACCGCCTCCTGAATGAGCGCAGTGTGGAAGGGGGAGTAGGCAGACTAGACAGGGGGATTATCTGGGGGAATCTGGAGGAATCTCAATTGGAGCACCCAGGCATCTGTCATGATGGTGGACTACTCTTCGGGGTACAAAACCGATTTCCTACTACCTCCCCTAAGGATTCCGCTCGTGGAAGCGGGGGCAGGCAAGGAGTCAGGCATTGGAACCTGAGGTAGGCAGGGAGACCTGGGAGGGCTTGGCGTTCAGAGGTACCTGTGCGCTACTGGGCTGAGAGGGAGTGTTACGACGAGAGGTGCCTCTCTGCTGCTGTCCCTTAGGCTTCTGTCCCCCTTGTCAACGAAAATGCTTTTGTCTCCCTGGGAGCAGGTCAGACCTGTGCATTTGGTGTAAAGATTTAACCGCTTTGCCCGAATCTTGAAGGTCTGTGATCATTTTCTCAATATCTGGACCAAACAGCACAGACCCACGGAATGGGGCATCCAGGATAGTATCCTGGTGGTCCTGCCGAAACCAAGATACTCTAAGCAAGGAGTACATCCTCATGCAGATGCCAGTGGCAGCCACCCTGTCTGCTATATCAGCAGAGTCGTAAGAGGATCTCAGCACCTGCTTGCCTACGTCAAGACTGGGCCACAAAATATCTAACAGCTCCGACACGCATGCCAAGTCGGGCTGCTTCTGTACCATCTCAATGGTCTTGTTCCAGAGAGATTTCTAGTACTGCACCATATGTGCCAAAAAAATTCAGTGAACATATGGTGCAGATGGCTGAGGAGTACACCTTGCGTCTGAATTGGTCCAAATGCTTGGACTCTTTATCCGGTGGCTGGGAACTCGAATGACATGGCCGTTTCGTCATGCCATGGGCAGCCATCAAGACCCCCAAATCTGCCTTAGGTGGTTCCCTAGGAATATCTCACTGGTTGGGGTGCAATACAGCCTGTCTGCCTTTTTGGGAATAGTGGAGGCTGTCGAAGGGTGTCTCCAAGCCAACCTGGTAACATCCTGAAAGGGAGCCACCAGGGGGGTACCACAAAGGGCTTAGGCTCATTCATCCCCCAAAAATGAGAGAGCTGTTTCCTCTCCGGGTCCAAATCTTCTGTCTCCCACTTGTTTAAGAATTGGATGTGATGCATAACATCTAGAAAAGCACGGTCATCCATAGGAGTCCGAGGCAAATTCCCACGAGTGTCCTGGTGAGACGGAGGAGATGAGAAGTCATCTGAGGAGCTCCTGTCGGAAGATCCTGAGGAGGAAGACCTCAAATGCGAATGTCGCTATCATCTCCTGGGGTACCTGGAGGAAGCCCTAGATGAACACCTATGTATGTGTTGTCTGGGGGGGCCATCATCCAGTGGGAGCGAGGGGTTCGACGGGAGGGGCGATGGCTCTCTGGGTGGAGGAGGTGGTTTTGGCAGCCACTGTGCAGAGTCTACCAGAGTGGGGCTCAGTCTAGGACCAAGGGGTTCCTTCGGGATGATGTCCCCTTTGACTGTATCCCACCAGGAGCTGAACAGATCCTTGACGTCAGCTAGAGAAACCATAGCTGGCATCGAGGGGCCTGGCATCTGAGGAGGTTCGACAGGTGCCTCGGACACCAAGTCTAAAGGCTAGTCAGGAGCTGGTGGACAGTCAGGGGACCTTGGCGTTATCAGGCATCTGTCCCATGGGTGGCTGTGGGGCTGACACCAGGCCGACGGGTTGGTCTGGCATCTGGCTGCCAGACACAAGCAAGTTTGGCATCAGGGGAAGCAACTACTTGGCCGGTGACTGTCCCCCCTGGTGGTAGCTTGGGAGGGGCAGGCGGTGGGGGCGTAGCTTTGAGAGACCCCAAAGGCAAGGATGCAGAGGACGATGGGGTCAAGCGGCGGGGGTCTGGTGTTTAGTGCTTGGGGGAGTGGACATCAGAGTGCGAGTCCTGCTTCTGGTGCTGTTTCCCATCGTCGGACCCGGAGGGATGGTCTGACAAAGAGGAGAATGTCCTAGCCTGGTGAGCAGCAGCACAGAGTTTTTCGCTCGCTGCAAGACCAGCTGGGTCCCCTGGCTTAGGCTCGGAGGAGTGGCTGTGGGGCCTAAGACTCAGGGAGGAGGCCGAAAGGCCCTCGCTCCGAAGATCCTTTGCCTGATGTCCTCACCAGGGCTAGAGGCTTCAATACTGGGAACCCAGAGGGAGCATGGGTTACCGGGGGCAGATTCCATCCTCCCATGGGAGAGAAGACTAGCACTGGCTGTCTTTTGATGCGGAAACTTGGAGCGGGAATCCGATCAGGTCCTGTCCTTATCGTGGTGATAATGCTTCCCACTGGGCTTTTTCTCTTTATGGTAAGTCCCTGACCCCGAAGAAGTGGAGGAATGTAGGCTTGATGGGGTCTTTTGCATGATGGCCAGCTGTTCTTCCAGGAGACAGTTCTTCAGTGTGTTCAAACAATGGATGCGGGTCCAGCGATTGAAGCTGCGGCAGTGCAGGCAGGACTCCAAGTCGTGGGTAGGCCCCAGACAGATGAGGCAGGCCAAGTGACCATCCTTGGCTGGGATTTGCTTCCCGCATGCACACCTGAACTTCCGTTGCTGAGAGGTGGAGGATGGCGAAGATATGCACTGACAAAGCGGTAGAAAAATACTGGTAAAAGCTAAATGAATCTACGAAGAAAATGGCAGTCAACTGGTAGCAGGAGGCATCCATGGAGCCAATGTGCATGGGTCGACAGCAGGAAAAGAACTGAGGTGTGGTTGAAGACCACCCCCTTGATATCAATGACTGATGTCAGAGGCTGTCCAACGTTATGGAGCGGTCCCCGCTGGGTACTGGTAGCTATGTTTTTGCCGTGGGGTCCTAGTGCCTGGCGGCATTTTCCTTATGGTATGACCTGCTGCAAGAACTCCAACCCGAAGTAAGATCTGCCATTAATGAAGTACAAAAGCCACAAATCAATAGTGAAAACGGTACAAATATGCTAAAGAGCTTAAAAAATAAGAAAAAATTACTTACCACAGTAATGTTGTTTCTTCTAAAGGAGTCCTAATGTATTCTGACATATGCAGTAAGACCTTCCTGTTGTACTGCCCCATAGATGAAATGGTTAAAGCCTACATTCTAAGCAGGCATGTGCTCGGTTTCAAACCACTGTCCACTGGTACATTCTAGTTAACCGTCCAATTATTACGAGCAACTAAAAGAAAGGCTCTTATCTAACTGATTGAGAATGAATATGTATATTAAATCTTAGGAAACCCCACCAACCCTAGTGAGGGCTAAAAAACTCAAGTCACAGATGCCCAATAGGTAACCAACTTTAAGAGTTAATAACAAAATGTAACAGCTGGAGTGCAGAGACTCCAGGTTCTGGTAGGGCAGGCAGGGTGGGAGGTCAGAATACATTAGGATTCCTTTACAAGAAACAACATTACTGTGGTAAGAAATGTTTTCTTCAAACTACAAGTCCTAATGTATTCTGACATATGTAGACTACCAAGCAGTTCCCTTGGGGCATATAACCTACTTAGGAAATAGGCTCTGCAATACTGCTGTTCCAAACCTGGCATCACTTCTTGCTTGCACATCCAGACTGAAATGCTTGGAAAATGTGTGTAGTTTTCCAGGTAACTGCTTTGCAGATCTCCAATAGGGGAAAGTCCCTTGTACCCCTGGTGAAATGAGCGCTCAGGCCCACAGGGAGGTCTTTCCCCAGCTTTCAATAACATAACTGGATGCATGACACAATCCATCTCACAATGGTCCTCTTAGTGGCAAGCTTACCCCTACCCACTTCTCCATAGATAAGAAACAACTGATTGTTTCCACCCCTATGGTCTCTGGTATGATCCAAGTAGTAGATGATGGCCCTCTTTACATCAAGACTATGCAGCCTATTTTTCCCTGCACCAGAGTGTTCAGTGAAGATGACAGGCAAGTTGATAGACTGGTTAAGGTGGAAATCAGAAGCCACTTTGGGGTGGAATTTTCTGTTTATTCGAAGAACCACCTTGTCATTATGGAATGATATATAGTTTGGTTCCACTGATAAGGCCTGTAGCTCACTGATTCGTCTTGCTGAGGTGATGGCCACTAAGAATACGATTTTCCATGTCACATATTTCAGCTCTACTGAGAACATAGGTTCGGGGGGTTTGCATCAGCTGTGCAATGCAAATGTTTAGGTCACAGGAGGGGTTAAGTTCCCTATGAGGGGAACGCATATGCAGCAACCCCTTGAAAAACTTTTTGAATATAGGGTCAGAAGCTAGGGAATGGTCCTTCCCTGCTGGCAAGCAGAAACTGCTGCCAAATGTACCCTCAGGGTAGAGGGTCGAAGGCCCAAGGAGTGTAAATGGGCCACGCAGTCAAGCAGGACTGGAATGCCCGCACTTTGTGGGTCAGTCCCTGTATAGGAACACCATATGGTGAACCTCTTCCATTTGTAGGAATAGGTTTTCCTAGTAGCTGGTTTTCAGGAAACCTTCAGAATGTCCAGAACACTGTCAGAGTTTAAAGCCAGCATACTCAAACTCTTCAAGAATCAGGCCTTCAGTCTGAGGGAGCCCCAGGTTGGGGTACATGATCCTCCCCTGGGAGGAGGTCAACAGGTCGTGCCTCCTGGGAAGAGGAACTGGGTTGTTTGATGACAGAGACAGTAACATCAAGTACCATGGTTGTCTCTCCCAGTCCGGAGCCATCAGAATCATTGTTTCAGGTTGACACCTGAGTTTGTTCAGCACTCTTAATAGCAAGGGGAGTGGAGAGAAAACATACAGGAATTTACCTGACCAGCCCAGAAGAAGTGCATCCCAAGGCACTGTGCCAAGTGCTGGGGGCCTGCAACAGAACAGTGGTAACTGATGATTGTCTGGGGCTACAAAGAGGCCCATCTCTGGGGTACCCCACCTCCTGAAGACAGCCTGTAGAACCTGTCTGTTCAGTGACCATTCGTGGTGGTTCTGATTGATCCTGCTGAGGGCATCTGCCAGAACACTGTCCTTCCCTTGGAGGTAGACTGCTAATAGGGATACCTCGACGGAGTAAGCCAGGCTCCAAATCTTCATGGCCTCTGTGCAAAGCAGAGTGGACCTTGTTCCACCCTGCTTGTTGATGTAATACATGGTGGTGGTGTCTGTCCTGATCTGCAACACCTTCCCCTGAATCATGGCAGAAAATGACTGAAGAGCCAGTAACACTGCTCTGAGTTCCAACAGGTTTAAGTGCAACAGGGACTCTTGAGGGGACTATGTACCGTGTTGCTGTATGCTCCCCTAGATAGGCACCCCAACCCAAGAGGGATGCATCTGTGGTAGGTAACTCTGTGGGATTTTGCTGCAGGAATGCAACACCCACCCTGAGGTTTTCCCTGTCCTGTCATCTCTGTAAGGCCTGTAGCAGTGTGGAAGTTCTGGTACCAGCTTTAACAATGAGTCACTTCTCTGGGATCAGAATGACCTCAGATGGAACTGAATGTCTCTTGCCTGAAACTACAGCTGTTGAGGCCGCCATATGCCCTAGTAGCTGTAGAAAATGTCTGGCTGGCTTTGGTAAGCGGAGCCTGAAGGAGTCTGTTAACTGGACCAGACTGTCTACTCTGTCTGGTGGTAGCATTGCTCTTCCCATCATTGTGTCCAGTTCTGCCCCTATGAACTCCAGGTGCTGGACTGGCTCCAAGACTGACTTTTTTGGTATTTACTAAGAATCCCAGCGAGAGTAGGGTATTCTGAGTGAAGACTAAAGCCTCCGCTACCTGCTGCTGAAACTGCCTTACGACTAACCAATCGTCCAGGTAAGGGAACACTGAGACCCCCAGATGCCTTAAGTTTGCTAACAACCACTGCCAGGTACTTTGTGAGCACTCTGGGAGCCGAGGCCAGGCTGTGACAGGGCAGAATAGGACCCTGTCCCATTTGTTTTGAAGAAAGTGTGTAAATGTAAGGATTTGTATTCTTTCCTTTTCTCTCTTCTCTGTCTGGTTGCGCAACCAAATTTTCCTGCGAGACTTCAGACTTGATCAGCCCGAACAGTCTCGCAATCCTTTGCCCTCTCACTATCTCAGTTTTTTCTTGCTGTCTTTTTCCTCCCTTGCATATATATACATATACATATATATATATATATCTCTGCTAATATAAAATAGATGAGAATCAATGTATGGAAATGTAGCTGATATTGAGATAACTTTTGTTTAGAAAATTGTGTTACTGTTGAAATGTATATATAGTTATAATTTGAGATAACTGTAAAAAGCTAGAGGTTACTTGAGTACAAATGTCTCAGCCTTTTGCAGCTGCTGTGGGGACTTCAGGAAGCATCCTGTTCTAGCAAAACATTCTGTTCTCGCCAATTTCGGGCAGGATCTGCTAGAACAGTGAACTTCCTGAAGTCGCCACAATTACGGGTGTTTTTAGTTTTAATACCGTCTGGTCTCTTTTTCAAGTTTATGGCACTGATTACACTTTATGTACAGCACTTTATGCTGTCCGTCACTTTAAGAAATGCACTTTATAAAGATGCGATCTCTTACATCCAGGACTCCTGAGGAAGCTTTTGCAAAATTGGTAGAATCATTCTACCCCATTGTTGTTATTTTGGATGTTCTGCCACATCATGTAAGCACAATTATTTTTTGAAAGCACTTCAGCATATTTGCACAATTTGCATTTTTTATTTGCTGCTTTTGTAGTTAATAAATGAGAGCTGTCATAGCAAGCGCAGGCTAGGGTGCCTCACGCTTGCATCCATCAACATCTGTAGTTTGCTGCCCAAGCTTGATGACCTCCAAGGCCGAGTGTCTCACCATAAACCAGACATCTTAGCCCTAAATGAAACCTGGCTCTCTCCTAAGGCCCCCGATAATGCTGTATCCATCCCTGGCTACATATTTTTCAGGCTTGACCGCATCGGCAAGCGAGGAGGTGGCTGTGCCATATATCTGGGGGATAATCTTAAAGGACATGTCCTCCCTCTTTCCCCCGACAACTGCCAAATGCTTGCTGTTAAATTAATCCTTGGTCAGCAAGGTAAATCCCTCACTGCAGTGTCCGTCTCCATCCCTCCGCATACCCAAGCTAACCATCCTTAACAAGCAACAACTGCTTGATCAAGTACAGGAGTTTAAATATCTTGGTATTACATTCGACTGCACACTCTCATATTCAAAATATCTCCAAAGCCATTAACATAAGATTGGGGGTCCTCTACAGTCATCGCCACGGCCTGACCACTGAAGTGATGTGTGCAGCTGTAACCAGTTCCATCCTGTCCATAATTGATTATGGGATAGTCTTTTATGGGTCTGCTGCTGCTACCTCCCTAAAAAGAATCAGAACAGTCCTGAACAAGAGCTGTAGACTCGTCACAGGGGCAGGTAAGCTTGCGCATACCTGCAACGTCTACAAACTCTCCAAATGGCTCAGTCTTCATTGTAGAATTGATTACCAGACCTGCCTCCTGGCAAAAAAAAATTAAAAATCTGCCTCTGCCTCATATCCCCTCAACGCATGCCATCATGCAACCGTCACCCAACACATGTTTAACGCGTAGCACTCTCCGACCTACCTTCTGTCGTAGGTTCACTGTTCAGGAGCAGAAATACAGGCAGACCATAACAAGTTTAGTGCATAAAAAATGCCAGATTGGCATTTATCATTTTATTTTGATGCCATAAAATAATTCCAGAACTCACAGGAGGTGAAACAACAGGCATAAGATCAGCATCAAGCAATAACTGTTGCACCCAGCAGCACTTAGCTCAGTGGGAGCCCCCACTCTCTTTCTCAGGTCTTCCTTCAGAGACTCTCAGTACCAGATTGACACTATCTGGCTTTCTAGCTCACTGTTCACTAACAGAGACAATGTGGTTTACAGAGCTGCTGGCAAAGTAGCACTAGCAATGCTTCCAGTAGCTCTGTCTGTTATATATTTTATTCTGCCTTTTTAATGGGCACTCTATCAAATAAGGTTTAACTTCATGAAATGGCCATTGTGTACTGCTAATGGTAGCCTTGCCCTCAAGAGGCACCTTTTGTATGTATTTGGTCTGTTCCAGTATTTTATATGTACTGGAAAATGTCCATGTCCTAGAGGTGCACACAGTTTTAATATAAAGCACTTAATACCTTTTACTCTTGTGCATCATTCTACGTACTGCAGCATTTTATATCTTTTACTGCCCTTAATACACCTAATGCACTTTAAATTTATCTATCTAAATGAACTTTATCATATGCATTTCCTTTCTGAAGTATTTAATGCCATTGCATGCACCTCATACATCTTTTAAATACACTATTTCAGGCTTCCAGGCCTTCTGCTCCAGTTTTTTTTTGGGGGGTAAGGGAAGACCTCAGCCTCCTCATTAGGGAAAAACCTAAGACAGGGGTCACCCTGTCACATATTCCCCCCGCATAAGACGGCAACCATCTCCTGGTTGTCCAAGACACATCCCCATCAGGGATATGGTGGAGCTCCAGCCCACCTTCATCTTGAAGCTCCACCCCAGGGTCCTTTTAAGCAGTTAATACAGTATATATCATTTCTACCAGAAAATTACTGCCTTGCCATTAACCCTGGGGCTATTATACTGTTCAACCTAGCATTCTATAAGTAAACAGTTTCTCATTCCATACAATAAGAATCTATCACTCAACATATATATTTTTACTGTGGTCCTATCAGGCATCCAATTTCTAGAGTGCCTCTGATAGTCAACCCCTAGAGAACATTTTATGATTGAGCAAAGAGAGGAAAGGAAAAATATAAACAGATCAACAGATTTAGACTAGATCAGAGAATACTAATAAGAAAACACCTGAAGGTGGCCAACCCTCCAGTCTCTACAAGATATTTTTAGGAAAATAGAAATGAAAAACTGCTGCAGCATGGAAGAGGAGAGAAAAAAAATATGTACATCGTGGACATAATCCACCTTCACACCTTCGTGGAAGGGGTTGGAGCTATGGCCCTCCCTCATCCATAAGATCCACCACAGGGTCCCTTTAAGTAGATTATGCATCATGTTATTTCAAACCCTTTATAATCCATCTATACCCTGGTGCAATTACTAGTAACCTTATGGTATATTTTCCATAATACCATAACATACTTGATGAAGAAAGAACTTCATCTCCTGCAATTTTCAAAAACACTCCTGTAATACAAGTGGTTTAGGCAACATACATCAACATATTAAGACATTTTCGCTTTACCTCAACTACTGATGTCCATGGGCAGCTCTACACCAGGGCCTGCTAGGGTACATGCCCTGGTAAACAAAATGCTGTGCCCCAGATGGTGCCCCATATGGTGCATAATTTCCCCCATAGTAACAATATATCAGTGCCCTGGTAACCATTTGTGGCTAGAGCCACTACTGCTGATGTCCCTGGGGGTTACCCTTTTCACACTTGATATACATCTTTCCCATAACTCTCTGGGGTCTGGTCATAGTTTTTCTTGTACAGCCTACCACCTTGTACTGCCTAATTTACAATAGTGTTGTCCTTTTCTCCATGGTTGCCAATTTTTACGGCCCTCCCATTTGTGGGTATCCTCTCCCTTGTGTCTGGCCGATACCTTCTGTTTAACACCCCTTTTTTTCAACATATTCCACTATCTGACAGTACATGCTCAGCCAGTAAAAAGCATAAGTTAATTTTGCCAACACTTCCTCGTGCACCAAAGGTGGGGAGTGGCTGGAACAAGCATCCTCCATTACCGCCTCCCCGTATGCAAGAGGCACCACCACCACCACCCTAGCACACAATCTTAGTCTGGGGTGGGGCTTCACATAATATAAGGTACCCTGTTTTTGTTCCACCCACCACAAGGGTTTTACCTTCTGACAACTAGTACCTGTACCCTCTTATCTGTAATACATGCTGTCAAGTGGGCTACATCTGGATCACCCACCTGTAACTTTCCCCATGTTATACTAGGGTCATTGCTTTCAAGTTTACAATTAGGTTTACAATTTGTCTTATGTACACAAGTCCCTTCAGCATTTAAAGTCTCTTCTATGTTGCTTGGAGTCTCACTCTTCACCCCAGGTTCACAAGAACAGTCCTACCTGGGGACTTCTTTAGTGTTATATCTCTATTGTCCTCTAGCCAATACAGTACATTCCTGGAAACATGGGCAGGACAGGAACCTCCGAATTGAAACACTCCAAATGGGCTTCCTCTGGTTCCAGAATCCCAGGCTCTTCCTATCTGGATATATCCCTGGCCTTTTCCATATGGATCCTAAGCCAGTGGTATCTCCACTATGCCTCCTCCAATGGCGTTCTGCTTCCATCCTGTGGTCATGCACTCATCGCATCTGGCTCCTCTGGCCCACCATCTGGTCTTGCGGTGCCTTTCTGTTGTACCTCCCAGGCCCAAAGGGCCTTTTATATTAGGGCCCTACCATGTTTAATGGTCTTCCTCCTGAAGCCTGCAATGAGAATAAGCCTAGACCCTATAAATGCTCCCTGCGCCATCACCTCACAAATCTCAGCAAATGTGACTGTAACCAATAAGTCTGATGGCTATCCCCTCTCCCCGCTGGCCCTTCTTACCTCCACTTCCCCTCTGCTTCACTCCCTCCCACCCACTTCCTTTTGACAAGTCCTCACACCTATGGCAATCCCGCTCACCCCCTCCTTCTCTGACAGAACCACACACCTCCAACACCACACCACTTTCCTTCCTTACTGGCAGGATCTGACACTTCTAGCACCCTCACCCACCCCCTCTTATTGTGGCAGAACCTCACACCACTAGCACCCCTCTACCCTTCTCACTCCTTATCCCACTCTTACCACCTCTTCCCCCACACCCTTCACTCCCTCTACAACCCTCCTTCCCCTGCATGCATTCCTCCTGCCCCCACCCCTCCTCATAGTCCATGCTCCTGCCTCAGTACCTTCTCCCCTCCCTGCCTCCCCTTTCACCAATCCCCATCGCACTTTTTTGGCACTTAACACTTTGCGACAATGTCATAATTTTGACTGCCCCTCTCTCCTCCTTCTTTTCCCCCCTTCCTTCTCTTCCCAACCCTCTCCTTCCTTCTACCCAATCAACTATGTTCCCAGTACCTATTGCAACCTTGCGCTTGTGATACTTGCATCCCTACCCATTATCTATCTCTTACTTCACCGTTCCAATGTCCCCCCTCTTTTATAAATCTCTACTCAATTTTGTCGTTTTTTTTTTTTTTATATACTGTAATCTTGATGCCATTAACTAGATGAAACCACTGTTTGTTAGCTATAACGTTAATTCTCTACCTGTATTGTTTGTACTGTCAGTATTTTACTGTCTCCACAATTTTTTTCTGATGCGGAGCCTTTGAAAACGAATCTCTGGTTCAAAGGTATTTGTAATCCTAGTACTCAAAGAATAAAATAAAAATATGCTTTGTTTTACTCTTGTCTGCAGTGAGCCATGGCACAGCGTGCTTTGGAGTGGTGAATTGTTTTTGTATATGATTAGGTAGCGAATTATACTGTTGTATGACCAACAGGAGAGAAGAGCTCTTTCAATACCTTTACACAGACTCGTCATCATAGCCTTGTATGCTTCCCAGCTAAATGTTCCACAGTTCAAAAAGATAGGGAGGCCATTTCACAAATCCAAGTGAAAAAAAAACGGCAAGGTTGTCCATATGCCTTGTAACACAGATTGTGTTTTAGATGGCAACAACAAACAGGAAATGTACCTAAGAGAATTGAGGTCTTGGAGGCTTGCATATCTAACTGATTCACTAGCCTAACAGACATGGGGATCACCAAGACTAGGGGAAGGTGAAATTAAAAATCATGAAGCAAAGATCAGTGGAACGCCATTTTTCTCATTTTCAAAAAAAAAAAAAAAAAAACAGATTCTGGAAACATTCACACCAAAGTTTGTATCTGCAGAATTTTGTTAACTCTAGGTACTTTTTCCTCCCACAAATTTTGAACTTGTGGGATTTTTTTCTAAATGAAGTCCTCAACTTGCAAAAAGTATGTGGACATTGCAGATCCCCCTTCCACAAAATATGAAGCTGCAAACTTGCCCAGGTTCACACATGTCTATCCAAGATTATACAATGGGCAAAACAAATCCTGCATTCCGACTTGGCTGACTGGCAACTTTTCTCCATTGTAAATCCTGAGCCATACCAATGGGAAAAGTGTCAGCCGCCAGTCTGTCACATTAGGAACTACCCCTAAAATCACTCTGGCCATGATCAACCGAGAAGTGGCAAAGACAGGGACGGACAGCGAGACAGGTACTCGGAAAACTCCACACTTCACAATACTGGCCGTTCCTGCTCTCTCAGAAAAACATTCAAATCACACATTAACAGCTCCCAGACCCACTGTGCCTGCCTCACTTCTCCAATATTTTCACAAGGAAAAAGAGTCTGGTAAGTCACCACTATTGGCTACCTGCTAAAAAAAAAAAAAAAATTATATATATTAGTGTAAGCTCCACTTGGCATCATTACCTCCCAACTGGACGCAAAGAGACTCCTACACGTCCAGCACCATCCCCATTCAGCTAAACTAACAGTTTTACACTTTGAAGAATGCTGAACTGTAGAAAGTCTTTCTGAATTAAAAATGAGGACTAGAAGTTAAGGAACTCATGGTCGAGAAGCCGAGCCTTGATACTCGGTGGCACCTATGCATTCGGACATGCTCAGTATCATGGCTCAGCTTTTCAGCTGTGATTTTCATAACTTCCAGGCCTCGATTTTAATTCAGACACACTTTCGCAGTTCGGCATTCTTCTGTTAGCTGAACGGGGGATGGTGCGAGGCTTACATCAGCAGCTGCTCCTACTCCCTTACCAGTACCATTTCTCTTTGCTGTCTATATTGTCCCTGTGCCTTCACCGACACCCTAGCCTACCTACAAAATGAAGCTCTCCATCTCCCTAGCAACAGGGAAAACATAGTTATTAAGAACTTACCATAACAGTAGATCTACTTTATTGATTGAATTTTGTTGACCCAGTAGAGACTAGAGGCCCGTTTTTTAGGGCTGACCGGGGGGGGGAGGGGGATACAGATGGTAACCAACTGAGACTGAACCAGATTAAGCTGCTGGTGGTATTTTTAGCGAATGAGGGATTTGAACAGAATCCTAAAAAACCCAGTAGCATTGTACCTAGGCATTTTTCCCCCCTGAATCCCTCTACCATACAACAGAAGCACACTGAATATAGTCTCACCTTGCATACAATTCGGAGTATGGCAAACTAGATCTAGACTAACTAACCATTCAACAACTGGAATGGTCACCAGAGCAGACATGGCAGTGCATAGTAGAAAATATTCTAATAAAAAAAAAAAAATAACTTAATTCCAACCCTCAGGCAGTGTTTTCCAAATGATGGGCATTAATAGATTGGCTAGACAGATCTGTTCTTTAAATTTTGGTTCATTGGTTACCTGGATTCATTTTTCAACTCATTTGGTAGTTTACATCCCAAGGGAGTGATTTGATTGAACTTACTTCTTTATTTCTATCATATCCCCATCTAACTGCATAGCAGTGTTATAATATTTTAGTTAACAGGGGCATAACTGCAATTGCGGCATTGTATAAAACTAATAACAGTCACTATGTGATATGGAATGTTATGACCTAAACAACAGAAGTTCCTTGGGTTTTTGTATGTACATACAATTTTCTCAATAAAAACACCCCCTACTCTTTTTGAGAAGTGCCATGGTATCTTTAACATCCACCTGAACAACCACCAGAACAGGCAGATGGGACCTCGGTTTAACGTCTCATCTGAAAGACTGCACCTCAGGAGTGCAGTACAACCCCATTGCTGCACTACAGAGTCAGTATTGGAATTTAACCAAGTACCTGGTGTGGCGATAGAACCCACAGCCTTCTGATCTTCCGGCCTATACTGTCCCTCTGCCTTTACAGACAACCTAGCCTACCTACAAATGAAGTTCTCCATCTCCCTAGCAACAGGGAAAGTACAGTTATGTAAGAACTTACCGTAACAGTAGATCCACCATTAGGACTATGCCGTCAGGCACTAGGACCCCATGAAAAAAATCTAGCTAGCAGTCTAAGTCGGGGACCACACACCTGATTTTGGCCCCGCTCCTAACATCACCAATAGTATAAAGGGGCAGTCCCCCGGCACCACTTCAGTTTGTCTGCCGGACACCCGGCTAGCATAAAGGATGGGGGAACTGAGGAGGTTCTGACATCCCCCAGAGAGAAAACTGATATAACCATGGGGGAAGGAGGGAGGCAAAGCATACCTGCTGCAAGAGCTCTTCTCAAAGATCTACTGTTACAGTAAGTGCTTACGTAACTGTACTATCTCACTTTGAGATAGCGCTCCTGCAGCAGGTAACACCACTAGGACTGAGTCCCAAGCAGTACAAGGATAGAATCCAGGTCAGAAGGGTGGTGATTACAGGCAGAAGTAAACCACTGGTACTCCTGAGAGAGTAGAACCTGAAGAACGGCTAGGCCAGAGCCTGCCCTTCTCCTAGAAGCAATGTCTGGACTACAGTGCTTAACAAAGGTCTGGACTGAACTCCAAGTGGCAGCTGCACAGAGATCAGCTGCCGAGACATTCCTTAGAGATGCAAAGAAGTGGCAACTCCCCTAGTGACGTGACCTTTAACTGGTCCTGGTAAAGGTTTGTCGTACTTTTGATAGCAGAAAACTATGCAACTGATCAACCACTTGGCCAATGTCTACTTAGTCACTGGTGCCCCAAACATCCATTGGGCAAAAGAGACAAACAACTGGTCTGTCTTTCTAGCAGATCGTGTACGATCTATACAGTAACAAAGAATCCTGTGAACATCCAGAGTATGCAACAAGGCCTTCCCTTTATTCAAGTACTCTGAGTAATAGTCTGGAAGTTGAATATCCTGATTAAGAGTGAACTTGGACACCATCTTTGGGAGAAACTTAGGATTAGTATGCAGGGATATCCTGTCCCTGTGAAAAATCAAATAAGGCTCTTTACACATCAGAGCCTGAAGCTCGGAAATCCTCCAAGCGGAAGTAACAGCAACTAAAAACAATGCTTTCCAAGATGGGAAGAATAGCTCGCAACTTGTGGCTGGCTCAAAGGGAGGCAACCTAAGTTTTTCTTACATGAACAAAATATCCCATGGGGAACAGGGTCCCTCCTGGGAGACTTGTTCTGCAGAATACTGCGCAAAATGGTCTTGGACAAGTCCAATTGTGCCAGGTTCCTGCCATCCATTGGTACATCATAAGCGGACAGTGCAGAAAGGTGTACCTTTATGGACAAATAGCAGAGGCTCACATCAGACAGGGAAATAAAGTATTCCAGGACCGAATTCACCGGACAGGTGAATGGATCCAAGAGACGGGGTCAAGCTCACCGGCAGAAATGTTTCCATTTCATGGCATATGTGGCCCTGGTTGAGGGTTTCCTTGCAGCCACTAGGATCTCCACTACCCTAGAAGATACCCCATACCTGTCCCTGACAAGGTCTGCAGGAGCCATGCATGCAGAAGCAGAGACTAAAGATTCGGGTGTACTACAGTTCCCTGCTCCTGGGAAAGAAAGCAAGAAGACAGGGGCGAGGGAACTGGAGGTTCTGATGCCAGTTGTTGGAGCAATGGGAACCAAATCTGTTGAGGCCAAAATGGTGCTATGAGAATCATGACAGCTCATTCTGCTTGTACGGTAGCTTGAACAATCCCAAAAGGGCCACCATGAAAAACAAGGTGAGGGGGCGCAGAACCCTGTCTGCCAGCTTGAAATAGTAACAAGTTCCAATGGTGTGCACTCCAAAACAGCAAGAACTGCCACACAAGATTTGCAAAAATCAAGTAAAATTTATTAAGTTATTTGACAGTCCAAAGCACAGGTTATTGCCAGTTACCCAAGCACTTTGACCTGATTTTTTGCAAATCCTGCATGCCAGTTCTTGCTGTTTAGGAGTGCACACCACTGGAACTTGTCACTTGTAGCTTGAATAGTACTCTCTGAAGTAGAGAGAAGGGAAGAAGGGCATAAAGGAACCTCCCTACCCAACAGAGGGACGACGAGTCTCGCCAAAAAACACCAGGCCCTGGATCTAGTGAGCAGAAATTGGGCAGTTTTGCGTTGAGTGGGGAAGCAAAGAGGTCCAGTTCTGGAAGAATCCACCTTTCAAAAAGGTCATCTACTATGTCCTGTAGTAGCTACCATTCATGAACCTGAGACAGAGAGCAACTGAGGCTGTCAGCTAGGGTGTTTTGAACTCCTGGAACGTGAACCACCAAGTTCCTGGTTGTGCTCCACTGTCCAGTACCAGACCCTCATGGCTTCTCAGCAAAGGGGGTAAGAGTGAGTGCCCAGTTGCTTACTGATGTAGAAGACCACTGGCATATTGTCCAACTGGATCAGAAGGGGCCCTGGAAGAAGAATTGTCTGGAATGCCTGTAAGACGTACAGAACGGCTCTCATCTCCAACATGCTGATGTGAAGATTACGTTCCAAAGAGGTCCACGTCCCTTTTGTCTGGTGGTCTCTGACATGTGCACCCCATCCTAGTCCTGAGGTATCCGTTGTCAAGATCTGCTGAGGACTAAGCTGGCCCAGTGGCGTGGAAAGTTGAAGCGCTAAGAGCGCCACACCTCGTGTCATGCGGCGACCGGGTTCGATGTGGGCCGAGTCGGCAGGGATGTGGATGGATTCAGTGTCCTATGGACTGCTCTCCTTCCCCAGGGAGGGGGGCTTCCACCAGCCGATGCACTGGTGACCTCTGGTGAAGGCTGGAGGTACCATAGTGCACGGCCGCAGAATGCAGGGGATTGAAGCTGCAGTGGACATCTTTTGGGGGTGCATGGGAGCATGCCCCAGCCGAGCAGGACGTCATTGCACATCCGAGTTTCGGGGAGAAAAGGCAAAAAAGCCCTCTGCAGAGCCAAGAGATGGAGACTCCAGGGGCAAGTCCACATCTCTCTCCCGGCCCAGCGCACCAGTGAATTCCACGCCCCGACCCAATGCCAGGCAGGCCCCTCTAATTACAGAAAGGCCACCGAGGAAGCGGCGGACCTGCCCCGGGGGGGGGGGGTGATCTGGGGTGCTGGACCTGCCTGGTAGTCGGGGGAGGACACTGGTAAGTGAAAAAAGATCTGCCAAGGACTGTGACTGAAAGGAAGCCCCGGATTCCAGCCGGGAAGGGGTGAGCCACCGTTCCAGAGTCTGACATACTGCTTTGGTGATCCAGACTAGATGCTCGAGATCGTCCAAGCGCTGGTCCCATTGAACCCTGAGGTTCCACTGGAGAATCTCCATGTGCAGACGAGCTTTACAATGGCAGCTACCACATGGCCTAGTAGTTGCAGTACCATTCTGGCTGGAATTTGGTTTGCCGAGATGATCCTCCAAGCCAGTGTCCTTAGTTGATCTGCCCTGTCTGAGGGAAGGAAGGCCGTCCCCTGGACAGTGTCCAAGACGGCCCCTATGTACTGCAACCTCTGGGTGGGCCAGGGGGATGACTTGGGAAGATTCAAGGTAACTCCCATATCTTGGAACAGAAGGAAGGTGTCTTCCAATGAGCGGCACAGCTAATGTGGGAACTGTCAGGATCCAGTCATCGAGGTAGGGATAGATACAATGTCCCTGCTTGCCGAGAGCTGCTGCCACCACTGCCAAGCACTTGATGAACACGCTGGATGCCGAGAAAAGGCCGAATGGCAGCGCTCTGAACTGATAGTGCTGTCCCTGGAAGGTAAAGTGGAGGTACTTTCTGTGGGACGGCAGGATTTTTTATGCATGTAGGCATCCTGTATGTCCAGGGAGCATAGCCAATCCCCTTGGTGAAGCATGGGCAGCAATTCCAGCAGTGTCACCATCCTGAATCTTTTGTATTCGATGAAAACGTTCAGTTGACTGAGGTCCAGGATGGGACGATGGTCCCCCTGTCTTTTTCAGGACTAAGAAAAGTGGGAGTAATACCCCCTTCCCCTTTGACTTGAAACATAGAAACATAGAATTTGACAGCAGATAAGGACCACTTGGCCCACCTAGTCTGCCCATTTTCCTACCTAACAGATAAGCTGCAGATCCTAGCTAACCAACAGCTTACTTCCTCCTACCCCCCATTTGGACTGCCTTATGTCTGTCCCATGCATTCTTGAATTCCCCTACTGTTCCTGACTCCACGACCTCCTCAGGGAGGCTGTTCCATGCATCCACAATCCTCTCCGTGAAAAAATACTTCCTCACATTACCTCTGAAGGCACTGTTTGGATCGCTTTCTTGCTCAACAGGGCTTGGATTTCTGCACAGATGAGGACCACGTGAGATGGAGAGTAATGGGTGGGAATTGGTGGGTTGTCTGGTGGAATTTGGGAGAATTCCAGTGCGTAACCCCTTTCTATGATTTGGAGTACCCACTGATCTGTGGTGATATTGGACCAGCCGCCGACATAAAGGGAGAATCTTCCTCCTACTGCCTCCCCCTGCAACTCCGCCGGAGGAGGGGAGGCAGGCAGGAAGTCATGCCAAGGTTGTTGGAGTGAGCGAGGGAGCTCTGGCATTCCTAGGTCTCTGTGCTTCTGAGGACGGGGGGGTACCTTTCCTTTTGTAGCCCCCTCGTTGCCTCACACCTGCTAGCCCTGACACTGCAAAAGGTGTGACACCTTGACATGGCTGGTCTGGATTTACACATTTTGTGGACTTCAGAAACTGCCCCCCGAGTCCTGTAACCAGTTAATAGCTTTTTGGCCTCCTGGCCAAAAGAACTGGCCCTTGAAAGGGGCATCCAGGATGGCATCCTGCAAATCCTGGTGGAATCTCGAGACCCTCAGCCGGGAGTGGTGCTTTAGGCATATCCTTGTGGCCAGTGCCTAGCGGCAGTGTCAGCCGAGTCATATGAGCACCTCAAGATGTGCTTACAGACGTCAGCACTGGATTGGAGAATAGCTAACAACTCAGACTTGTTAGAGTCAGGTTTTGACTGAGCTAGGTCCTTGGCCTTATTACAGAGTGATTTCTGATACATCACCACGTGTGCCAGAAAATTACGTGACCGGACTGTACAGGTGGCTGAGGAACACACCTTGCTTCCCAAATGGTCAACTTCTTGGACTCCTTATCCGGTGGCTGGGAACTCATATGCTCCGGCTGTTGGGTTCTCCGATGAGCTGCCATGAGGATCATAGAGTCCACCTTGTGCTGCTCCCCAAGTGTGGTTGTCCCCTTTGGGTCTTATACAAGTGGTCAGCCTTTTTTGGGACCACCAAGGTTGTGGAAGGTTGCTTCCAGATTACTTTTCTAATGTCCTGGAAGGGTTCCACTAATGGTGGGATGACTAAGGGTTGTGGCTCAATGGCCCCTAGGGACTTCACCAGGCGGCATCTCTTGGGGTCAAACTCTTCTGTCTCCCATTGTCGGAGAAACTGGATGCATCTCATCACATCCAGGAAGGAGGGGTCGTCTGGAGGAGACCTTGGGAAGTCTCTCCCGTGTATCTGGGGATGGGACAGACAATTCATCTTCTGAGGAATCATAGGAGAAGGAGCCTCTGGATCATCTGTCTGAGGATGTATACCGACGTCTCCTGGAGGAGGATCTGGACAACAGGTGGCGACCATGCCACTGTCGTTCAGGTGATCCATGCCCATTGCCCCCTGGAGTCGAAAGGGTCGGTGTCCAGGGTGGCGAACGCAAACACGGGGGAGTCTGGGGACTAGGCGGGGCCGGGGTCCCCATGGGGATAGGGGCCAGCTCCGGTGGCCTAGGCAGAAGGTCTCCCTTAACTGTGTTCCACTGACTAGTTAAGACAGCCCAGACCTCAGCCAAAGGGATGACAAGTCCCGGCTGAGGTGCTGGCATCGGGGTAGGTGCACCAGGGGAGCTTGGCACCGGACCTAGCAGTATAGTCCGCTCTGGTGTCGGCTCAGATGAGACTTTCTTGTCTGAGGTCTGCTCTGGTGGGACAGTGTCCTCTGGCATCAGGTGCCCCGACGCCTGATCGTCGGGCTCCCGAGGGGAGGCAGAGGCAGAGGGGGCGATGCCCGGTCCGTAGTATCCCCCGAGGCAAGCGTCAGGTCTGCTAACATTTAGTCTGCAGTCAGACCCCTCATCTGTGCCCTGAGGAGCAGACGGTGGCTTAGAAGGTGGCATCTGGTCTGGCTCCATAGTGGAGTCAGAGGGCATTGAGGCCTGATGTCAGTCCAAAGACTCAGACGAAGACAGTCTGGAAGGTGAGTGTGGTCTCTTCTGACACTCATGTTCCTGATGTCTTCTAGTGTCATCCGACTCCACTGCCCTGTCCGACAAGCCAGAGAGTAAGGCCTTGCAGATGTCAGGTTCCAACCTGCCGCCTGACAAAGAATGTGTTGGTCCCTGCTGACTGAGACCCTAGCGCATGCTTATGGGGCTGGATAGCCAGGGACACAGGGGCTTGAAAAAGCCTGAGCCCAGAGAACTCTCCACCGTACGCCTGAGAAAACGTGGGGACTTCCTCAATGGTAACCCTGGGAGAGCCAGGAATACTGGAGGGGATGAGTCTGACCCTGCACCAGAGGCAGAAGGTTTGGAAGTCTTGTGTGGGGACCTAGGACAGGATACTGACCTGGAGCTGTCCTTGTCCCGATAATGGTGCTTCCCGCTTGATTTCTTCTCTCTGGGGTAGGAGTCCTTAGTGGAGGAGGAAGACAAGCTGCACCCCGAATGGGTGTTCTGCATGGCGGCCACTTGCTGTTCACAGAGGTATGCTTTCAAGGTCTTCAGGCAGTGGATTTGAGTCCTCTTGTTAAAGCGGAGGCAGTGCGGGCAGTCGTCCCGCCTGTGGTCGGGGCCTAGGCCAAGCAAGCAGGCCAAATGGCCATCTTTTGCCAGGATCTGTTTGCCACACGCACACACTTCGATTTCCACCTCTCTGTTGAGAAAGATGGTTGGGTAGACATACACATGTATTTCGAGGTAATAAAATGGTAACTGTGCAAAATGCAAAACTGGTGGTCGACTGGAAGCAGAAAAAGTTTGTGGAGCAGATATACATGGGTCGACTGCGGGGGGAAAAAACTGAGGTGGTGCTGGGGAACCGCCCCTTTATACTACTGGTGACATCAGGGCGAGCCCGACGTCGGGGGGGCGGTCCCCCGCAGACACGGCTAGCTAGATTTTTCTGTGGGGTCCAAGTACCTGGCTGCATAGTCCTAATGGTATTACCTGCTGCAAGAGCTCTATCTTGAAGTGAGATACATTTTATTCTGGCGGAGCTATACAATCAATCAAAAATATTAAAATGCAAAAAAATATATATTTTTCTTTATTGCTTTTTAACAAAAATGAGGGGAGCCATAGTATAAATGTAATATCCCACTCCGGGATGTAGGTTATGCTAGGATTTACTCACACTTGTGTGTTTTGATCACTTCGCCTGCAGCCTTGTGACCAAACACACCAGGTGTGCTAAATCCTAGCATAACCCCGACCCTGTCATGGTATATTGCTTAACTGTCAAACAGAGAACACTTACCATGTTACAATCAGCTGAAGGTAATACAGGAGCTGTCCTTTTCCATCACAGGTTGAACACTTTGTATCGCCTTTTCCAGAGCATTCACTACATCTGTGAATAAGCAAGCCAATTTTAAAGCAGGCCTAGAGTACAGGAAAACTGCTGCATTAGTAAAGCTTGGTATGCAATAGCATTTCTGTGTTTAGTACCAATTCCTACTCATTACTGCAGTGAATAAAAACAAGGGCACCTAGTTTCATTACTGAATTTCATCAGATCTTAGCAGTTTCAAAGCCATTCCACTGAAATATGGTGGATGCAACCCTCTTCCATACCACCTACCAAACTGTATGTAATCAAACTCGGAGGTGAAACCTTTTGTATGGGCTTGCAACTACAGCCATAGAGGTAGCCACAGAAGCTGGAGGGGCCTCAATGGTACCCACTAAAATCACACAATTCTGCCTAGTTTTTTAGCACAGTTAAAGAGAAAGATAAAAACAGACAGAATGCCAATTTGCGATCAATATTTTTCTATACTTGTACTTATCCATGCTGCTTCTGTATTCAATCTAGGCATACTGCACCAGGGAAATAAGAGGATTTATTTTTATTTTAGTTATTTATATGATAACCAGGGTAATTCAGTAAGTACGAGTGTCCTTTTTCAATGACGACCCGAATGTTAAAGTACACAAGCACACAAATACCGTACCTTCAACACGTTACACAGCAAAAAAAATTACAGCCACGTTGGGATATCAAATTTACTTCTACTGATTAGAGAAGGCTTGCCTGTTGGGAGTGCAAGGTGATCAAGTGCTATCTAGAGCCACACAATGCTGCTACCGGGGGGGCTGATGACACAGGAGAATTGAAGGGGACCTGCCAGCTCCCCAGGAGCAAAGAAGAGTGACCTTCAGATCCCAATTCACCAAAACCGAACATTTGAAATTTTTTTTAAATAAATTAACAATGCTGTACTCTTTATTACGAAATGGGTAGAAATAATGCTGGCTCCTGATTGGCCAAGAGCATCTTTCAGCTGGGCCGTTATCCCAGCACAATGGCCCAGCTAAAAGTAATATGTTTAAAAAAGGCATAACATTTACTAGAAATGACCTATTTCATAATTGCAATAAGGCACTCCAGGTTTGTTTTTTTATGGCGGGCTAACGGCCCTTCTCAGGTAGTGGAAGCACTCTGCTACACCTTGTGCTTCAACCCACCTGAGGTGGGCAGTTATCCCACCATAACACACACCCTGTCATGCCTTATTGCTTAATTTCTATCTAGTTGATCCTGCGCCCCTCACCCCATCCCCCACCGGCCATTATTTTCCCAAAATCCCTCACGATCAGCCCTTTGATGAGGCAACCAATGGGCTAAGCCAGGATGGGACAGGGTTGAATAAGGCCCTGTCCCAGTTGTTATGGAGAAGGAGTTTAATTGCAAGGATCTGATCTATTCTCTCCTTTTCTGTCTCTCCTCTGTTTGCGCAACCAACTTTTCTCATGAGACCTAGAACTTGATCACCTAATGGTCTTGCAGTTCTCTGCCTCTAGCTATCTCTCTACTCTCTGTTCTGTCTTTTCTTCCCCCTTTGCAGATCTGCTGGTATAAAAAATATATGTGAATCATTTTGTGGAAATGTAATTGATACTGAGATCCCTTTGTTTAAAACTGTATATAGTTATACTGTTGAAATGATTGTAAAAAGTTGTTTGGAACTCAAGGGGTTAACTCAAGAAGCTAGTTTGCAAACTCTCTGAGAAGCTGTAAGCAAGAGGTCAGTTCTGGGTCACAGTGTACTTTTTGCTGCGAAGTTCCACAAGTAAATGTCCTCCCTGCATTCACAAGTTAGCAAAGAGGTACAGCAATGGCAGGTGGCAACCTGCGAATTCAATGTTCCAAAAACGTTTTTTTGCGCTCCAGCCCTTGTCCAAGAACGCAGCACCACCAGCAGATTTGAAAAATTCAAATAATCATTTAATTTTTTTCAAAAGATATAACAATTAGATAAACAGCCAGTGCAGCAGCAGCAGCAATTTACAACACTTGGTATGTCTAAAACCCCAGCCCTACGGCGTTAGCCTTCCTCAAGGGGTGTACTTTTTGCTGCACTTGTTGAAACTTACAAGAACACTGTGTGAGAGGCATGCTGTTTTCTTAACAAGCAGGGGTTGCAAAGACTTATGAAAACAGAGCTACAATTTCTTGCAAGAGAAACAAAGAGACAGAGACTGAGATTGGAAATTAAGAAATCCAGATGGACCTTCTCTGTTTATACTGCCTTTGTAAATAGTTATACCGAACAATTTTATTTTTGTATTTTACTTTTATTAATAATAAAATCACTTGTGAATTTTACAACTGCTCCCAATTTTCCTGTGCTTCCTGACCTGCACCTTGACGACACAGGTGGGCAGTATGTGTCACAGGAAATAAGAAAACATATATAGAATGTGCGTTTGCACTTTTAATGCTGGTACTGATCAACCCAAGAAAGTGTTAAGGCCCCTATACAACACAGCTAGGGGGAAGGTCGGGGGAATCATGCTAGGTATGTGTTACAGGCCCCTATACAACACAGCTTGGGGAAGAATCTTACTGGGGTGTGTGTGTGTGTGTGTGTGTGTAGTGAGTGTCAGGCCCTATACAACACATCTTGGGGAAGGGAGCGAATCATACTGGATGTGTGTTACAGGCCCCTATACACACATCTTTGGGGAAGGGGAAGAATCATACTGGGTGTGTGTTACAAGCCCCTATACAACACATCTTGGGGAAGGGGGAAGAATCATACTGGGTGTGTGTTAAAGGCCCCTATACAACACAGCTGGGGGAAGGGTAAGAACCATGCTGGTGTGTGTTACACAGCTAGAGGGATCATTCTGGATGGGTGTTACAGGCCCTGCACAGAACATCTTTTGGGGGAAGAATCATGCTGGTGTGTTTACAGGGGCCTGTAACACATGCCCAGCATGATTTATCCTCCATTCCCCCCGCTGTGCTGTATAGGGGCCTGTAACACACACCCAGCATGATTCTTCCCCCCAGCTGTGTTGTCCAAATTAGTAAAAATGCAACATGTTTGAATTTTTTAATAACACAGTGTTGGCATCTGTATTCCTATCTGGTTGATCCTGCATTCAGCCCAACCATTATTTTCCAAGAGTTCCCCATGACCAGCCTTCTGATGACACAACCGATGGGCTAAGCCGTGGGTGAATCCTATGTGCCAGTTTATAAAATGGGCAGTAAATTTCGTCTATCCTGATTGGCTGACAGCCTCTATCAGCCGTGTCCTTATCAGGACATAACTTCGCAACCGGCACTACGTGTGCCAAGGAGAACGCATCACACAGTAAAATAAATGCGTACTACCGCTCTGCTGCTACTCTAAGCATCACTCAAGTAGCATCCGATGGAATCAGGACAGTGGTGGCAACCCTGGCATCAGCACGCCTCCCCCCCCCCACAAAAAAAAACAACTTGTAAATCCAGCTCTCGCCCCCTCCCAGTGCTCCACAGTCTCCAACAAAACCCAGTTAGTTTATGCAAACCTCAAACAGTTACTGTTTCAAAGCTTCGTTTTACACAATGCCAGTTTCCTCATCACAGCTCCAGGTCTTGGTTCCATTAGCAACATCTCCGCACTCTCCCCTGCCCCACCACCTAGAAATGCGAGCCACAACAATTAATGAACAAAAAATGCACCGCATTACTGTAAGATGAATAGTAATTTTTTTTTTTTTTTACCTCTGTGACAGTTATGATTTCAAAACCACAAAGCTACTCTCTACGGCAGCCAGTGAGGGACACACTCGCTCCTGCTCAAGGCAGCAAATTACACAAAATAATTAAATGACAGAAAGCTTACATATAAAAGTAAACAATGGTCTCTGTATCTTGGGAGGGGACAGGGGTAGAAAACAAAATATGGGACACGGGTGCTCGGACCACAACAATGTCAAAGAAGAAGTGAGAGCCTACAGCTTTCAAATGCAGCTTCCAACCCAGTCATCCTCACTGACTGAGCGAGTGTAGCAGCACCTCAGAAATAAAACAGGAGACCCGTTCTTTACAGTTATTTTTATCATAAACTTGATAAAAAAAAAAAAATTCCACTAATGCTAATCAGCAGGAAGGCTACTAAGCCCCGTTTGAAAAGCATTAAGAATAGTGACTGTAATGGGACACGCCCACTCTCGAGGTAACTGGATGGTGGCTGTGGGAAAAATGCCCTTTGTCAGGTTAGTAGGAACCAAAGAACAAAAAAAAAAAAAAAGAAAGATTGTGGGAGGGGGTTGTAAAGCTACTAAAAGCAGCAATGATGGACAAAAAACCTCAAGAATATATATGGAGCCCTCTATTGCTGTTGAAACAGTTGTAGAACTACTGCAGTATTGGGAGACTATTTTTTATTATTTCATCTATTAAACCTCTTTTTCTATATTTTTGTTTTAGTTCTTTTAAAAACCAAAAAATTAATTGAAGGCCAATTTTATAAGCACAATAAGACACTCCGAGATGTGGGTTATGGCCTCATAATAGCACTTCCCAGGTGCTAAAGGCACTCTGCACAAGCACCTCATGCCTCATAACCCACCTGAGGCGTGCTCTTATCAGGCCATAACCCACACCTCGGCATGTCTTATTGCTTGCATATGTCACAAGGAATACTTAGAAAGTATACAGCATGTGTCTGGGCTTCTAATGCTGGAAAGGATCAACCAAGAAAAGACCTTTCCTCGGCTGACCAGTACCAGCATTAGCAGTGCAAACACACTTTATATGCGTTTCTGATTCCCTCCTTTATTCTATTCCATTGTACCTCCACCCACCTACCCACACCCAGCTATACCCCTCTCCCCCAAGGAATTTCCTGATGCAGTCTCCTGAAGTCCAGGACCCTCATCCTAGTGTTTTTCTCCTGCCCAATCTGCATGCCAAACAATACTATACTATGATCACTAGTACCAAGGGGGCTACCCACTAAGACATCTGCAATGCTTTCCCTGTTCAAAAGTACCAGATCCAGCAATGCCCTGTCCCTAGTGGGATCTGTAAACAGCTGCCTGAGAAATGCCCTTTGCAGGGAGTCTATCTACTATTCTTTTACATTAAACAATCAGAGTGTAAAGCTTTTTCCCCAAAAACAGGGTTGGAGTTAGCTCACCTTGAGGGAAAAATATACCTCAGCCCTCTGTGGGGAAGAACCATCTTAGACCACAGTCTCCTTATGGGTCTGGCAGGACCAGAGACTGGTCAGGGGAAGGAAGAGACTACCACGGCCTGGGAGCAGGAGGATTCCCAGACAACTCATGGCTGACTCAGTGGCAGAAGAAATTAGTCCCCTGGAAATGCAAGTTAAGCACCCTACGCCAGGCCAGGGATGCCAACCGGGAAAGATGAAGCCATGCTGTTTGCCAAATGTAAACTGCTGTTCCTACCAACATGGAAGCTATCTCACTGGTGTCATATGATATCCTTGACTGGTGCCTTGCCAGCTCCTGGCCCTGAACAGAAAGGCAAATGGCTTGTCTGGTTATCTCACAGTCAGGCATGCAAGACAAGATCTGGCCTACTGTAATTCTCACCCTAGGCACTTGTTAGCTGCCCAATGTGTAGCGCTGCATATCGTAGTGTGTGCCCCATGGTAAAACTCTTCTCCTTCAGGCATCCATCTCCACAGAATCAGACTCCTGAAGGTGGCTATGCACTGGACACTTAGGCCCAGCTGGGGTCTGCAGTACCAAAATCTCCAAAGGAGGGTGAGGTACAGCTCCTGCAGACCTCGCAGAAGTGCAGTACCTGTGCTGGATATTCTTACGTGCTGGAGAAGGGGTGAAAAGATGGATCCAGATTTTCCTGGATTCCTCCTCAAAGGCTCAAGGGATGATGAAAGAGTTACTGCTGAAATATCCAAGAATCTCAGAGACTCAGTAGAAGGATCACTGCCAGCAAAGGACCCCATGTTCAGCTCCTTCAACATCTCTATGAGGAATATTTCTTCCAAGGGATTCTTCAACATTGACACGTGCAGTATGCCAGCTGGGTTAAGTTGCTCTGGAGAGGGAGTCAATGCAAATAAGAAAGGCACTGGCCAATCAGAATAGAGAGAGACAGGAGAGCGCTGCCTGCAGTCAGCCTGAAGGATCTCAAAACTGTTTCAGAGCTGAAAAACAGCAAAAACTGTGCCAAACAGTGGCAAACACAGTTAGCAAAAACAAACTGAAAATTCCAAACCACTATAGTAAACACATCAACAAGAAAACCAGAAAACTAAGCAAATTTGGCTAAACACCATAACAGAGCCGCCCCCAGACAGGTTTCGCTAGGGAGGATGGATGGGAGTGTCAATAATGCTGAACAATCCCTTGCAAGAAATAACACTACTACAGTGAGTAATTTTTTCTACTCACCCCAGGAATTCTTCAGCATGTATTGACAGATGCAGACTACAAAGCAGCACAGTTGAATGACGGGCACAGAAATCTACTTAGAAAAAAGGATCTGTAGCACCGTTCTGCCAGATTTGGCATCAGATCTGGACTGCACATCGAAGCAGTAATGCTTTGTGAATGTGTGAACTGTTTTCCAAGTAGCTGCTTTCAAACATCCAGCAAAGAAATGTCTCTTGAGGCTGCCACAGAGGCAGCGGATGCCCCATGTTCAGTGGGCTCTGAGCCAGAGAGGGGGTTACTTATTAGCTTTGCTGTAACAGAACTGGATACAAGAGACAATCCAGCGGGAAACTGATCTTTTGGTTGCTGGTTTCTCTCTGCCCACTTCACCATAGGTGAGAAAGGGCTGAGTGTGTGAGTTTCTGAACTACTTAGTACGGTCTAAGTAATAAGACAGAGGTCTCTTGACATCCAAGCTATGCAGCTTACATTTGCCTGTAGTGGAATTGTCTGTGAAGAGAACCGGCAAGGAAATAGATTGATTCAGGTGAATTCAGAGACCACCTTTGGCAGAAGTTTCCTATTCGTCGTAAGGCCTACTTTGTGCTTGTGGGGAATGATGTAATTAGGATCTGTACAAAGAGCCTGCAACTCTAAAATCTGTCTGGCGGAGGTAATGGCCACTAGAAAGATAGTCTTCCAGGTTACAAACTTGAGATCAGCGGTATCCATGGGCTTGAAAGGAGGCTCCATCAGCTTGGCTATACAAAGGTTCAAGTCCCAGGGGGGAACCTGTTCCCTCAGAGGGGCCTGGAAGTGCGGCAGGCCTTGGAAAAACTTTTTGAAAATAAGCTGTGAGATGACAGATTTCTCTTTTTCCAGTGGAAAGATAGGCTCAGATGGCTGCTAGATGTACTCTTAGAGATGAAGCTTTCAGGCCTTCTGCCTGAAGGTGTACTAGATAATCCAGCAAGATAGGCGGAGAAGTGTGCAAGGGCTCTATTTCCTTATCCATGCACCACAGTAAGAACCTGTTTCACTTGGAAGCAGACGTTTTCCTAGTGCTAGGTTTCTTAGCCAATCGCAGAAGCTTCAGGACCTGCTCAGAGTACTGGGATTCAGGGAACTCTAGTTCCTTAAGAACCAGGCTTTGAGGTGAAGAGACTGGATACTGAGGAACGCTATTCCTGTCTGAGGAAGAGTCTGGTGACTGTGGGATGAGGGCAGTCTGATGGGCTTCCTGACTGACAGGGAGAGGAGCAGGGAGTACCAATGTTGTCTCACCCAGTCCGGAGCCACCAGAATCAAGGTGGCTGGCTGAACCCTGAACTTGAGAAGGACCCTGTAAATCAGAGGAAAAGGAGTAAAAGCATAGAGGAACCTCCCTGTCTAGTCCAGGATTAGAGTGTCCACTAGGATGGTCCCCAGTGCTGGCGGCCTGCAGCAGTACGGAGATATCTGGTGGTCAAAGTTGGACTCATATAGAGATCTGGAACCCCTCACCTTCTGAAAACTGTGGCTAGGACCAGTCTGTTGAGGGTCCACGTGTGGTGGCCCTAACTGATGCGGCTTAGCGCATTCGCCAGGATGTTGTCCTTGCCTGGAAGGTGGATGGCCTACAGGAACATGTCCAGGCAGTAGGCCAAATATACAGGTTACTCACCTGTTAACAGGAGTTCTAGGAATGGTATATGTTGTTCATCCACACTGTCTGGCAGGTTCCTTGCCGCTTTAAATCTTGCCGGAAGTTCTTCAAGCTGGCTCCTCCCACCCACCTGGGTGGTAAAACTCTCGGCTCCGCCCCAGGACGCCAGATCTAGCCCGCTGGAAGCCAGGAAGATCGGATGGGTCGTGTGGATGAACAACATATACCATTCCTAGAACTCCTGTTACAGGTGAGTAACCCGTATTTCTAGGGACATGGATATGTTGTTCATTCACTGTCTGGCAGACTCCTAGCAGTTCTCCGGGAGGAGGGAGGCAAGGCGCACACCACCTATTTAGGAAATAAAGACTGGAGAACCGAGGCCCCAAAACCAGCATCCCGGCGTGACTCAAGGTTGATGTAATAATGGGTAATGACGGTGTGTGCAGACTTCCAGGTAGCAGCCCTGCAGATTTCCTGGATAGGGATGTCCCTGGAAGCAGCCACCGATGCAGCAGTATGGCGGGTAGAATGAGTTCTTATCACTCTGGGAGGCTCCATGCCCGCCAACCTGTAGCAGAGATATATGCAGGAGGTGACCCACCTGCCTATCGTCTGCTTGGCTGCAGGTCTGCCAGGTGCTGCTTCAGCGTAGGTGACAAACAGCTGGCGAACCTCTCCCCGAACTTCAGCCGTCCGCTCCTTATAATAAGCTAGCGCCCTTCTAGGGTCCAAAGTATGGAGCCTACATTCGGCCTCCGAGGTGTGATTGGGGTAGAACACTGGCACAGTCAACACCCGGTTAAGGTGAAACTCAGACACCACCTTCGGAAGGAATTTCAGGTGGGGGCGCAGGACAACCTTGTCCCTGTGAAAGACCAGATAAGGTGACTCGATGGAAAGCGCCTGGAGCTCTCCCATCCTTCTGGCTGACGTGATAGCCCCAAGAAAGCGGTCTTCCACGTCAGGTGAGAGATGTCACACCTGTGCATCGGTTCGAATGGCTTGCCCATGAGCTTAGCCAATACCAGCAGTAGATCCCATGGAGGTGGAGGTTCTCGCACTGGAGGGGATATGTGATCAAGGCCTTCGTAAAAGCACCCGACCACCTTCTCCTGCACCACCGACTGCTTCCCGGCCCACGCCCGCTAAGCAGAGATAGCTGCCAGGTGCACCTTAAGGGTCGTCGACCGAAGCCCTAGCAGAGAAAGGGACCACAGGTAGTCCAGAATGCTTGCCAAGAACAGGAGGAAGGGTCCAGGCCCTTGCCCCGACACCAAATGGAGAATCTCTTCCATTTGAAGGCGAAGCATTTTCTGGTCGACTCCTTACGGGACGCCTCAACGACGTTGAGAACCTCGTCGAAAAGACCCAAGACCTGGAACTCTAGCCACTCAGGAACCAGGCTGTCGGGTGTAGGGAGTGAAGGTCCAGATGGAATACCTTCCCCTGATTGACTGAGATCAGGTCCGGGCAGGCTGGAAGCCGCCTTGGGAGCCTGGAGCCGAGACTGAGGAGATCTGGATACCAGAACTGGCGGGGCCACTCTGGGGCTACCAGAATCACCTGCGCCTCATCCCTCCTCACCTTGAGAAGCACCTTGTATATCAAGGGAAATGGGGGAAAGGCGTAGAAGAGGCCCGGGGTCCACGTCCTCGAGAAGGCATCCCCCTGCAGCAAGCCCTGCTCAGGGGGGCGGGCATGAAACAGTCTCAGCTTCGCATTCTTCCTGGAGGCAAACAGGTCCACCTGAGGCATGCCCCAGTGGAAGAAGAGATCTTGTACTATCTCCGGCAGGAGAGACCACTTGTGAGACGCAGCCCCTATCCGGCTCAGGGCATCGGCCAGGGTGTTGGAGGCTCCTGCCATGTGAATGGCGAGGAGATCCACCTCCAGGCTGCGTACGAGTGACCAAATGTGGAGAGCTTCCCTGCACAGAGGCATGGAGCGCGTCTCGCCCTGGCAGTTTAGGCAGTACATGGTCATGGTATTGTCCGTCTGGACCTGATCCACTTGACCCCGTAGAAATGGAGCAAAGGCGGTGAGGGCTACACGAACCGTTCGAAGTTCCAGCAGGTTGATATGGCATCGGGACTCCCAAGGGGACCAGAGGCCATGCGCTCTGTGCTCCCCCAGATGGGCACTCCAACCCATCAGAGAGTCAAAGAGGCATCAGTCGATAGAGAGACCGACGGCTCGGGCGGACAAATGGGATGCCCTCCTGCAGATGTGCTGGAACAGTCCACCACTGGAGAGCATTCCACATCCCCGGGTCACTGTCACTAGCTGATCCAGCGGATCGAAGTGCTGTGACCATTGGCTGGCCAATCCCATTGAAGGGGACGATGTACCAGCGGGCCCAACGGACCACGCTGGTGCAGGCCGGCCATGAGGCCCAGGGAGGCGAGGAAGTCCCGGCAGGTGCGATTGCCCAACCTGAAATGATTGGGCAAAGGAGGAAAGAACCCTCAGCCCGTCACGTGGGATTCGTGCTTGGCTCAGAGAGAGTCGAGCTCTGCCCTAATGAATTGTATCACCTGCTTTGCGCAGTTCGACTTGGCCTCATTGATGAGGAGGTCAACCTGAGAGCAAACCTGGAGGGCCAGACCTCTGGACCGCTCCACCTCTGCTCTGGAGGGGGCTGCAATCAGGCAGTCGTCCAGGTAGGGGTACACCCGGACCCTTTGGCGCCGCAGGAATGCTGTCACCACTGCCATGCATTTGGTGAAGACCCTGGGAGCTAGGGAAAGGCCGAAGGGCATGGCCCGGAACTGGTAAAGGGATCCCTCCGCTTTGAAGCGGAGCAATCTCTGGTGGGACGGACAGATTGAGACGTGAAAGAATGTATCCTGAAGGTCCAGGGAACAGAACCACATGCCTCGTTCCAAGGATGGGATTATCTGAGCCAGAGTGACCATCCTGAAGGTCCGAGACCTTAGGAACCTGTTCAGGTCGTGGAGGTCGAGAATGGGGCACCAGCCCCCTGTCCGTTTTGGGACCAGGAAGTACCTGGACACAAACCCCGGGTCTAGAGGAGGATCCACCACCTTCCTGATCACCTCTTTTTCGAGGAGCAGGGCAATATCATCTCGGCGGGCCGACAGAGAGGCTGCAGACCCCGTGGCCCCCCGAGGGGCGACGGCTCGGAAGGGTGGGGCCTGCTCGAACTCCAGAGGCAGGCCCTTTCCTACCACCTCCAACACCCACCGGTCCGTGGTGACAGCGGACCAGGCAGAAAGGAAGTGACGGAGACGTCCCCCCATTGGGGGAACCCAGGGGGGAGTGACGAGGCTGGAGGCGACACCCCTCAACCTGTCACTGAGCAGGGTTGGAGGAGGGACCGGCCGAGGGACCTCCTGGGCCTTTACCTCCCTGTTTCCTATTGGAGGAAGCCGCGGGCTCGGGTTTGGGATGCCAAGCGCAAGCATGCTGGCCCTGGTGCTGGTACTGTTGGGCCGGACGTGCCGCAGGCGCAGAAGGGTGAAAGGACTTGTGCTGCTGCTGTCGGCAGCCCTTGTCCTTCTGGGTGGAGGTGACCGAGTCCAGAACGGCATTGGACTTTTCGATCCGCTGGAGGTGACCTTCCACTCCAGGGCTGAAGAGGTCGGTCCCCAAGAAGGGGACATCCACCAATTTGTGCTGGGTATCTGCCATGAAGGTGGATATCCTCAGCCATGCTCTGTGGCGCATGGCCACCACGGCCGCAACCGATCTGGCACAGGAGTCTCCTATGTCCAGAGCCATTTAGAGCTGCTGCTTAGCCATTGCCCTACCCTGGTCCCGCACCTGCCGGACCGTGGTCTGCAGGTCAGCCGTGAGATGAGGGATCACCTCATCCAGGGAGCCCATGACGGCGTGGGAGAAGTGTGCCATCAGCACAGCCGAGCTGGCCTGGCAGAGGCCAAGGGAGGATGCAGCGTACACCTTGGGCCCGGCGTAGTCCAGCTTTTTGGACTCCTTGTCGGGGGGCTTGTCCACGTCCCTAGCATTCCCGGAACACCAGAAACCGCTGTTGGTGACTAACCCCTCGGCAGAGGGGTGTTCCGAAAACCCGGGCAAAGAGCCGGCAGGGACCTCATACTTCCTGGCCATCCTGGCCGAAGGCGCAGGGTAGGAAGCAGGCCACTGCCAAAGCTCCAAGGCTGGGCCAACAATGGCTTCAGCCACCGGAAAGGCCTCCGTGGGGGAATCCCCTCGGTCCAGTATCTCCGTCAGGGGATACTTGGCCCATTTGATATGGGCCAAGCTGCATCCCAGTGGACTCTGAGATGAGTCGAAGCAAACCCATGAATGACGATGGGCTTTCGGCCCAACGACTGGCCCCCGGAGGACTCCAGGTCAACAGGCCTGGAGAACAGGGAGGAGTCATCGTCTGACTCGGAGGAGTCCGCGAAGAGCTGCCTGGGGCATGAGCCACCCTCCACCTGCCGAAAACGGTCGGGAGTGAGGGTGACCGACAACCTGTGGGGCAGGCCTTGACCCGACCGAGAGTCCCTGGCCGGTGCCCCCGATTTCGGTTGTGGAGGTGGAAGTTCCAACACAATCAGTGGGGCAGCTGGTTTCGGTCTCAACAACCGCCCAGGCTTGGGCACCCCGACCACAGCGAGGGTTGTCGCCGCCGGGTGACAGCCACTTGATGGCCAGGGAAGGCAACGGCGTCAACTTGTTCCTGGACAGAAGTAACTGCTGCCACATCAGGTCCTCGTAGCGTCGATGCACTTTGCGCCAAAGTCTCTCCTCTTCAGAGGAGGAAGACGAGGACGAGCGGTGGCGCCGCTTACCTCGGTGCCGAGACCGCCGATGTCGGCGGGATCGGCTGGATCAAGACAAAGTCTGAGACCAAGACCATGATTCTCTGCGTTTCCGAGGACAGGTCTGGGAAGGGGCGGGGGACACCCGCTCTTCCCTCGGCTCGGAAGCCTTAATCGGGGACTGCTGCACCGGGGGCGCAGGCAGATCCTCGGTCTCCACCGGGGGAACCAGTGAAGAAGGTTTGTCAGCCTCACCAGTTGACAGCCTGTCCAACGGGTTGAGAAAAATCTCGACTGCATCGACGGGTGTCTCGGCCAGCTGGCCTGACGGGGACATCTTTGAAGCCAGCGGCCTTAGCCGCAACCTCAACCGGAGTAGACAGTCGGCTGTCCGGGGAAGGAGACCTCTCCCGCTCCCACGAACGCCGACGATGGGACTTACCCTTTGAGTCCTTCTTTTTGGACTGAGAGAAATGTCCCGATGGCCCCTCTCCCTTCGTGGAAAGGGATTGGCAAAGCTCCTTGAACGAAGCTGAATACGAGGTACCCAGAGAGAGCCGGATAAATGCCGCGATCGAGGAAGAGGGATGATGCGGCCTGGGTCGCCTCCTCCTCGAGGGCGATCATCTGCTCGAGTTGCTCAGCCAAGCCAGCCACCGCAGTAACAGCCCAACGGGCCTCCTTCGACTTAACCTGCGGGTAGCGCTCCTCGGGGCACCCCAGCTGTAACCGGGCAGCGCGGTCCTCCAGGACATTGGCCGAAAATGAACGGCATGACTCGCAGGCCTGCGGTCGTGTTCTAGGCTGAGGCAGTAGATGCACATGGAGTGCAGATCCGTCCTGGACATCTTCTGCCCACAAGGGCACCGCCGAAATCCGAGACTCAATTTGTCCATCGCAGTTGCGAGGGAGAAAGATGACCGAAGTCTTGAAAATTTTAAAATGAGTTTCGGGCGAACCGAAGAATTAGGATCCAGTCTATCACGCAGAGCGTTAAGGAGGGAACCTGAGCTTCCAAGCGGTAAGGAAGATCTGGCGTCATGGGGTGGAGCCAAGAGTTTTACCACCCGGGTGGGTGGGAGGAGCCAGCTTGAAGACCTTCCAGCAAGATTTAAAATGGCAAGGAACCTGCCAGACAGTGTGGATGAACAACATATCCATGTCCCTAGAACCTCATTATTTCTCTGCAGAATTTGGTTGACCTTGTGCCCTCCTCTTGTTGATGTAGAACATGGCAGTCATATTGTCTGTCCTTATCTGGACTGACTGCCCTCTGAACTGTGAGGCAAAAGCCTTGATGTCCAGGAACACTGCTATGAGTTCCAAAAGACTGATGTGAAGTGTGGACTCTGGGCGTCCCAAGTGCCACTTATGGACAGGTCCCCATAGGTGGGCGCTCCAACCTAGAAGGGAAGCATCTGTGCTCAGGATCTGAAAGAGTTATTAAATCTGAAAAGGAACCCCTATTCTGAGATTTTCCTGTTTCTTTCCACCAGTCCAGAGCCTGCAGAAAGCGACTGGTACTGGCTTTACGAAAGTGTCTTTCTGGGACCAGTGAGATCTGAGGTGGTACTGAATGTCCCTCATCTGGAATCTGGCACCTGGGACTACTGAAGTCATTTGAGGCCATGTGGCCGTGTAGTCTGAGGAAGTGACTGGACAGTCTCGGTTGGTCTAGACTGAACGAATTTATAAGAATGAGAAAATTCTGAATACTGTCTATGGGAAGGAAAGCCTGCCCCTGCAGTGTGCTGAGCTCTGCCCCCGTGAATTGCAGGATCTGGGCAGTCAGGAAATGAAAATTATATACCTACCGTAATTCTTGATCTTTCTGTGTGTCTTCACCATTCATCACTATTGGGTATCTGGCCAGAGGCTAGGACCGTGCAGGAGTCAGTCACAGCTGTCACAACAGGATGTGAAAAATGACAGCTGTACTGTTCATGAGGAGGTGTAAAAAAATGGGACTACTGAAAATCTGGAGTGAAAATATAAAAAAAACCTGGTGATGTCATGAGCGTGCGTAGAGACTGCGCAACATACACCCGTAATGTAATTAGTTTGGGGATTTTTTTACAGCAGATTTTTAACAGGCATTTTGGGACCTCTGCTCATGAACAGTGTCACTGTGATTTTCCTAATCTGTCCCCGAACACCGACTTCCCACAGCGACCGCGCTATTCTGCACCAGAAGTCTGAAAACACATTTCGGCCAGAGTGTGAAAAATAACAGCTGTACTGTTCGAAGGAGGTGTGGTAAAATGGCAATGTTGAAAATCAGGAGTGAAAATATTAGAAATTCGTAAACTTACGAGGGTGCATGGAAATTGCACAATGCACGCTAGTAACAGAGTCATTTTATGGACTTCTGCCTCCAAATTTTCAACATGGCCATTTTTTTTTTTTTTTAACACCTCTGCTCATGAACAGTGTTACTATGATTTTCTTAATCTGTCCCAAACATTGATTTCGTAGACTGACCACGCCATTGTGCGCTACATGTGCGAAAACACATTTTGGGCGAGATGTGAAAAATGACAGCTGTACTGTTCATAAGGAGGTGTGGGAAAATGGCAATGTTGAAAATCTGGAGTGAAAATATTAGAAATTCTCAAAGTTATGAGCGTGCGTAGGAACTGCGCATCACACGCTCGTAAAATAGTCATTTTGGGATTTTTTTTTCACCAAATTTTCAATACAGGGTTTTTGGGGGCCTACCTCATGAACTGTGACACTGTGGTTTCGTTAATCGGTCCAGACAGGTGGTTCTATACAGTGACCGTGAAATCACCTTCCGGAACCGAACAAAATGACAGCGACGGAGTTCATGAGGTGGGGTCCCAAGAACCCAGTGTTGAAAATTTGGTGAAAAAATTCCCCAAATGGTTGAGATATGCACCAAAGTAAAATAAATAAATAAAATTAAAAAAAACATTTATGCCACTGTACAGCGTACTGCCATTTCTTCAGTTCGTGGTTGGCTTTGAAGAGTGCAGACGTGTTCCTGGTCCACCGAAAATCGCACCGGCCTCCGGAGGTAAGTAGGGGGTGAGGCGGAGGTGTAGGGAGGTGGGGTACGCTGAGGGTGGGCACGGAAAGACGACGAGGGACTTTTGCCATGCTGAGGTGGGCTCCCAGCGTGGCACCTGGAAGTCTGATTGGGGGAGCAGTGGAGCCAACGGGGGATTGGGCACCCCCATCAGCCATATGGACTTATGCCACGCTGAGGTGGGCTCCCATCGTGGCACCTGGAAGTCTGTTTGGGGGGGCAGTGGAGCAGACTAGGGATTGGGCACCCCCGGCCATACGGACTTTTGCCACACTGGGTATGGGCTCCCAATGTGGCACCTGGAAGTCTTTTGAGGGGAGGCAGTGGAGCGGATGGGGGATTGGGCACCAGCATCAGCCATACGGACTTTTGTCATGCTGGGGTGGGCTCCCAGTATGGCACCTGGAAGTCTGTTTGGGGGACAGTGGAGACCAACTGAGAGACTAGGCAGCCCTGTTGGCCATACAGTGTCTTGAAGGGGAGGGGACGCATGAGCAAGCTAGGGTGGGCTCCCCAAGCGTGCTACTGGTGTTTGTTTGGGAGTGCACTGGAGCTGGACCGAAATCGCAAGGAAAAAAATCAGCTGTCTAGACAGTTCAGATGCAGTGCTGACACGTAGGCAGTTTGCATACAGCCGACAGCAGTATGCAAACTGCCCGGTGTTACCACTGCTGACTGTAGCGGTCTTTTACTTTGAACGCTACACCACTGCATCCGAACTGCTGTCACAGAAAGCTCAGACATTTACTGGTGTGGTGGGGCCGCACCTGCAAAAAGGAGCAGGGCACTGGAAGCGGGGGTGGCACACCTACGAAAACTCATATGGTGGCACTGTTTCTTGCACATGCGTGTAAGCAAACATAAAAATGGTTAGTAGTGTACTGCTATGCATTTTTGGAAATGGTTAGTATTAACCCTCCCCCGGTTTTGCCAGCTATTTAAAATGCTGAACCAGGTTATGTATGCAACTGGGGGTAACAAACAGGGTTATGTATGCAACTGGGGCAGGGCAACAAATAGGAGAATGTATACAAATGGGGTAACAAACAGGGTTATACATACAACTGGGGGTAACAAGCAGGGTTATGCACACAACTGGGGTGGGGTAACAAGCAGGGTTATGCGCACAACGGGGGTAATAAACAGGGTTATGTATACAACTGGGGTAGGTCAACAAACAGTTATGTATACACTTGGGGGTAACAAACATGGTTATGTTTAAAACTGAGGGTAACAGAGTCACACATGGACCAAGGGAGGGGCAATAAACAGATTATGTATACCAATGGGGCAACAAACAGTATAACTTCTAGTCTGGAGGAGCTACAGGACGTCTGCACAGAGTCACAAGATGGGCTTTGTTGGATACTCCCCCATCACCGATCGCTGCAGCGACCTTGCACAGCCTGACATAGAAACACAGAATTTGACGGCAGATAAGGACCACTTGGTCCACCTAGTCTGCCCATTTTCCTACCTAACAAATAAGCTGCAAATCCTAGTTAGCCAACAGCTTACTTCCTCCTACCCCCCACTAGGACTGCCTTATGCCTGTCCCATGCATTCTTGAAGTCCCCCACTGTTCTTGACTCCACAACCTCCTTCTGTTAGCACCCTTTGCAAACTGTGTGAGAGGCCTTTTGGCACCATGCAATTCTGCTTAAAGTTGGACCAGCATAACATTCTGTGGTGATTTGCATATGCAGCCCATGATGCTTTGCATTGTGGGGGCATGTGTGATTTTGTATTTTCTTGAAACTTGGCTTCCCAGCCAAATGCCCTTTGGGGTAACCCTTGCCTCAGTGTTTACGCACAGAGGTTCTTTGTCTCCTCAGGGAGGCTGTTCCATGCATCCACAACCCTCTCAGTGAAAAAATACTTCCTCACATTACCTCTGAGCCGTCCCCCCTCTATCTTCAAATTGTGCCCCCTTGTTCTTGCACATCTCTTTTTCTGGAAGATGCTACCCTCTTGGACTTTGTTAATTCCCTTGAGGTACTTGAAAGTTTCTATCATGTCCCCTCTCTCCCTCCTTTCCTCAAGGGTATACATATTAAGCTCCTTTAGTCTTTCTTCAGATGTCTTCTGGTGCAGACCCTGCACCATTTTGCTGTCTCCTCTCTGGACAGCTTCCACTCTGTCTATGCTTTCATGGAGGTGGGGTCTCCAGAACTGCACACAGTACTCAGATGGGGTCTCACCAACTGTCTGTACAGAGGGATAACAACTTCCTGTTTTCTACTATTGATGCATCTTCCTATGCATCCCAGTAACCCCTGCCTTCCTTACACTGCCTTCTCACATTGCTTGCCCACCTTTAGGTCATCTGATATAATTACCCCCAGGTCCCTTTCTATTTTTACTGTTGTCAGTATCTCATCCCCATTGTTACACTTCCCTGGGTTTTGTTTCCCATGTGCATTACCTTGCACTTCTTTGCATTGAATCTGAGCTGCCATACATTTGACCATTCCTCCAACCTTGCCAAGTCCCTTCTCATCCTTTCCACTCCATCTTGTGTATCAACCCTGTTGCAGATCTTTGTGTCATCTGCAAAGAGACATACTTTTCCTTCCAGTTCCTCTGCAATGTCACTTATAAAGACATTAAAAAGGACCGGTCTCAGTACTGAACCCTGCGGTACTCCACTAGTAACCCTCCTTTCTTCACTGTGTATTCCATTTACTACTACCCTTTGCGTCCTGTTGTCTAGCCAATTTTTTATCCAGGCTACCACCTTGGGACCCACTCCAAGGCTGGCTATCTTGTGAATTAATCTTTTGTGTGGGACTGTATCAAATGCCTTGCTAAAATCTAGGTAGGCCATGTCCACAGCCCCTCCCTGGTCTACTACTGGGGTACTGACTCAGGACCCCAGCCATACCACTCTCCTACATGCCACCAATCCTGTCAGAAGAGGCAGCTCTTCAACTGGAGCAAGAATTTATAAAACCTTGCAGCTTTCTCTTTCACAGGAACCAGGCGAACTTCTACAGCTCCAACCTGGAGTAGATACAGGACTTCTGCACAGGGTCGCAAGGTGGGCTTTGTTGAATACTACCACCCTCCCCCCCAACAGATCAAGACAGTAACCTTGCACAGCCCCACTTGGATCCCCAGCCCTCGCTACTGTCCTCTGTGCCACCAATCAAGTCAGAGGAGGTGGCTCAACTGGAGCCGGAACTTTTATACCCTGCAACTTTCTCTTTCATTGGGGCCTAGTGGACTTCTACAGCTCCAGCTTGGAGGGGCTAAAGGATTTCAGCACAGGGTCATGAGGTGGGCTTTGTTGGATGCCACCCCTCTTCTCAACCAATTGCTGCAGTGACCATGCACAGCCTGACTCGGGTCTACAACCCACACCACTCTCCCCTGTGCCACCAATCATGTCAGAAGAGGCAGCATTTCAACTCAAAATGGGAACTTTTAAACCTTGCAACGACCTTTAACCGGATCTCCACAGCTCCATCTTGGAGGAGCTATGGTACTTTTGCAAGAGATCACGAGGTGGCCTTTGCTGGATACTACCCCCCCCCATCACCACAGTGACCTTACACAGCCCGACTCTGGTCCGCAGCCCACGCCACTCTCCTCTGTGCCACCAATCCGATCAGAGGTGGTGTCTCTTCAACTCAAGAGTGGGGACCTGTAAACCTTGCAACTTTCCCTTTCACTGGGGCGTACTAGACGTCTCCAGTTGTAGCTTGGAGGAGTTATGGGACTTCTGCATGGGGTCGTGAGGTGGGCTTTGTTAGATACCAACCCCCCTCACACACATATCGCTGCAGCAACCTTGTACAGCCTAACTCAGGTCTCCAGCCCACACCAATCTCACCTCTGCTGCCAATCAAGTTAGAGGAGGTGGCTCTTCAACTCGGAGTGGAAACAAACTTTGCAATTTTCCCTTTTATTGGAGCCTAGCGGACATCTACAGCTCCAGCTTGGAGGAGCCATGGGACTTACGCCTGGGACTGCGAGGTGGGCTTTCTTGGATACTACCCCCCCACCCCACTGATCACTGCAGTGACCTTGCACAGCCTGACTTAGGTCCCCAGCCCATGCCACTCTCCCCTGTACTGCAAATCAGGACAAAGGCGATGGGCCCTATAGACTCCTTAAATTTCATATGCTCCCTGCAAGTGAGCCTCCGCGTAGTAGGATGATGTGCTAAGGGCCGCAGAATATGAGTGTCGGCGTGTACAGTGAGCATCATCCTTGGCAAAGGCGGTCAGCCGGAGACTGCATTACAGCCATCAGATTAGCTCTTAACTTCAATATTAAGTGCGGCCTCCCGTCATAGTCCTGCTCATTTATTCAGAGAGTGTTGGGCTCCTGCAGGTAAGCCTACTCCACGATTATATTACCTGTGAACAAGTAGTGCTATTTTGAGCAGTGGCTATGTGGTGTGCTTTTGCTCTCCCTCACTGCTGACAGTTGCAAAACTCGGTTATTGACTCTGCTTACTTTTAACTGCCCTTTGCTACTCTTGCTTTTTCCTGCTGAGGGGGTTATAGCTGTATCACATGTGTTAGTCTACCTTAGTGTCCCTGGGGCTTAGACCGCTCTAAAGCTGTACTGTGATTAATAACTGAAACCCATGATTTAGCTCTTACACGTGTTCATATTTAACCAATATGCCATGAGAAGGTGTGAATAATGCCAGGATTTTTTATTTTTATTTTTTACTAGGAGAGACACACTAAGCTGAAAGTTTGTTTACAGGTGCAACCTGGGAGCACAAGGAAGTCAAGCGACTTGCACAAGGTCACACAGTATGCAAGTGGGGGCTGTGGGATTCAAACCCAGAACTCCAGGTTTGCAGCTCAGAGCCTTAAACCACTGCGCAATACTGCCTACACCCATGGCTGGTGTGTTTGGTCACAAGGTCCCAGGACAAGTGAGCAACACACACCAGCAGTGGGTAAATCCTGGTATCACCCACACCCTCAAGTAGGAACTGCGATCATACGATGGTCCCCCTTTTTTCTGGGGTGAGAAGAAAAAAAAAATAGCTTTTTTAATTTGATAATAGTGTATGGTGGAACGCTGTTCCGCATGGAAATCCATGCCTGGAACAGCGTTGTTGTCCTTCACTCGGTGCGTCACGATCTTGTTGTGCTGCACCCAGTGCGTCACCGGTGCAGCACAACAAGTTCGAACACATTTGCGCATGCGCAATAGAGCGGCAGCGCGTATGGCAACACGGAAGGAAGCCTTTGGCGGCAGACACAGATGTAAGCTCACCCCCGAAAGTGTTCACGAGTGCTATTTGTGGTTGTTTATACATGATAAAGATTGTGTATGAGCAACCTATACAAACAAGGCAGTTAGTGCGATCTTGAGGTTTCCGTGGTAACAGACCTCTCGGGCCTACGCTCTAGAGGTCTCAGGTTACCACGAAACCTCAGTCCTGCCTGTTATGCTTGCATACACAATCCTCTATTTATTTTTACTGATTTTGTTGTTCACCAGAAAAAATAGTCTTTGTTGTTAGGCAGAATACCCACCCCCATATGTCTGCACAGAGAGAGTGTGCCTACCAGTCTTCCCTTTTTTTTTTATTCCCCTCATCCTCCTGAGTGTGTCTTACATTTTATTTTGAGATGGTTTTATTTATTTTTTTGAATCCAGAGTCCTGACAGTTCATTTGTAATAGATGTACAGAGCAGCGCTGTAAAATGTGAGGTTGCCATTTTGTGCTTCCGGCTTTGCAGTGTTAATGGTTTCTCTTTTTGTTTTGTAACAAATAAGATTTAAAAAGTAGTTTTTTGCCATATATTTGAAATATTTCGTTTTTTATTTAATGTTTGGTGGCCCATTTGACGTACAGAGCCTGGCTCAGTTTTGTCGTGCATGTGTGGCATTGCTGCCGTGCTTTGTAGCCGTCTTTCCCTGGTTGTTTTTAGTTTTGGAGAGAGTGGGCAGCGGTCAGTGATTTAAAGCGTGGAACTCTGGTGACTGCCATGCCAGTCCTTGTGTTTGGTACTCCTGGGACCGTGTGGAGGGGTTGTTGGATAACAGATGGACCAGACACTGAACTTCAGATTCAACACACAATCTCTGCGTGATGTTTATTCAAAATACAAGAAATAACCTTTTACAATGGCATATTTCTTCTTCAGCACATCAGTTCTCAGAAAGGCTATGAATGTTCTTTCTCTACACTTAGTCAGCACCTACCGACACTAATCTCTGATCCTCTTTACTAGATAAAATATACCCACAACCCTTATGCAAGTCCTCATTTGCTTACGTAGCGGCAGCCCAAAAAGAAGAAAAACAAAACAAGCTATAAACAACGAACCTCAATGCAGAATCACTGAAAGAAGGGTTACCCCAAAGGGCATTGGCAACAAATCAAGTTTCCAAGAAATACAACATCGTACATACTTCCATAATGCAATGCATCATGGGATATATGCAAATCACCATGACATTTCTGGCTTGTTAAGTTTACAACAATTTACATGCATTTTAAATAGCACAACTAACTTAATTTCTATAATAGTCACCTAGTACTTTTTACCATTATCAAAACACCAAGTGCCATGGTATTTTAAACATTTACAGGTTTCATAAACAGAAGGTATATACATTAAGGTATTTTACAACATAGTGCTATTACATACTAAATCCAACAACAATAAATACAACCTTTTTTACATATATTCTGAAGTCACCACAATAACCTTCCTGTACAAGGACCTGAGAGGGAAAAGGAAAATTAAAGAGGACACTATAGCATAGTCGAGAGGGAGAAGGGGGCACCCACAGGTGGCCAACCTTATGGACTAGAAATAGTAAAGGATAGATTAAGCTAAGAAGCAGAAGAACTGTTGCAACATATTTAAGGAAAGGTTGGTCCTCAAGAGTGGCAGGAGCTCCCGGTCACAGACCAGAGGACTAAGAGTTTGAAATACAAGGGAGAGAGGACGAATGGAGATGACCGGAGATTGAGCACGAGGCGAGTGCAGTGTATCTAGTTACGAGGAAGGGGTTTTAACAGTTTCTCATATGTTTGTTTGTCCACGGTTTAGGGAAGCACACTCACTGTAGGTCACAGTCAATGGAATACAGGAGAGAACATTTTCTTTTTTAGGTGGTTGTCTCTCCTCTTTGATAGACGTCTCGGTGGTTATCGAGTGGGCTGGACTGGAATGGGAGCTGAGCCAGAGCAGTAGTTCTGCGAGCTGGCTGTTCAGCGGAGATTGCAGTCTTTCTTTGTCCTGGGTTTCTGGTGCTCAGAGTGATTCTCTTTTTTTGGGGGGGGGGAGGGGGGTCCTGATGCGGCTGTCTGGCGGCTGGCACCTTTTTCCGTGGGGTGATACTGTACTAGAATTTACAACACTGGAATGGTGCCAGCTAATCAGGGTACAGTATTTCTTGTGCAACTGTATAATTTACCTTTTCCTATCAACCAATACTTCAGGAGAAGTTTACTATGTAAATTATACCACACTAATGTTATTCAAAGTTAAGGATTTATAATCTAGTTCCTATCTGCTGCGTTTTAAATTGCTATTGTTCAAATTGCTTAGTTAAACATTCTCCAGTGTACGTACCCAACTCAACCCTATTCTGCATCTCCTACCCCATTACTCTGGGTTCCCATCACCCCCAGAGCAATAGCTCAACTCTAAAGATTACTAGTCTAGTCTCCATCACTGCCCTCACTGCTGACACACTGCCAGCCTTAAAGTATGCCAATAGTAACCCCCCCCCCCACCTACACTGATTTTGTCATGTCCAACGCCCTTTTCAGTACTCAGTGTATTATGGACAGTCTTGGCTTTTATGCCCTTAAAAACCGGTATCTCATATCCTGTTACCCTAATAAACTTTGGTGGCATTTCCCATTTACAAGAACTTGTCTGAAAGCCAATGTCCTAATCCTTCTGGTTCTCTCCCGCTTTCCGGCTGCTGCAGACATCAAACCCAACCCTGGGCCAACTCAGTCCCTGTCTCCTCCTCTCTCCTGCCCCCCGGCAAGAGGTAAGGGGTCTCAAAATAACCCACCTTAACATCAGAAGCCTCCTCCACAATTTGGACAAGCTCACCATTCGGGCCTGCCACTATCAGACTGACATACTTTGCGTCTCTGAAACCTGGCTAAAGTGCTGATACAGGTAGGAAAATGGGCAGACTCTATGGGCTTAGCGGTCCATATCTGCTGGCAAGTTCTATGTTTCTATGCCCACAACACCCAACAATGTCTGTGCTCTAGCAGGACACAAATTCTCAAAACGTGACATGGTCTCCACAAAGCGAGGTGGGGGCACAATGATATACAAGGGTCATCTAGATGTTTCTGCCCCAGGATACCCCTCTGCACCCACTGAATTGGCCTTCAAATTGTATCACGCTACCTTTACCCTATTTAACACCAAGAAACGTCACCTCTTTTGCATTTACCTACCACCTGCTACTAGACACCAAGCTCTCCCCACTCTAATTAGTGCTGTCGGTCCCCTTGCCCACGACAATGAATTTATAGTCCTTGATAATCTTGACATTGACTGCTTTAAATCTAACAGGCATTCTGTTGAATTATCCCAAAACAAGCTGCTTCTCACTCCGTTAATCTTTCATCCCACCAGGATTTTCAGTAAAGGGCAATGCACCACCCTAACTGACGGCGCTAGTCCCTAATACCAGTAGAGTAATTTGCTCTGCTGTTCTCCCAGATTCCATCAATGACCATTCCCCAATCTATTGGGTATGGCACGCAAAAGCCCCTAAGGCCCCCTTCGCCTGATTCACTTTTGGGATTTTTCTCATTTGGACCCATCCCAGTTTAAAACTTATGTAGCATGGCTTGACTGATCTTACTTGTGGGCAACCTCTGATACCGATCAGGCAGTCTCTTACTTCAACGCTACCTTCTCAAGCCTCCAGGACAAACACGCCACCCTTACCACTAGAAGGGTCCATGGTTCCAACAACCACATGGCTGGATCAGCCTCTATTATCCCTCCTAAAATCAACAGAAAATTTGGTCTACCTACAACAAGGTCACAAATTCCATCTCTGACAGGACTAACTATAGGAATCTTAGAAACAAATGTACACAGGCCATCCGACAGCAAAGCCACTTCTGTAGAGGTGTGGATAAGAGAAACCTGAGGTTGGCTTTGTCAAGAGGCTGTGAAGGGGAGATGGCGCAGATGGGGGTGGTAGATAGCAGGGAGGCAGAAACAGGTGGGAAGGGGAAGAAAGGAGAGTGGGAGAGACGATAAAGGGAAAGGTGTGGAAATGGAGAGGGAAGGAGGTGGGTGTTGGAAAGAGTAGGGGTAGGAGGGGAGAGAAGCAAACTAGTGAGCTGAGAGTAGATGGGAATGGGTATGAGGGGGTGAGGGACTTAGGACAGGCAGTCACAGGCACTTAGTGCAGTCAGATGTTGGGGGAGTTTTTTCTTCTGAAAAGGTCCGAGCTTTGGCAAGTTAGCTATTTTAGGGGAACTGCTCATTTAGTGGGCAGAGTTTGCACTTGAGACCGGGTATGCTGCTGGTTTGAATGTCTACTAGAGTAAGGAGGTACATGTTTAAGCAATGATGCACAACAGGGTGGCTCTGTCAGGTTCCACTGCAGGCTAATCACTTAGGTCTACTGTTCAGCCCTTCAACTAGTGTCACTCTCCAAGTCCTCACACCTTCCACTGACGAACAGCTGGGGTTGGGGATTTGCGTTCATTTATTATTTGAAAAAGTTTCACCAGGAAAGGCATACTGAACTACAATAGCTCATTTCCAGATGTGTCCAGCGGGATAGGGGAATAAGAGCAGTGTAATAAATACAGAATAGAGCAGCAACATAGGAATCTGTATGTGCAAATATTTTAGCAGGAAGCGTAACATTGTAGAGCAATAGCAGACAGTACATGCATCTCTTGTGGGCAGTTAAAAATATCCCAGTGACAAATACATTCATTTCGAAAAGCTTATAATACATTTATGTACATATCCAATACCTATACATTTGCACAATAAAATAGTCTATTATACATGAGCATACACACATTTGGTTAGAGCCATGTCATACAGTAATTACATTGGTTGATCACCCAGAGGATTTAAACATGACGGAGTGTAAAGGTAGTAAATATTCAAGCCATTCAACTTCAGGAGACCCACCATGGAATAACCAGTTTTGAACATAGGACCCTAAAACCTTAAGTGTTTACTAACTGTGGAATAAGCACCCCATGCTGGGTGTTGATTGCTACATCAGGTGAGTACTTATCTTTGTTTCAGTGGGAGAAAGGACGTAACTCTACTGATCAGTTCCATATGAGTGAGACTTCTATTCTCTAGGCTTTATATATTTATTTAAATGTTTTACTAGGAAGGCACACTGAGCAACAAGTTGCTTGTCTCCCAGTGCAAACTTGGGGGGAAGGGGTACAATAGGAATGAGACAATAAACATTCAATCTGCAAGACCAACATAAGCATACAGTTGTAAGGCTGGAGTTACAAAAAGGATTACAGCAGTGTTGAGCATAACATGTAGAAAGAGTGGACAATAATAAGTCCCAGGTTAATAAGTAAACAAGTGCTTAGGTGAAAAACGGGGGAAAGGGGAGGGAGGGGCGACGAGGGGGAAGAGTCATGTCCCTGGATATCCCCACAGGGTGTGAGTAACCCTGCAATGGGACTGGTGGGACCAGAGAGAAGGGGATAATGCAGTGTCCCATACAGACCCCTTTAGCATGGTGGAGAAAGGGAGTAGATCAGAGATACAAACCCTTGGGGTGGTAAGTGAAGGTCAGTATAGAGAGGAGGGGTTTGTCCAGGGCTTACAGGAGGGAATTAGACAGGGACATGGCAAGAGCAGCTAGATGCAAGGTAATTTTTGAGGGCAGAGCTGATGGAGTAAGCGGAGGATGAGTGCTGGATTTGAGGTGGGAGGGAATTCCAAAGTTTTGGTAGGCGGTGAGAGTAAGTGGACTGGCCAATTTGGGTGAATCTGCAGAAGACAACCAGGGTACAGGAATCGGTTGATCTAAGGGAATGAGAGGGTGGAGAGGGTGATATAAAGGAGGAGGTGAGGTAGGAAGGGAGCTCACCCAACCAGTGCTTGAAGGTAAATTTAGCACAGTAGAAGAGTTGCCTATTTGTAAGACGAGAAGGATAGGGCACAACAAAGACTGCAGTGATGCGTGTGAGGGGGGCATCCAGGGCAAAGCGGCAAAAGGAACTGAATAGGGTGTCCAGTCTGGCCAGGGAGGACTTAGTGGCAGCATAATAGACTGTCACAGTAGCCAAAAATGGGCAGTATCATCTCCTGAACAATTTCACGCCTAGCAGTAGGAGGGATGCAACTACGGTTCCTGAACAGGGCACCAAGCTTGGGGCATAGTTTTTTCTGGATGGCGTCAATATGTCCAGAGAAGTTTAGGTGCTGATCCAACAAAACACCCAAGTACCTGAAAGAGGACGTGTCCTCAAGTAAAGTCCCATCAACTGTGTGGAAAGTGGGTAGGAAGAGAAGCCTAGAGAGTCTCTGCCTTGTATCAAAGGTCATGGAGACAGTCTTCTTGGCATGGAGGAAAAGCTGACAGTTAAACCAGAGCTGCACCTTGTCAAAGTCTTGCTGTAAGCTGGTTATAATCTCATCAGGACAGGAGCCAGGTGCATACAAGACCATCATCGGCATACATACGTATAGTGGAGGATGGGGAGCAAACTGAGGGAAGGTCGTTTAAGAAAATGGAGAATAGAAGGGGCCCCAATACAGAGCCCTGGGGGACTCCAGTACTAACTGGTGGGGGAGGGGAAGTGGCTTTCAAGATCTTAACTGATTGGATTCTGCCAATAAGGTAGGCCTTGAAACCATTTGTGACCAAGGGAGGATAGGTCCACTGCCATGAGTGAGTTGAGGAGAAGGAAGTGAGAGATGGTGTTGAAGGTCTTGGCCAGACTGACAAAAATAGCAGAGGTAATTTATCCATTGACCAGCCCAGTTAAGATGGAGTCTGTGAGCCATAGGAGAGAGGTGGCGGTTGAGTAGTGTTTCCTGAAACCAGACTGGAGAGGGGTGAAAAATGAGGTGTCAGAGAGAAAACTGGTGAGTTGGGAGAGAACAATGTGTTCTTGAAGCTTGGCAAGGGTAGGGAGGAGAGAAATGGGGCAATAGTTGCCAGGGAAAGAGGGGTCACCCCCTTTGGGTAAAGGGAGGAAAACAGTACATTTCCATGAAGGGGGGATCGAGGCAGTAAAGAATGAGAGATTTAAGATTACTGAGGTGGGGTAGGCAATGGCTGAAGCGGAGAGGGAGAGGAGTTTTGGGTCAAGGCGATCAGGGGAGGCTAAGGCAGTCGCTCTTTAAAGGCAGAGTGCTATCCAGAGGGCCAGAAAGTCATAGGTTCAATCTTCTCCCTGATAAGTTATGTATAAAAAACACCACAGGTGTAAGGATGAGCCAGGCATTTGGTAGCCTTCTATGTACTTCTTGCATGTGTGGGCAGCACCCATGCAAATAAAAATTGTGTGAAAGGGCTGCAAACTGGTAGGGGCCCAAGTCTGAACTTTCTGGAATTCCTCTCAAGGGGCCTTCCTGCCAACATTAGACACTGCACCGTTGCCCATGCCTTCTGGAGTCAATACCACTTACACTTACTTCAGCCAGCCGTATGTTCTTGTTCCTAGCCCTTGCCCTCTGTAATCTCTCACTACTTGTACATGAGAATCCTTGCACTCGTCTCTTTGTAAACCTAAGTTTGTTTGTACTTCCAAGCTCTGCCTTTGACCTTTCTCCTATGCTTCTTCTGTTGATAGTCATTTATTTTACTGTGAATTCTGTTGCTAATGTAACCTCCCTGTTACCCGGGGTTACTAGAACCCTAGTTAGATTAGTGGCAGGCAGCTAGTGAAACTCCAGTTAAATGGATTTCACTATGTTTTGCTCTGTTTTTAGTCTCTGCTGAGCTGGGGCTACGATATCATTTAGAATTCTGCAGCAGCATAAGCCACACTGGAATGTTGCAGTTGGGAGTTAGATAGAACGTTGGGGAATTTCAAAGTCAGTCTAGAGTTGATCCTTGAAGTCAGCAGTCTAGTTTTTTGTTTGCAGTCTGAAGTAGGCTCAAGAGAGAGAGAGATGGATGTAGATCCTGTAGTGCAGTGGAGGGAGGGGGTGCCCTGCAGGGGCAGGTCCCCCTGCTCTCAGCTCTGACACAGAGCTACCTTAGGGTGTGTGCTTCCACCATAAGAGAGGCACAAGGAACCAACTCTCAGGGGCAACCACCTGGCCTGAGAAAAGGAAGAAGCTGCCTGAAGAAGAGTGCTGGGGCACTACAGTTTTTGAGGAACAGAGGTTCCTTCAGAGTTTTTGGATGCCTGCAACATGGAGGGTGATGAAACTTTGCTAAAAGACCAGTGTCATTCACCAAAACAGTGAGTAAATAAGTCTCTGGGGCTGTGGGTCAGTCAGGATGCCAAGTCCAGGGCTTATGGAATAGTGAGATGTAATGACTGTTGTATGTGGGGGGGTCTTCAAGGGAAAGACACTTTCTGCATTACAAAGCCATGTACAGTCTGCACTATAGTAGCCAAGGATGTGTGTGTGTGTGTGTGTGTGTGTGTGTGTGTGTGTGTGTGTGTGTGTGTAAACAAAGGAATGGCCGGGTATGGGTCTATGGAACAAAAGGTGGGAGACCCCCACACACCTGACGTAACAGGGCTCACCTCTACGGATTTGCTTTGAAACACCAGTCACCTTTCTGTCAGGTATTGGCCAGTGCCTGAAGAGGGTGCCCAGACGCTGGGATGGGACAGAGGGTGGTAGTGTGTCACTAGTTAAAGAGTCTATGACATATGGAAGTTTAGGATCCAAGAATGGATTGTGTCTGTGTCATCACCTTATCTGCATTACAAGGAGTGTAGCCCCGTGGGGGTCCATCTATGCTTTTCATTCAGTGTTTTGAATAAAGTCACACTTTAGAATCCCATCTCCTGGTAATGGACATTATGTTATTGCTTCTAGGCTCTGGATTACTTTGGGTGCCCCTGTGCAGAGTAGTCAAACCTAGTCACCATGCCGAGTGACACTTTTATCCCCACATTTTCAACTTATAAAAATGGAGGCACCGCGTCATAGGACCCAGGCCCCTCAACCTGTTCACTAGCCATACAGGCAGGGGTAGTAGCCCACTCAGTTTAGCACCAACTGGGGGTTACATCTTAGAGGCTACCACTGGGATTCTGTTGAAATTTGGGAGTAGGAACAAGAAATGTTGCTCGGGTGATGGCTAGCGTTTTGGCTATCTGGTAGTGGGTAGCCCAAAAACAACTGAAGCAACGTTTAACTAATGTGCAGCTGTGTGCTGTTATCCATGTGCTGCTATTAAAATGCCAACTGTTTACCAAGGAGCAGTAAAGCCTGAGAGTGTATGCACTTGTCATGCATCAAATTACAGCGTTTGCCAGCTTTTTAAAAGTGTGACAAAGAAAAGTGTGGAAAATTGTGGTTAGCAAAAGGAAAATTGTGTCCTAGATGTTGGAAATGCTTTCTGTGTGGACTGAGAGACTTGTGCTGAATGGCCATGATAAATGGTTAAAATAGGCTCCCGCCAAGGAGTTGTTGAAGAAAACAATAAAAAGTGTGGTTTTGCAGTTTAAATTTTGCCTGCTCAACGGTCGCCGTGAGGAGAAGAGCACGAGAGGAAAGAGGCTCATTTGCATGGCGTCGAGTGATTGGTGAGACTGCAATTAGTCCTGCCCCAAGCCAGCTCTAGAGTGACTGCAAAGCATTCAAGAGGGAGAGTGAGTGGACTGTGAGAACTGGCTTACCAGGAGGAGCGTCGCAGTGACTGAAAGCGCTGTAAAAGTTTAAAACAACTGACTTTTCTGTTCAAATTCCTGTTCAACCCGCATCTCAATCGTCTGGACTGAGAGTGTGGTGTTCCGAGGGACAATCTGCAGGACTGCCAACCCGCTTCCTTCCAGAGGCCTCCAAGACTGGCTGCAGGCTGTTTTCCATTGCAGCAAACAACTACTGATAACAGTGAGTACCAGCCAAATGAAACAGCTCAAACCAAGTGATTTTGCCAAAAGCCAGCTGATTGTGTATAGCAGTGTAATTGCTTTGCAAAGAAGGACTGTGTCAAGTTTAACCAGCTAAAAGCAAGAGTTCTAAGCAACATACTGTGAGCATAATTAGGTTCAGCGTCAGTATAATTTTCAGAGCCATGTGAGAGACTGAGATGTACGAGATATGCAGCAAGAAATACAGGCAATCCTGTGCTATGAAATACTGAGGCTTTATGGGACTGTAACTTAGAGCAACGTCTTCAGCAAGTGAAAAGTTCATGGCAAATCATATAAATGTGCTAGCAGAAAGAACAGTGCAAGTTTGTGCAGTTTGAGCAAAGTTATCAGTGGAGTGTGTAAATCGAATGTGCAGTAGCTTGACCCAATTACAAAATGTTGATGCATAAGAGTGCTGCCACCGCCATTACAGGTTGGGGTAGTAATGTAAACACAGCAGCAGAGGAGCCATTTTGAAAGAAAAAAAAAGGTTTCAGTGATGTGGGACTTGAAATAACAGTGAGCGTTGTTTGTTTTTTCTCTGCAGTCATGGCTTCAGGACCAGCCCGATACCTGGATCATGCCCGGGCTGTGATGGCAGCAGAAGTTAACGAGTTAAGGGACATTGAGAGATGTTACTATGGGGGCCGACAGCCTCCTCATGTGGCGATTCCTGGATATCCAGTGCGAGTATGTGTGATGTGTTTAAACGCTGGAAGGGACGTCTTCATGGTACCTCACTGTTCTGGGTGCCTAGAAAAATATGGTTTGACCAAAGCACCCAAGATTCGTTTGGCTCTCACATGGACTAAAATTCAAGAATCTGCAGTTGGCAGCACACAGCACCAGGCGGAGCCTGTTGGAGAAGGCCCCTCAGAGGAGTGTGGCAAAAAGCTAGAGGGTGCAGATGTACAGGCAGCACAGACAACTGATGACTCCACGTCTGAGCCACTAAGAGACAGTGGAGAGGGAGCATCAGCCCACTCCACATGGAGAGGGTCCCAGCCCAAGTCTCATAGGTGAAGACGAGACAAGGAGGCCTTTGGATGGGAGGTTTCGACCTCCGTGCCCAGCAAAGAGTGGACAGTCTCAGCAGTGAGGATGACTGCTCACTCCTGGGCACAGATTCTCAGTGAAGATGAGGAGGGGGAACCTATGTGGCCTGACGAAGAAGGCGTGGGTTCACAGCCTCCAGTTTCTGGCTTAGAGGAACGCATGGAAGAGAGTAGTGATTCCACTGCCCTGGCTGTGCAAGAAGGAACCAGGGATCCATTTTTCATCTTGTTTAGAATGCGTAGCTGGCAGAACCAGGACTGGCCACCCCCAAGCCAGGTCAGAGGTCTCAAGTTGACCAAAGCTAGTAAAGAGGAAAGACTGGTTCGTAGGAAAGTGAATGAAATCTACGGGATGTCCTTTCCTACCTTTCCTCGGAGAGTCTGGGAGGAGATTGAAAAAAGGCAGGAAATCCTGGATTTGGGAAGAAGCAATGAAATGTGTGCATCCTGGTGCAAACAAGCATGTCAAGAACAGAATGTTTCAAGAAAAATACAGCCAGTGGAAAAGAGGCAGGACAATGCTTGTGGACACTGTTCGAACTGTGGATGGAGAGGGACATGAAACCTTTCACAGTGTGGATTATAAGCAACCAGACGGGGTAATAATTCAAGCATCTGACCTGTTGTGTTATTGGCCACAATGCAAAGACCTTCCTTGCGAATGTGCCCATGCCTACCAAATGGAGAGCAGAGCAGTGTCAGACAGTGCTGCCATTCCAGCTGTTGCCGTACCTATGTTGTTCTGCCAGTCTGGACGTCCAGGACTCAGGTGCCCCACATTCATCAGTTCCACAGTGTACTGGCCTTCCAGAATCCATCAACTGGCCCACCAGATGACTTCAGATCCGGAGAGGACACCAGTCCAGCTGTATCCTGATTCATCGCCTGGGTATCGGATGACTTCAGACCAGCTGTTTTCCTTTTTGTTCCGGTTCCAAGGTTCCACCTCCAGAGATGACATCAACCCAGCAGTTTCCAGATGTGCCCTCCTGTGGTTTCCTAGAAGATGTCTGCCCAGCTGTATTGGAAGAATGTTGCCAGGGAGAGTCTTCGGCTGAGGACCAGGTGTGGTATCGTTTCATTCAACAAGGGACTGGTGAGCCTACACTTTTTCAATTTTTCTGACATTTGCAGTACACATCCTACACCAGCAGACATTCATTGTGACTGTCTTCAAAGACTCTCTCCTACGGGACATTTGTCTGCAGAACTTTGCTTCACTGGGCTCCGGCCCAGGAGAGACTCTTTATTGGACTTGCCTTCGGGCCTGTATTTAGTCACTAGTTGGGACTTTGTAGGGCCTTCCATCCCCAAAGAACTGCTAACTGTGTGTTGTAAATATTCTGTATATACTGTTTCTATTTTCTACCTTATCTAAAAAAAAAAAAAAAATAGCTTTTTTCGGGATTCTCCAGTATCAGAAGGATGGGGCTGCTTGGTTTGTTTTTGTCTTAGTTAGACATGATTGTAATTGCAGATTAGGGAGGATGTTTTTCTTTTTGTCTTGCAGGTACTCCCGGAAGAAGCAACAAAGACAAGACCAGAAGTAGACTGAAACTCATCTGAGTTCAGTTTTGCTTTAGTTTGTAGTAATTAAAGTATTGCTGTAAGAAGTTAACTGTGTTTTAACTTGTTTCTTCCACAGGTGTGTGGTTGCAGGTGTCCCGAGTTGGGAGGCGGTCCCCTTTACTGTTTTTGTTTGGGTAAAAAGGCAGACAGGATTTCCCTAGAGGGCTTGGCGGGGGGGGGGGAGATAGACAGGCTGTGGTCCTGACCTGCAGTAGCGGCTGCAGTACTGATCTATTAGGGCTATACTCTGGACAATTCTACCAGAGCCACTAGCCCAGTCAGTGGGTAGAGTAGAGGCTGATGCGTCCAGGCCTTTAGTGTTGTCTGCCTGTGCTGGCACATGGTAGGGGAGAAGGTAGCGCTACCTTCCCGTAGTCAACACATAGGGCGAGATGGCCTAAGCCAGGTGGCTAAAGACTGCGGACAGTCATTTTCCTGGCCCAGGGAGAGTGTAACCCCCCTGTTACCCGGCGTTACTAGAACCCTAGCTAGATCTAGTGGCAGGCAGGGACAGGCAGCTAGTGAAATTCCAGTTAAATGGATTTCATCAAGTCTTGCTCTGTTTTCAGTCTCTGCTGAGCTGGGGCTATGACATCATTTAGAATTCTGCAGCAGCATAAGCCACAATGGAATGTTGTAGTTGGAAGTTAGATAGAACGTTGGGGAATTTCAAAGTCAGCAGTCTAGTTTTTGTTTGCAGTCTGAAGTAGGCTCAAGAGAGAGAAGGATGTAGCTCCTGTAGTGCAGTGGAGGGAGGGAGTGCCCTACAGGGGTAGACCCCTCTGCCCTCAGCTCTGAAACAGAGCTACCTTAGGGTGTGTGCTTCCACCATAAGACAGGCACAAGGAACCCACTCCCAGGGGCAACCTCCTGGACTGGGAAAAGGAAGAAGCTGCCTGAAGAAGAGTGCAGTGGCACTACAGTTTTTGAGGAAGAGAGATTCCTTCAGAGTTTTTGGATGCCTGCAATGTGGAGGGTGATGAAGCTTTGCTAAAAGGCCAGTGTAATTCACCAAAACAGTGAGTAAATAAGTCTCTGAGGCTGTGGGTCAGTCAGGATGCCAAGTCCAGGGCTTATGGAACAGTGAGATGTAATGACTGATGTATGTGGAGTTCTACGAATGGGTAACATCAGAACTGGACAGGGGAAAGCCTGTGGATGTATTATTCTTGGACTTCAGCAAGGCGTTTGACTCTGTCCCCCACAATGGTCTGGTGGGGAAACTGATGGGGTTAAGTAGGCCCTTTGATGGTCAGATGGATTGAAAACTGGCTAGCTGGATGCACCCAGAGAGTAGTGGTCTGTGGGGAGCTCTCGAACCCTAGAGAGGTTGGTAGTGGGGTACCACAGGGCTCGGTCCTGGGTCAGATCTTGTTTAATGCATACATATCGGACATCAGGGAGGATATAGGGTGTGAAATGAGTCTCTTCGCGGATGACTCCAAGATGGGAGCAGTAGTTGAGGGAGAAGAGGGGAGGTTGGCCCTGCAAGGGGACCTGGACACCCTGGAAAGCTGGGCTCACATGGAAATTAAATTTCAATATCACCAAGTGCAAGGTGTTGCATCTTGGTCGGGAAACCAGAAACACAGGTACACTCCTGGGAGGGAGGCGCTGAGGCCTTGATAGAGGAAAAGACCTAGGGGTCATGGTGGATGCATGTATGAATAACTCTGAGCAGTGCAGGAGAGCGGCTAGCAAGGCAAACAGGATGTTGGGATGCATCGTAAGGGATCACCTCTAGGAGCAAGGAAGTGATTCTGCCGCTGTACAATGGACTGGTTAGACCACACCTTGAGTACTGTGTACAGTACTGGAGACCACACTTGAAGAGGGACATACAGCTCCTGGAGAGGGTACAGAGGAAGGCAACTAAGATGATACGAGGGCTAGGGATTTGACGACGAGGACAGACTTGAGGAGCTCTGCCTGTTTTCATTGGAGGAGAGGAGAGACAGGGGACATGATTGAGGTCTTCAGGACCTCAAGGGAATAAATAGGGTAAACATGGAGGGGATCTTTAGACTAAAGCAGGGAGATATCACCAGAGGGCATGGTTTGAAGTTGGAAGGTGGAAGGGTGAGGGGGGAAAGAGAAGGAGGTTTTTCACTGAGAGGGTGGTGGACCCTTGGAATGCACTGCCTGGCGAGCTGGTTCAGAGATCCACAGCGGAGGGCTTCAAGAGAGGGTGGGACAGACACAGAAAGTGGATGTATCAGATTATGGCCTGTCCCAAGGGGGGTGGGGATGGATGATAGGGGATTCTGGAGCACAAGGGATGGGAGGGCCTCGGCACCCAACTAAGGATCTAAGGTTCGAGCAGACTCGATAGACCGTAAGGCCTAATCTGCTGACAAATAGTATGTTAGTATGTGGGGGGTCTTCAAAGAAAGACAGTTACTGCATTACAAAGCCATGTACAGTCTGCACTACATTAGCCAAAGAAGTGTGTGTGTAAACAAAGGAATGGCTGGGTATGTAACTATAGAACAAAAGGTGGGAGATCCCCCACCTGGCGTAACAGGGCTCACCTCTACGGATTCGCTTTGAAACACTAGTCACCTTTCTGTCAGGTACTGGCCAGTGCCTGAAGAGGATGCCCTGACGTTGGGATGGAGTAGAGGGTGGCAGTGTGACACTAAAGAGTCCATGACATATGGAAGTTTAGGATCCAAGAATGGATTGTGTCTGTGTCATCACCTTATCTGCATTACAAGGAGTGTAGCCCCATGGGGTCCGTCGATGCTTTCATTCAGTGTTGTTGAATAAAGCCACACTTTAGAATCCCATCTCCTGGTATTGGACATTATGTTATTGCTTCTAGTCTCTGGATTACTTTGGGTGCCCCTGTGCAGAGTGGTCAAACCTAGTCACCATGCCGAGTGACACCTTTATCCCCAAATTTTCAACTTTTAAAAATGGAGGCACCGCATCATAGGACCCAGGCCCCTCAACCTGTTCACTAGCCATACAGACAGGGGTAGTAGCCCACTCAGTTTAGTGCCGACTGGGGGTTACACTAATACCTGTCACCAGGGTTCCCACCAAACCGAGTGGGCAGGTAGTCAGAGGGGCTGCATTGTCCACCAATCCTGAGGGCAGTACTTTGCAATGCCAGGTCGATCAGAAAAAAGACCATAATTATTGTGGACTTGATTTCTTCAGTTGATCTGACTTGCATCACGGAGATCTGGATTGGTGATGATGCTGGCCCGGTTCTAGAGACCGCTGTCCCGCATGAGTATACCATACTGCACTGCCCCAGAGCGGAACGCAGGGCCGGGGGGGTAGCCATCTGTTTTAGATCTAAACTAGGCTTCACCCTGCACCCAGTGGAAGTACCAGGTTCATTTGAGTGTGTGGCTGTTCATGGGGATCCAGGCACAGGTTGCCAGATTCTCCTGATCTACCACCCCTCTGGGGCAGTGGGAGAATTCCTGCAGGAAGTAGCAGACTTCATAGTCCGTGAAACACTGGAGGCCCCCAGATGTTTAGTGCTGGGGGATTTCAATGTTTGGGCTGACAATGAATCCTTCCAGCTTGGTTACAACTTCCTCCAGATGAAGTCATCTCTGGGTCTGACACAAGAAGTTTCTTCCGTGACCCATGAGGACGGCCATATGCTGGATCAGATTTTTTCACTGGGGCTTGAGATAAATAATCTCAGGACTGATCAGGTTATTTGGTCCAATCATTGCATGGCAGCATTCTTGTTCAGGCCCTCCCCCTGCTGAGATGGTTAGCTACTGTCCTTTGAGGGACTTGACCCCTGAGGGTTTTCTGGTGGTGGCTGAGCTATCCAGTGTGGACAGTGCATGTGCCAGGGATGTGTGTGCAGCAGCTGCTGCCTATAATAAGGCGATGTCCAGTGCACTAGACTCTCTCGCACCGGTACGTGTATGACCCAAATCCTCTCTCTTGAGGTCCCCTTGGTATGACAGGGAGCTCAAGGTGATGAAGATCATCGGTCGGAGATTGGAGCACTGCTGGTGGAAAAACAGGCTGGAGGCAGACAAACTGGCCCTGCGTGCATACTATGGTGTGTACCAGGTGGCAATCAAATGTAAGAAGGCAGAGTTCCTGTCCAGGGAGATTACTGCTGGGAAGAACTGACCAACTGTGCTTTTTCATACCATGGACAGGCTTCTCCAGTCTTCTTGAAAACTTTATGTGAAGAGTTTGCTCGGTTGTTCTCGGACAGGGTGTCCACCATCCAGCAGGGAATTCTGCCAGTGAGCCACACTGTGGTTGACAGTGGTCACTGTGGGTGTCTGGATAGCACTCCACCTAGTTGGGGCGAGTTTAGACCAGTGGAGGTGGTGGAGGTCATCAAAGTTGCTTCCAAGCTGCGGCACACCTTTTGTGAACTGGACCCAGTGCAGACATTTCTTAATGGGATGTGTTTACTCCATTGGCCCAGTGTTTGCCTTGATTGTCCAGTGTTCCTTGCCAGAGAGGGTCTTTCCCTGATGTCTTAAAGGAGGCATTGGTGAGAACCCTTCTGAAGAAACCATCTTTGGACAAATTACCGTCCCTTCTCCAATCTTCCATTCTTGGGTAAGACTGTGGAAAAGGTGGTGGTGCTTCAGCTTGAGGAGCACCTCATGGCCCATGTCCTACACAAGCCTCTCCAGTCTGGGTTCCGTGAGAGGCATAGCACAGAAACTGCATTAGTTCAGGTGCATAATGACCTCCTTAGGGCAAGCGATCGAGAGGAAGGGACCATTCTTATTTTCCTTGATCTCTCCTCAGCATCTGACATGGTGGACCATCGTGTGTTACTTGACCACCTGAGGGAATTTTGTGGACTAGCCAGCACTGTCATCTGCTGGTTTGAGTCTTTTCTCACCAACAGGAGGCAAAGGATAGTGATGGGGAATGTCTCCTCCTCCCCTAGCCTCCTGTCATGTTGAGTGCCCCAGGGTTCAGTCTAGTCACTGATGTTGTTCACTGTGTACATGCTGCCCCTGGGAGAGCTCATTAGGAAGTACAGCTCGAGTTTTCATTGCTCTGCTGATACCCAGCTGCATCTTTCCTTTGCCCCTGGGACATGCAACACAGTGGATGTGCTAAATACCTGCCTTGCTGAGATCAGTGACTGGATGGCCTCCAGCTGGTTGTGACTGAACCCCAGTAAGGAGGAGGTACTGGTGGTGCAGTCAAACAGAGTGTGTGATAGGATAGTCTCTGGTGCAGAAATGGGGCTTTTTCTTGGGTCTGTACCATTGAAGGCCTCTTCTAGGGTGCGTGATCTGGGCGTTGTTCCCAACAGCAGACTGATGCTCAAGTCTCAGGTCTCACCCTTGTTCGTACTAGTTTTTACCATTGCAGGAATACTGCCAGGATAAAGCCCCTAGTTTCATCCCTAGATCTCCCCACCTTGGTGCACACCTCTGTGATGTTTAGGTTTGACCACTGTAATGTGCTCTATCTCAGGGTCTCTGGAGGTACTCTCTGCCGGCTGCAGCTGGTGCAGAACGCAGCTGCTAGGTTGTTGATGGGGCAATCTAAGTACTGTCACATCACCCCAGTGCTGCGTGAATTTCAGTAGCTTCTGGTCAGATGGAGGGTCCACTTTAAGGTGGGCTTGCTCACCTTTAAGGTCCTACATGGCCTGGGCCCTGGTTACCTGAAGGACCTTCCTACAGCTGCTGACTCGATCCACTCCCTTCACTCCTCTTCCTCCAGGGGCCTCCTTGCAATCCCAGGATGAGGGTAAAAACAGCCGGCGACAGAGCGTTTAGTGTCACAGACCCAGTGCTGTGGAATTTGCTACCTCCAGCTATAAGAGGCCCAGTCAGTTGAGGTTTTCAAAGCCCGCCTCAAGGCCTTCCTGTATAAATTAGGCGTTCCCGGACTTTGTTTTATAATCCTATCCTATGCCTGACTTCTGTGCTTTAATTTCTGTTCCTAGTTATATATTTAGTTTTTGGTATTTATTTTTGAGTTAATTTATAAAGTTTATAATAATGAGCTATAGTGCAGTATATGTATTATCAGGTCTATTAAATTGCTGGTTTTATTTTATATGCGATTTGAATTTGTTCTGCGCCCAAAGGCTCCAGGATGGGCGCCTTTTTAAATAAAATTTGCCTTGCCCAATTTATTGCATTGAATAGTTTTGTTTCTCCAAGATTATCGTGTACTCTTATGTCAAAATCACTGCCTTGTTTTATGGTTTGTACCCTCCCGGGTTGTCCCTGAAAACAGGCAAATGTTTGTCTAGCGCACCTAACCCCGTAAACAAAAAATAACTGAATAAATACACAACTGGGGCAACAAACATGGTTGTGTATATACCTAGGGAAACAGAGCTGGGGGTACAAAACATGGAGCACAATCTCCATTTTCCTCACTACATTCCTGAATGAAGGAACCAATATTACTCCAAGGTACTTGAAAGTAAACTGCTATCCTAATAAATCCCAGATAGTTTTAACACACAGTGCTGCTAGTGCTTTTAGCAGCACAACCAGATAAGAACACAAGAATCTGATGGCAGATACGGACCGAGTGGGCCCATCTAGTCTGCCCATGCCATGAACCCCCCCCCCCATCCCATATTTTGCTGTTTTTGTTTATACCGTAGTGCTGGTCCCATGCATGTTTAAATGCATTCATCATCTTTGCTGCAACCCTCTGGGTGCAGGCTGTTCCATGTGTCTAGTACCCTCGCCACCAAAAAGTGCTTCCTGATACTGCCTCTGAGCCCTCCCCCTCTCAGGCATACGTTGTGCAGGGTTCCCCACTCTCAGAAAATATAGGGCGGTGGCAATGGTGATCAGGTCAAAAGGTGCATTATTTTTCGGGACCTCCTATATGCACTGTACATGTGCATAAGTAGATTTTAAGTAACATATAGTGTGCTGGTATTAGATGGGTAGTAGTGCAATAAAATATGTCAATAGAAGACAATTTTGGAGGATTTTATAAAAAAATACAATAATGGATAAAAATATAGGGTGGTAGTAAAAAATATAGAGTGCTGGTAAAAAAATATAGGGTGGTAGCCCACCGAGCTAAAACAATGAATGGGGAACATTGGTTGTGTCCTCTTGTATGTGCCTCTCTGTTTGCATGGAACAGGCAGTCTACCTGAACAGTGTAAATACACTTGATGAATCTGAATGTTTCTATCATATCCCCTCTTCCTTCTCTGTTCCAGGGAGTACAAAAAAAATGGATTCCTTGCTCCATGTAGGTTCATAGTCCTTTGTAAATGAAATCCGTCCAGTACAGCTGGAATGAGCTCTTTAGATATCACCCCCCACCACCACCAGCATAGGTGTCTTATCCTGTGGACTGCATGTGCTGTACATGTACCACTAATGAGATTTTGATGTAATGAACAGTGCTCATTAACAAGCTTTCAGTTTAGTGTGTCTGCTGGTAAAAAAAAAAATACAATTTTTTCTCTGGCTGTGCTGCTCAAATGGTTAGTGCAGCTGTGTGTTACCACAGCCTGAGATTGTGTTCTCCCTTAAGATTTGGGAGCTGGGGCTCTGACACTTTGTGACAAGTCCTAATAAATCCAATATATTCAACGTTTCACTGTGCATGGCTAAATGAGCTATGATGTGATGCACAATCTGTAGCATACATGCACATTAATCAGGAATAAGCGAGTCAGGAATTTTGTTTCTAAGTAAAAATTTCATTCGGCAGAGTTTGGGCAAGACTAGGAATAGGGTTCTAGTTCCAGTTGAAGCTGAAATCATGGCAAAACTACATTTGGGATCCACACTGCGTTGTCACTACTGGTGTTTTCTAGTAGATATCCTTTAATTCTGTTGGGTAAGTTCAAAGCTAGCCAATTTCTAACAATACTAAATGCCTACATTGAACCAATCCTTGTATCTAAATAAAACCATACTTTTTATCTAAGTTTAAATCACTTACCCAACAAGTCTTTGGCCACTGCAGTGATGGCATTTCTCATTGTTTGTGTCATATCCTGTTCCTTTACATACCGAACACTCAACCTAGATTTAAAATATAAATAAAACATAATGAATCTGTAAAACATAATGAACCTGTCTGTATTACTTAAAGGGCACGTTTGAACTTCATTTATTGTAAGCTTCTTAACTTCACCCCAACCTGGTGGTAATTTACACTGCAGCGAAGCCCGAGATGCTTGAGTCTCTCCTCCCTGGTCAACTTTCAGCAACCATGTCTCTTCAAGAACCCAGGTCACAGGCGTTGACGGCAGGCGAGGCACACGGTACCATAGCCCTCCACACCAAGCCTACTCCCATATTTTTTTTTCATAATATCTAGTTGGCTCGGATAGCCACTAGAACAACAAAAAATAGTTTGAACAATACAGGGTATCTAACAGATGCTGTCACAGTTTTGTGTTTCTGTGACAGTGTAACGGCTTCCCGTGTGGCTAATTAGTAAGCTGGCAGTTTACAATTTTTTCCCTAGGATACAGGTTCCTTGGAAGTTGGAAGCCACAGAACTTGTGAAGTCCCAGAAACCTGCTCTGAGAGTGTGCAAGTGAGGGGCATGGAAAGAGGGGGCATTATGCCACTGGCGAGTGGTTTGAGGGATAATGAGAGAGAGCAAGAGTCTGTGTGTGAGACATAGAAGCGAGGTTCAGTCCACTGTGGTGACTGATTAAACACCTAGCACTTCTTCCGTATCAGGATGTGATGTCATGCCAGGTTGCTACACAGAAATGCAGGATTAGATTTCAGGATGATATCAGACCCTTCCAGTTACTGTCTAATTTTATAGCTCATCTTGGATGAAACATCTTGTTTTCAGCAGGAGTCACATAACTGCTAAAAGTCACATAGTGGACCTCAATGGGTTCAAATTCTGACTTAAAACTTCCCAATAACCTAGATAACCTGCTTACCTCTCCTTAGAATCTGGGCACAACCTGTGTTCTCAAACTGGCACCTGTCCCTGTTCCAAACTGCACAAAGTAGTCTGGTCAGCTTGCCTTCTGCTACAGACTCCCTCAGTTTTGGAACAGCTTAGCCCCGGATGTCTGACCGCCGGTGTTCCTATTGCTCAACATTCCCTTTAATATCTGCATGCTGCTGTGACTGTATCAGAGTCTACTTTTTGCTACTGTTGTACTAAGTACCTTGTTGCAGGTTTTTTTTTTCACACCTTCTATTGTAATTAATATAGTGTCCATTTGCATTTTCGTACACTTTTGATGTTTTTATTGGTTAACCTTCTTTGCTGCTGTATATTGTGCCATGCCCCCTGTAACCCCCCCCCCACACACACACTGGCTGCATCTGTAAATGAGGTTTCCGTATTGCTGCACTTTTACCTGGCAAAACATTTTCAATAAATAATAGCAAGTCAGTGGCGGGATTTGAAACCGTGATCGCTTGGGTTATAGCTCATCTCTCTAACCATGAGATTCCACTTCCTTCCCTAATCTTGACTGGGGTAGAGCAAAACTGACATTTGCTAAATCTGATCAAATTTTTGGATTTAGGATTTTAGGAAATTCAGATTCTTTTTTTTTTTTTTTTAACCACTTAAGTGTTTATTGAATTTTTCCAAAAAGAGTTGGTACAGAGAGACAATATAAAGCAGCATTCATATATAATCTCATTACAGATCAAGACATACTATAAGCAACCAATAGCTTTGACATCAAATTACCTTGGCCCTGTATAAACTAAAAATATCCATACAGAAACATCCCAGTGATAACAGTTAACCACTGACTGCACCACCCGGGAGACAGGCCCGAACAAAGCCCCAGCAAGCAGGACCCTCCTCCCACCCCAGGCCCTCTACTCTACCTCTTAGAGATTAATGAAGTAATGCCTGGCCGGACCTGACTCAGGACTCTCTGCACAGGACTCAATTCTATTACCTATTCTATTGGTTGGCAGCAAAGCCTAGAGGTTAGAGTAACGAGCTGTGAACAAGCTTGATACATCTGGCAGATTAGACCTGAGTTACGAACATACGAAATTTGCCAGCAGATAAAGGCCTAGAGGTCTATCAAGTCTGCTCGACTGTGCAGCTAGCACCCCTTATTCTGCAGCTGCCCCTCCCTTCCACCCTTCCCCTTCATTAACCCTCCCCCTTGTCCTGTCCCATCCCCTGCTGAAGCAGTCCACTGTTCTACTGGATATCACTTCTGCAGGTAACGCATTCCACCCAGCCACCACCCTCTCTGTAAAAAGACGGTCTCCTCATCTCCCTCCTGTCTGATATCATGGCCCCTGGTGGCCCTCCCCTCCCTTACTTTGAACAGCCCCTCTGTACCAGTCTTGTTTATTCCTTTCATGTATTTAAAGGTTTCAATCATGTCACCCCTGTCTCTCCTTTCCTCCAGTGAGTACATGTTCAACTCCTTCAACCTCCTCTCATATGATAAGTCCCCTAGCCCCTTGATCATCTTTGTCACCCTGCGCTGCACCCCCTCCAGTAACTTAATGTCCCTCTTCAGATACGGGTGCCAGTACTGCACACAGTATTCAAGGTGTGGTCTAACTAATGACCTATACAGTGGCAGAATCACCTCCTCCCTCCTCGAGGATATACCCCTTGCAATACAACCCAGCATTTTGTTGGCCTTTGCAGCTGCCTTCCTACATTGTGCCGAGTTGTTCATTGACCCTGTAATAAGTACACCCAGCTCCTTCTCCTCCTCTGTCTGGGCTAGCTGCACTTCCCAGCTGGTAACTCCTCCTTGGGTTCTTTCATCCCAAAATGCAGCACCTTGCACTTTTGGCATTAAACCCAGTTGCCAGGTGTCTGACCAGGTTTCAAGCTTTGCCAGATCATCCTGCAACCCTGCCATCCCCTAGGTCATCCACCACCGCTCTACCTTGGTATCATCAGCAAACAGACTGATCTTGCTCTTGATGTCCCATGATATGTCTGCAATGAATATCCCAAACAACACTGGTCCCAACACTGAGCCCTGTGGAACACCGCCATCACTGCCCTTGGGTGTGAGAGCTTCCCACCCACCACCACCCTCTTTGCCTTCCTGAAGCCAGTTTCCTACCCTTCTCACCAGCTTTGCACCCGCCTCCCGTGCCTACTAACTTCCTTGCAGCCTTCCATGCGCACAGAGTCAAATGCCTTACTAAAGTCCAGATACAGGACATCCACTGCATGGCCCCCTGTCCAGCTGCCTCAGTTACCCAGTCATCAGAACTCCACCAGGTTGGTTTGGCAGGATCTGCCACGATGAAGCCATGCTGTCTGCTGTCCTGTAGTCCTTGGCCTCTAGGAGAGCCACCAGTCTCTCCTTCAGGATAGTCTCCATTAGCTTACCCACGATGGATGTGAGGCTCACTGGTCTGTAATTTCCCGGTTCATCCTTGGGGCCACTCTTGTGGAGGGGCACCACATGAGCCATCCTCCAGTCCTGAGGTACACACCCCGAATGCAGCAAGGCATTAAATAGGTCTACCAATGTTCCTGCAAGGACCTCTGCCAGCTCCTTCAGTACCCTGTGGTGGATGCCATCTGGGCCTGGTGCCTTGTCCACCCTCAGTGCCTTCAAACCCTCTCAAACTCTGCCCTCCATGATTTCCCCATCTGTCACCCCTTCCCCTGTTTCTGCCATTTCTCCCACCTTGGGTGTCACCCCCTCTTCTCTTTAGTAAATACTGAGCAGAAGTACTCATTTAGTGCTTCTGCCTTATCGCACCCTGCTTCCACCCAACCCCCCTCCTTCCTAATCCTTACTATGTGGTCCTTACAGCTCCTTTTCTCCCTGATGTACTTAAAGAAGTCCTTCTCCCCCTTAATGCCTTGTGCCAGCCTGAGTTCCGTAGATGCTTTGGCTCCCCTTACTGCCCTTGTCACATCCTTCGATTCTGTCAAGTACTCCTCCCTGTCCTCCCCTTCCCTGTTTTCTTGTACTTCCTAAAGACAGCTCTTTTCTTCCTTACCTTTTCCATGACCTCCTTGCTCAACCAACTCGGTTTCTTAGCCCTAGTCTTCCTGCTCTGGGCTTTGTAGCAGGTTTTGGTGGCCTCCACTATCCCCAGCTTTATAAGCTCCCACCTATGGTTAGTGTCCATACTAGATTGAATTTTGGCCAGGTAACCTTTTACCACTTCCCCCATCCTCCCAAAGTCGGCCCTCCTGAAGTCCAGCACTCTTGTGCCAGATTCCCACTCCTTCCTTGCCCATATCCAATGTGAGCCATACTGAGTGGTGGTCACCCCTGACAGTGGTTCCTCCACTGTAAGTTCTCTCAAGTCCCCATTTGCCAGCACAAGGTCAAGGGTATTCCCTAACCTGGTTGGTTCACTGACCATTTGCAGCAGGAAGCTGTCCTGAAGGCATCCAGCAGTACCTGCTCCCTCTGTTCCTGGTTGTTGGGGTGCTCCAGTCCACTCCTGGCATGTTGAAGTCCCCACAATCACCACACTACCCTTCTCGCAGGTCCTCCTGATCTGTCCCGCTAGTTCCTGTCTAACTCCTCCATCTGAGATGGTGGCCTGTACACCACTCCCATTCTAAGAATCCTATTCTTGGAATCCTGGATTTGCATCCAAAGTGACTCAGACTCCCTCTCCCTTCCTCCCTTACACACTTCAGTCCTTCCTTCACATATAGTGCCACCCTCCTTTCCCAATCACCCTGTCCCTACGAAATAACCTGTACCCTGGTACAGACAGGTCCCAGTCATTGTACTGATTCTCACAACCTCCACTTGCATACTGTGCGACTCTGAGCAAGTCACTTAACCGCCCAGTGCTCCCAGGTCACCCCTGAAAACAGGCATGTGTGCCTAGTGGGCCTTACCTTGTCACTAAAGACTAAAATAAATAAAATTACCCTCCTCCCAACAGACCCCCCAGGTCTTTAATCCAAATTATCCTTACAATGTTATCTGATTCCAGTCTATAGAGTTAAGGGGTGAGGTCTGGTCTTTGGGGCCGGAATGTATAAGAACCATATGGTCCATCTATTCGTAACTTTATCCAGTGTCCCCTGTAACTTAGCTGTCATGGTTTCCGTAGTATAAATCTCACAAACCAGGTCCTCCCAGTGTTTTAACATGGGGGGGTTCCAGTTTTAGCCAATTTCTGGTAATTACCTTCTTTGACGCTGCCAGGAGCACCAAGGCAAAATATACAGGTTACTCACCTGTAACAGGAGTTCTAGGAATGGTATATGTTGTTCATCCACACTGTCTGGCAGGTTCCTTGCCACTTTAAATCTTGCCTGAAGGTCTTCAAGCTGGCTGGGGTAGAGCAAAACTGACATTTGCTAATTCTGATCCAATTTTTGGATTTAGGATTTTAGGAAATTCAGATTCCTGTTTTTTTTTTTTTTTTTTTTTTTTTAAACACTTCAGGTGGGGGCACAGGACAACCTTGTCCCTGTGGAAGACCAGATAAGGAGACTCGATGGAAAGCGCCTGGAGCTCTCCCATCCTTCTGGCTGATGTGGTAGCCACCAAGAAGGCGGTCTTCCACGACAGGTGAGAGATGTCACACCTGTGCATTGGTTCAAATGGCTTGCCCATGAGCTTAGCCAATACCAGCAGTAGATCCCACGGAGGTGGAGGTTCTTGCACCGGAGGGCATATGTGATCAAGGCCTTTGAAAAAGCACCCGACCACCTTCTCCTGCACCACAGACTGCTTCCCGGCCCGCGCCCAGTAAGCAGAGATGGCTGCCAGGTGCACCTTAAGGGTCGTCGACCGAAGCCCTTGCTGAGAAAGGGACCACAGGTAGTGCAGAATGCTTGCCAAGGAATAGGAGGAAGGGTCCAGGCCCTTGCCCTGACACCAAATGGAGAATCTCTTCCATTTGAAGGCGTAGCATTTTCTGGTTGACTCCTTACGGGACGCCTCAACGACGTTGAGGACCTCGTCAGAAAGACCCAAGGCCTGGAACACTGGCCGCTCAGGAACCAGGCAGTCAGGTGCAGGGATTGAAGGTCCGGATGGAACACCTTTCCCTGATTGACTGAGATCAGGTCTGGGTGGGCAGGCAGCCGCCTCGGGAGCCTGGAGCTGAGACTGAGGAGCTCTGGATACAAGAACTGGCGGGGCCAGTCTGGGGCTACCAGAATCACCTGCACCTTGTCCCTCCTCGCCTTGAGAAGCACCTTGTGGATCAAGGGAAATAGAGGAAAGGCGTAGAAGAGGCCCAGGATCCACAGCCTCAAGAAGGCATCCCCCTGCAGCGAGCCCTGCTGAGGGGGGCCGGCATGAAACAGTCTCAGCTTCGCATTCTCCCTAGAGGCAAACAGGTCCGCCTGAGGTGTGCCCCAGTGGGAGAACAGATCTTGTACTACCTCCGGCAGGAGAAACCACTCGCGGGATACAGCCCCTATCCAGCTTAGGGCATCGGCCAGGGTGTTAGAGGCTCCTGCCACATGAATGGCGAGGAGATCTGCCTCCAGGCTGCGCATGAGTGACCAAATGCGGAGGCTTCCCTGCACAGAGGCATGGAGTCCGTCCCACCCTGGTGGTTTACGTAGTACATGGTCGTGGTATTGTCCGTCTGGACCTGAACCACTTGACCCCGTAGAAACGGAGCGAAGGCGGTGAGGGCTAGATGAACCGCTCGAAGCTCCAGCAGGTTGATGTGGCATCGGGATTCCCAAGGGAACCAGAGGCCATGTGCTCTGTGCTCCCCTAGATGGGCACCCAAACCCATCAGAGAGGCATCGGTCCATAGAGAGACCGTCAGCTCGGGGTGGACAAACGGGATGCCCTCCTGCAGATGTGCTGGAATGGTCCACCACTGGAGAACGATCCACATTCCCTGGGTCACTGTCACTAGCTGATCCAGAGGATCGAAGTGCTGTGACCATTGGCTGGCCAGCCCCAACTGAAGGGGACGCATGTGCCAACGGGCCCAACGGACCACGCCGGTGCAGGCCGCCATGAGGCCCAGGAGGTCCCGGGCAGGGCGCAACTGCCCAACCTGAAATGACTGGGCAAAGGAGGAAAGAACCTCGGCCCTGTCCACCGGGAGCCGTGCTCTGGCTCGAAGAGAGTCAAGCTCTGCCCTGATGAATTGTATCATCTGCTTTGGCACGAGTTCCGACTTGGCCTCGCCGATGAGGAGGCCGACCTGAGAGCAAACCTGGAGGGCCAGATCTCTGGACCGCTCCACCTCCGCTCTGAAGGGGGCTGCAATCAGCCAGTCATCCAGGTAGGGGTACACCCGGACCCTTTGGTGCTGCAGGAATGCTGTCACCACTGCCATGCATTTGATGAAGACCCTGGGAGCTGGGGAAAGGCTGAAGGGCATGGCCCGGAACTCGTAGAGGGATCCCTCTGCCCTGAAGCGGAGGAATCTCTGGTGGGACGGACAGATTGGGACGTGAAAGAACGCGTCCTGAAGGTCCAGAGAACAGAACCACATGCCTCGTTCCAAGGATGGGATTATCTGAGCCAGAGTGACCATCCAGAAGGTCTGAGACCTTAGGAACCTGTTCAGGTCGTGCAGGTCGAGAATGGGGCGCCAGCCCCCCGTCCGTTTTGGGACCAGGAAGTACCTGGACACAAACCCGGGATCTGGAGGAGGATCCGCCACCTTCCTGATCACCTCTTTTTCGAGGAGCAGGGCGATATCGGCTCGGCGAGCCGACAAAGAAGCTGCGGACCCCGTAGCCCCCGAGGGGCGATGGCTCGGAAGGGCGGGGCCTGCTCGAACTCCAGGGGCAGGCCCTTTCCTACCACCTCCAACACCTAACGGTCCGTGGTGATAACGGACCAGATGGAAAGGAAGTGGTGGAGCCGTCCCCCCACGGGGGTAGTGACGAGGCTGGGGGCGACACCCCTCAACCCATCACTGGGTAGGCTTAGAGGAGGGACCAGCCGAGGGACCTCCTGGGCCTTTACCTCTCTGCTTCCTATTGGAGGAAGCTGCGTGCTTCGGTTTGGGATGCCAAGCGTGAGCCTGCTGGCCCTGGTGCTGGTGGGCCAGACGTGCCTCAGGCGCAGAAAGACGAAAGGACTTGTGCCGCTGCTGTCGGCGGCCTTTGTCCTTCTGGGCAGAGGTGACAGAGTCTGGAGTGGCATTGGACTTTTCGATCAGCTGGAGGTGACCTTCCACTCCAGGGCCGAAGAGGTTGGTCCCCAGGAAGGGGACACCTGCCAGTTTGTGCTGGGTATCCGCCGTGAAGGTGGATATCCTCAGCCATGCTCTGCGGCGCATGGCCACCACGGTCGCAACCAATCTGGCACAGGAGTCTCCAATGTTCAGAGCCGTTTGGAGCTGCTGCTTAGCCACCGCCCTACCCTGGTCCCGTACCTGCTGGACCGTGGTCTGCAGGTCGGCCGGGAGAGGAGGGATCACCTCATCCAGGGAGCCCATGAGGGCGTGGGAGAAGTGTGCCATCAGCACGGCCGAGCTGGCCTGGTGGAGGCCAAGGGAGGACGCAGCGTACACCTTGCGCCCGGCATAGTCCAGCTTTTTGGACTCCTTGTCGGAAGGGGGGCTTGTCCACATCCCTAGCATTCCCGGAACGCCGGAAAATGCTGTCTGTGACCAACTCCTCGGTGGAGGGGTGTTCCGAAAAACCAGGCAAAGAGCCAGTAGAGACCGCATACTTCCTGGCCATCCTGGCCGAAGGCGCAGGACAGGAAGCAGGCCGCTGCCAGAGCTCCAAAGCTGGGCCAACAATGGCTTCAGCCACTGGAAAGGCCTAGTGGGTGAATCCCCTCGGTTCAGTATCTCCATCAGAGGATACTTGGCCCGCTTGGATACGGGCTCGAGCTGCATACCGGTGGTCTCTGAGATGAGCCGAAGCAAACCCATGAAGGACGATGGGTTTTCGTCCATCGACTGGACCCGGAGGACTCCAGGTCAATGGGCCTGGAGAACAGGGAGGAGTCATCGGACTCCGAAGAGTCCGCGAAGAGTTGCCTGGGGCCTGAGCCACCCTCCACCTGCCGAGGACGGTCGGGAGTGAGGGTGACCGACAACCTGTGGGGCAGGCCCTGACCCGACCAAGAGTCCTTGGTCGGCACCCCTGATTCGGTTGTGGAGGTTCCACCACAAACCGTGGGGCAGCTGGTTTCGGCCAAACAACCGGCCCAAGCTTGGGCACCTCGGCTACAGTGAGGGGTTGTTTCGGCTGCTCGGGTGACAGCCACTTGATGGCCGGGGAAGGCGACAGCGTCGGCTTGTTCCCGGACAGAAGTAACTGCTGCCACATCAGGTCCTCATAGCGTCGACGCAACTTACGCCGAAGCCTCTCCTCTCCTCTTCTGAGGAGGAAGACCAGGACGAGCGGCAGTGCCGCTTACTTCGGTGCTGAGACTGCCGATGTCGGCGGGATCGGCTGGACTGAGACGATGTCCGAGACTGAGATCCTCAGAGTTTCAGAGGATGGGTCTGGGAAGGGGCAGGGGACACCCGCTCTTCCCTCAGCTCGGAAGCCTTAACCGGGGACTGCGGCACCGGAGGCGCAGGCAGGTCCTCGGTCTCCACCGGGGGAACCGGTGAAGAAGGGTTGTCGGCTTCACCAGTCGACAGCCCATCCAACAGGTCAAGAAAAATCTTGACCACGTCGACGGGTGTCTCAATCGGCTGACCTGACGGGGACACCGTGAAGCCAGCGGCCTTAGCCGCAACCTCAACCGAAGTAGAGTGTCGACTGTCCGGGGAAGGGGACCTCTCCCGCTCCCACGAACGCAGACGATGGGACTTACCTTTTGAGTCCTTCTTTCTGGACCGAGAGGAATGTCCCCTCTCCTGTCGTGGAAAGGGACTGGCAAAGCTCCTTGAAAGAAGCTGAATATGAGGTACCCAGAGAGAGCGGGATAAATGCCGCTACCGAGGAAGAGGATGATGTGGCCTGTGCCACCTCCTCCTTGAGGGTGATCATTTGCTCGAGCTGCTCAGCCGAGCCAGCCGCGGTAACTGCCCAACGGGCCTCCTTTGACTTCACCGGCAGATAGCGCTCCTCGGGGCGCCCAAGCTGTAACCGGGCAGGCGGTCTTCGGGACATTGGCAAAACGATGGCATAACTCGGAGGGCCTCGGGTCATGTTCCAGGCCGAGGCAGTAGGCGATGTGGAGTACGGTCCATCCTAGACATTTCTGCCCACAAAGGCACTGTCAAATCTGGGAGTCGACGGTCCATCGTGAGCCGAGGGAGAAACTTGACTGAAGTCTTGAAAATTTTAAAATAAGTTTTCGGGCGAACTGAAGAATTAGGATCCGGTCTACACGCAGAGTGTTAAGGAGGGAACCTGAGCTTCCAAGCGGTAAGGAAGATCTGGCATCATGGGGTGGAGCCGAGAGTTTTACCACCTGGATGGGTGGGAGGAGCCAGCTTGAAGACCTTCCGGCAAGATTTAAAGCAGCAAGGAACCTGCCAAACAGTGTGGATGAACAACGGCCATCTCTGGGGTTAAACTCTGTAATTCTGGGAATAACTCAATTAGCACTTGTGAGTCCCCCCTCCCAAAACTGGGTTAAGATCAAACAATACCAGAGGACATGAGTGGAGACTTCAGTTCCGCATCCCCCCTCCTGCAAGATGAGTCCCGGGAGACAGAACTTGGTCGTGATCTGGGTTGTACGAAAATATCTCGCTGCCACCTTCCAGCCAAATTCACGACATGTGTGTGAGCCTGTGATACGATGCTGTCGATGCCAAAGTCAGAGCCAATCCCTCTGTGTAAATTCAGTCAAGTCCCCCTCCCATGCCTCCTGCACCCTTTCCCATTGTGGCCAGGTGGAAGACATCTCTGTCTTATAAAAACAGGAAATCAGATGTCTGAGAGCTATCTCCCCCTGGATATGTCTCAGTAGAGTAAGCAGAGGCAGTATGGTAAGGGAGGCCACATGCAGCCCCAGGGTGGTCCCTAAAAACTGTCCGATTTGTAAGTATCTAAAAATAAATAAATAAATCTCTTTGGGAGAGGGGGAATTCTGATTGTAATTACTGAAAGGACTTGAACTCCCCCCTGGTCACAGAATTGATAGGTGTGGAGCAATCCACGCCTTCCCCAAGCTCTGAACCCATGATCCAATCGGGCTGGCAAGAAGGAAGTGTCCAGGCTTGCATCCCTACCCACCCCCCGTCAGTTTCTAGGTAGTGCCAGATATCTGGCCTAGCTTCGTGAATACAGACTTCTCGGTATAGAGCGTAGAGGATGAAGGCTGGAACAAGGTTGGGTGATTTAACGGAAGGGATGATCCCAGTCTCTCAATCCTCATCCTCTGGGGCTCAGACATCTATGGGGAAAGCCCGGCCAACATAGGCGTCAGCTGTGCGGCTAGGGCATAGCCTGACCAACACGGGAGCAACAATCCTCCCCTATCCTTGGGTGCCTGTAGTTTACTCAGAGCAACCTGAGATTTCCCTCCCTGCCACAAGTAAGTGGAATCATGCAGTTCCACCTACCCTCCTCTCTTCGTGAAAGGAATAGGAATTATCTGCATTAAGTACACCAGATGCATGAGAAGGTTCATTTCTACCGACTGAATTTTGTTGATAAGTGACACTGGCTAATGTATCCAGGATTTTAGATCTTCCTGTATCAGGGAAAAATGTTTATTAAAATTCAGGGGAATACTGGTTTTAGATGCAATTCTGGTGATGGGTCCCCTCATATAAATAACGTTTCCATTTTACTCGCATTTATTTTATATCCAGTTAAGTCTCTCTACCTCCATCGTGCTCTGATCAAGAACCTCCAAGGAGGACTCCAGATCAGTAATATATTTATTTTTATTTTATTCTTTGTTAACCCGGATAAACCGGCATAAAGCGCAACCTTGTGTACATTATCTGAAATGTGATACCCTCTTATTCCCAATTGTTGTCTGAGAAATTGCGCTATTGGTTCAGCGTAAGGCGGAGAGAGATGGGGGAGAAAGAGGACACCCCTGTCTTATTCCCTGCATGACGGGGAATCGGGAGGAGCAGGAGCCATTAACCTTGACAACCGCCTCAGGGGTGGAATAAATTACCATAGTATTTCTAATAAAATCTTCCGGAAAACCAAATTTCATCAGGGTTTGCTGAAGAAAAAAGCCAAGACACCCTATCAAATGCCTTTTTTGGCATCGAGGCTAAGAATCAACAGAGGGGTATGGGCCTGAGATGTGTGTTCAACTAAATAAAGGGTTTGTTTTATGTTATCTGCAGTCTGTTGAGTTTTAATAAAGCCTAACTGATCTGGGTGTATTAGGGATGGCATTATATCATTTCAACTGTGAGCGAGAATACTTGTATACATTTTATAGTCTTGCTTAAGCACCAAGATGGGGCAGTAAGAATCACACAACTGGGCTGGTTTATTTGGCTTCAGAGTTGCCAAGATCATAGCCTATGTCCCGGAGGTTGGGTACTCCATGGTCTTGTGTCTGTCCTGCAGTGCCCTAGTCAAGGGATCCTTTATGAGGTCCCACGTGGTCTTTTAAAATTCTGCTCCATAGTCATCAGGGCCAGGACTCTTGCCACCCTTAAGATTTTTAATTGTGGCTTGCATTTCTTGCTGAAAGATAGAGTTAATTTTTTGGGCCTGCAATGGGCCTAGTTCAGGGGAGATTAAGACAGGATAAAAAGTCCTCAATGTCAGGTTGAGGGAGTGGGAAATCCTCACTATGTAAGTTAACATAATAGTTTCTGAATGCTTGTAGAATCTGAGATGTTGTGGTAAATAATTGTCCCATCTGTGGGATTTTTATCTTAAAAACGAATGAGTTGACTGTAAGCTAAAATGCATTAGGCTCTAGCCGCCACCGCCCCCCCAAAAAAATATTTCTGGTGTAATGTGACAGGGTGTCCCCTGTCATGGAAGAGTGCCCAGATATTTTACTCCCCCAAAGAATTAATGAAATACTTTAAAGATGCTGATATGAAAAGTAAAAATGTAGGACAAGAGCAGTAATCCCTTATTTTATTTAGGTGCCCCCTCTCCTGCATGTCTCATTCTGCTCAGTGGCTCTGTGGCCAAAGGAAAAGCCACTGACGAAAATAAGTATTCAGTGGCTCTTGCCGCTTTGATTTTCAAAATGCCCCTATTTATGAAAGAAAGCGCATGTCGCACTGAATGTAATCATTTGGAGCGGGAGCATGAAGGGAAAGTGCAGGTCGCGCTTCGTTAAAGATTATACTGGTGCCCCATACAAGAATCTAAATGTTTAAAGTGAAGAGAGAGCGCAAGGGGAGCAGCTGAAATTCAGAGCGTGCGCGCTCCTTGAGCTCCCTCCCTCTCTCTGTTATATTGCAGCACTCAGAGTGGAGCGGGGGCTGGCAGGATGCCAAGGACATAGCCGCTCGAGTCAAAGAAATAAAATAAAATTGTGCCCCGAGAGGTGCACATTGTGCACAATGCGGCAACTCTTTGCTGTACAGAGCAGGAATGGCTCTGTGAAGCACCAGGAAATACCACAGTTTGCAGTTTAAAAATAAAAATAAAACGGTAAGCAGCAAATGTGTACGGAGCAAAGGTATGCTCCTCAGCCCCCAGACTGCCACACTATGTGGCATACTGATAAAGCCGAAGGGGTTTAAAGGTTAGCTTTATAAATGCAGAATGGTGAATGAAAGATGCATCTAGTACAGTCACAAGGTGGTAATAAATAAACAAACTGGAAATTAAAAAAAAGCACAAAGTGGCTGGAAATAAAGATAGCAGCTGGCTGTAGAGTGGCTGACTGTTAAACATGGCCAGGAGGGCCCATTTGAAATGTAAAGCCGATGGGGCTGAGATTTCAGCCGTCAGGAGAAAGAAGAAAAGGGCTCCTTAGTAATAGGAGCCTCCAAATGAAATAACAGGAGGTATTAAATGCCTAAAGGGATCATTTGATTGTGAAAACACATAATGTGTGGAAGCACGAGAAAAGAATGAAAGCAGCCTTTTTATTTTTGTATAGGTGCAGGTTGTGAGCCTTGTAAACTACAAATGTGTTAATTATAAGCTAAAGTGGTGGCACATGATGACGAGGTAATCAACAAAAATATATAAGAGCCTACCACTAGAGGTAGAAACGTAGCTAGTGTGTCAGTGGAGAGCTGACAGAGACAGGTGTAAGACCTCGGATGCAAACGTGCATGCCTATACACTGAACTGAGCTGTATGTGTGCTGTTGGGCACAACAGGGTTCTCTGCTGAAATTTGCTGGACTAACCATTATTTTCTTAAATTCTGTTTCAACTGCTAATCATTTTATGTGTTGAAAATAAAATGATAAATGCCACCTGGCATTTTTTATGCACTGTAACTGTTGTCTGCCTGGTTATTGTATCCCAAAATCCCAACCCCGCAGCATGGAGCCATTAACAGCACCTGTTTTGTTTTAGCAGCAAGTAATTTTTGTATGGCTTGCCGTATGAAGGCTGTCTGATCTGCGAGGGAGTTATCCTCCTGCATAAGAGCCACTTGTAAAAATTGGAGTTGTTCCTGCAGTTCCTCAAGTCTGGTCTCTGTCTGATGTGTTTTCTGGGTTGCATTAACTATTCTATAACTCCTGAGCACCATTTTTAAGGTGTCCCATTGAAGAAAATTCAGATTCCAATTTCGATTCACGCCCTAAAAGGACCTCAAAATCAGGATTGCATTCAGATTTGGAATCCTACAACCTAAATCTTTGTGTATAAACAGGATGTAGAATTTTCAGACTTCAATTTTGAAAATCCTAAATCTGATAACTGAATCAGAATCCAATGAATCCCTTACTGATCAGAGAATTTCTAGCACACCAAGTTTGCCCCTCCCCATCACAGTAAATACAATGAATATTTATGAGAAAGCAAAAAACATCAGCACCACTAGAAAATTTGAACAAAATGCTTTATTAGTGCAAAGGATTACAGTGGGATTGTGGTTTTAATGCACTGTCACTTTAACAGCCCTTTTAAACAGTTTTATACAGGTTGCGGTATCCTCCTGATTATGTACTAACTGCAAAACCAGCTGAGGTACTACACCTGTGCAGTGGGCGGTTGTAATCTTTTGCACTAATAATGCCTTTTGTTCACATTTCCCAGTCATGCCAATGTTTGTTCTTTTCTCACGACCCTAGCTACATCTGGTACACTGAGCGTTTTTTGAGCCGGAATTGTTTACCCTGTACTATGAATACTCACCCTACCAGTTGCAACACATTTCTGGCACGCAATCCGTCCCAAGGCTTTACATGCATGGCAACCCTAAAAATCACAAAAAAAACAGAATCCTGATAGTTCTCAGACAACAAATACAAGACAATCTAATACAATTAAAGGCATGCTCTACCATGTTTTAATTATATCCTGTGGTTCTCTAAGAGCAGACGTGTTAAAAGCGTTCAGAATGTATTCCGTTACTCCAGTTCCTGAGCACTGTTTAGATTATTTATTTTGTTAGTTTACCACTTTGATCAATCAAAAATCTCAAATGCACCCCCCCAAACAAATTCTAGGTAATCAAAAAATATATTTATCAAGACAAAATATGTCTGTGTGTTTCTTTAAAATTTAGCTGATTTTTTTAAAAGACTGGCCACCAAGAGACATTTAAAGAACATGGTGGGACAGAGTGAAGGGCTTAGTTTTTGCTCAGGGTGACAGCGGTAGGGTGGGGAGCATGGAGGTGGAGAGTGGGGGTTAGACCTCTGTATGGACAGTAGGTTCTGGGTTTGTTAGGTTTTATGGGCAGACGGGATGGACTAATGGTCTTTTTCTGGTGGCCAGGGGTTGGTCGAGACCCCTATGATTTCTTTATAACCTGTATTATGTCAAATGAAACCCCTAGAAACCCATAAAAGTTTACACAAGAACTTACCATAACAGTAGATCTTTGAGGGGATCTCGGTTATCAAGTAACACCACAGGATGCTTTGCCGTCGGTGATCCACATGGAAGATTTTCAGCTGTACAACTGGGGCTGCCCACGCTGTCTAACGTCACCAACCCTATACAGGTGTGAGTGGCCCTGCTCCCTCCTCAGTTCTTGCCCCCTCCCGGGGGCAAAGGGAACTAAGTTCTTGCCATGGAGGGGACCAAGGAGAGAGGTGCTCAGACCTAAAAGAAAGTCTGGATACACCAGACAGCCAGTTCCTAGACAGGAGCCCAAAGAAAGGTGATGGTGGGAGGGAAAGCATACCTGATGACTGAGATCCCGTTGAAGATCACTGTCATGGTAAATTTTTATGTAACTGTTCTATCTTCTTTGGGGGGGGGGGGGGGTACTCAATCATCAGGTAACACTGTAGGAATAAGTCACAAGCAGTTACAGGTGCATAACAGAGTCTGGGAAGAGGGCTCTCCATAAACTTACAACAGTAGTCCCTGTGACACAACCCTGCCAAATCCTGCACAGGCTCTAGAGGCAATGTCCAGACTGTAGTGCTCGGTGAAAGTACGAATTGTACTTCAGGTGGCAGCCACACAAATGTCAGCAGCTGAAACCACTCAGAAATTAGCCACCAAGGAAGCAATTCCTCTGGCAGAATGAGCTTTGACAACACCAGGCAAATATTTGCCGTACTTGTGTAGCAGAACACAATGCAATTTGCCAACCATTTGGCTAAATATTGCTTAGAAACTGAAATGCCCTCTCTACCTAGGGCAAAGGAAAAACAACTGCTTTGACTTTTGGGACTCCTTGGTCCTAAGCAGGTAGTACTTCAAAGTTCTGCGTGCATCTAATGTATGGAGCAGTGCTTCCCCTGAATTGGCACACTCAGGAAAATAAACAGGAAGCAGACAGACAGTGTAAACTCTGAAACCAACTTGGGTTGAAACTGCGCAAAGACTTGGTGAAAAATCAAATAAAGCTCCTCGCACCAGAGGGCCTGAAGCTCTGAAATTCTTTGAGCTGTAGTAATTGCAACTAAAAACAATGCTTTCCAAGAGAAAAAGTGCAAATCGCAATCCCGATTGGCTCAAAAGAAGACAGGGTTCATTTTTCCAAAACAAAATTCAAGTCCTAAGCTGGGACAGAGGAATGGATTGGAGGTTTCAGATGCTGGCTGCCCCTAAGGAAGGTATGGGAAACATCCAGCTAAGCAATGGGTCTTTCACCCACAGGCTCATGAAATGCAGAAACAGCTGAAAGGTGGACCTTGAGGGAAGAGTATTGGAGGCATGAGTTGGACAGCAAGATCAGGTAGTCCAGGATATGATCCACTGAGCAGGTGAGAGGGTGCAAACCATACTTGGCAGCCTAGATGGCAAACTGCTACCACCTCATAGCATATGTAGCCCTAGTGGAAGGCTTCCAGGTGGTCACTAGAATGCCCGCCACCCTGTTAGAGACCCCAAACCTGGCAATGGCATTCTCAGGAGCCAGGCATGCAGATGGAGGGACCTGAGGCTGGTATGGACCAGGGTCCCCTGAGCCTTGGTCAGCAAATTTCTGTAAAGAGGAAGAGGGGCCAGAGGTTCCTCTGCTATCTGCTGAAGGAGAGTGAACCATATCTGGCGAGGCCAGAATGGAGCTACCAGATTCATGCTGGCCCCCTCCATCTACAACCTGATTAGCACCCTTGAATCAGAGGAAATGGAGGGAATGCGTAAAGAAGCCTCCCGCTCCAAGAGAGGGACAATGTGTCACACTAGAAAACTCCGGGCCCTGGATCTAGCGAGCAGAAATTGGGCAGTTTTGCGTTGAGTGGGGACATAAAAAGGTCCAACTCTGGATGGCCCCATCTGTCGAAGAAGTCTTCTACGATGGATGAGAGAAGCTCCCACTCATGCATGCTGGACCAATTCCTGCTGAGACTGTACACCAGGGAGTTTAGCACGCCTGGCACATGGACCACAGAGGGCGTCAGATTGTGATCCAAGGCCCAGTACCGCACTCTCATGTCCTCCCTGCAAAGGGGGTACAATTGATTCCTCCCCTGCTTGCTGATGATGTACACTACACTTAGATTATCCGACTGCACCAACAGTTGACCCGGAGGAAGGTGTTTCTGAAAGGCCCACATGGTGCAGAGCACCGCTCTCATCTCCAGTTCATTGATAAGCAGGGAGGCTTCCCATTGGGTCCAAGAGCCCTGGGTCTGGAAGGGACCCAGGTGTGCTCCCCAGCCCAGACCTGAGGCATCTGTGGTTAGGATCTGATATGGGGAGGAGATCTGGAAAGGGACACCTTGAAGCAGATTCAAGGGGTCCATACACCACTGCAGCACCTTGTGTACTGGGGAAAAGACCAGGTCTGGTTGGTCTAGTTCATCTGTGCACTGGTCCCATTGTACCTGGAGGGTACATAGGTAAAGGTAAGGTATCATTTATTTCTTAAGCGCCTTTCAGATTATCAAGGTGCTTTACAATAAGATACAGTATACACAAATAATATAAATTCAAATCATACAGAAAAAGCTTGATAAAACAAATAAGTCTTACAATCAGATTTAAAACTCGTGACGGTCGGGCATTCTCTTAACCGACGAGGTAGAGATTTCCACAGGGTGGGTGCAACATAAGAAAAAAAAGACATGCCCCAGATGTTTTTAAATGAACCCTGGGAATCTCTAGCAATCCCTCGTCGTCGGATTGGAGTGAGTGGCAGGGGCAGTAGGGAGTAAGGAGCCCTTGCAGATATCTGGGTCCCTGGTCGTGTAGGGCTTTATAGGTCAACAAGCCGACCTTAAAGGTGATCCGCCACTGTACCGCAGCCAGTGCAGTTCGTGCAGCACAGGTGTAATATGACTAGTCCTAGACGTACCAGTCAGAAGCCTGGCCGCTGCGTTCTGCACCAGCTGCAAGCAGTGGATATCAACCCCAGGAAGCCCTAGGTAGAGGGCATTGCAGCAATCAAGGCGGGTGGTTATGAAGGCATGGACCAATGTAGGAAGGTCAGCCGGAGGAACCAGGTGTTTCACCCAGGCAATATTCCTTCGATGGTAAAAGGAAGATTTAACGACAGTGCAGACCTGAGATTTCAAAGTCAAACCACTATCGAAAATAACACCTAGGTTACGCACCCAGTCTGAGGTCATGAGCTGGACACCATCAAGCCATAAACCTGAAGGATGCCCAGTCCTAAGACCCACCTCCGGATGACCCAGGTCCACAACCAACACCTCAGTCTTGTCTGGATTTAACCTCAGCCAGCTAGTGCTCATCCAATCTTTGATCTCTGCTAGACAGTTAAGCACAGAGACCGCATCATCCTGTCTGGGCATAAAAGACACAGTTGGGTGTCATCTGCATAACAGTGAAAACCCAAACTGTATTTTCTAATGATATCTCCCAATGGCAGCAGGTACAGTGAAAACAACATGGGTGCCAATATGGAGCCCTGCGGCACCCCACAGGACAGGGGGAGGGAATCAGAGGAATAAATTCCACTGACCACCCTCTGCGACCTGCCCGTGAGAAAGGATCAAAACCAGCTCAAAAACTGTGGCAGTCCACAGAAATGCCGCAGGCACTCCAAAAGCAAACCATGGTCTACAGTGTCAAATGCCGCCGAGAGAGCAAGAAGGACTAAGATAGTACAAGCCTTTCGAACTCTCGCTATTAGATCATTTAACACCTGAACAAGGGCGGTCTCGGTGCTATGTCTCTTCCTAAACCCAGACTGGAGAGTATCCAAGACATTGTAGTTTGTAAGATGGTCATCCAGCTGCAACACAACCACCTTCTCAATAACCTTACCCACAAAGGGTAGATTAGAGACAGGTCTGTAGTTTGCTAGACAGTCTGGATCCAAGAAAGATTTTTTAAGGAGTGGTCGAATGACCACCTCCTTGAGGGGATCAGGAAAAAAAACCTTTTCCAAGGAACACCAGACAATTTCAGCAAGGATCGGGCAGATAACATCTACACAGCGTACCAATAACGGCATAGGGCCTGGATCCAAACTACAGCTGGTTGGTCGCAAAGTCTGGACAATCCTCACAATGTCCAAGAATTCCGGACGGCTGAAGTCAGACCTGACAGACTGGGTGCACACAACCTCCCGCCGATCTCTGCAATCCCTCATAGAGGGAGTTGGGCTGATCCCTGACCTGTTGCTGGCAAACTTATCCACAAAAAATAAAAATAAAAAATAATCGAGCAAGCTCACCACACTATTTGTGAAAGACCTCTTCCAGACTGAAGACAGACTGGATTGCACAGTCTGTCCACAGTCCGAATAAATGGAGCCTGGCCAGTGGAACAGTGTATACGGCAGCTGCCATCAGGCAAAGCAATCTGAGGTACACCCTGGCTGGAATGTACCGGCTCTGGGCAATCTCCTGAGCTTGGGTTATGAGGCACTCTGCCCTATTTTGGGGCAGGAAGGCCTTCCCCTGCACTGAGTCCAAAGCTACCCCTATATATTGCAACCTTTGGGATGGTGTCAGAACAGACTTGGGCACGCTGATGGTAATGCCCAGGGAGTGGAAGAACTGGAGAGGTCGCTCCAGAGTCAGCAAAAGCTGTTCCCTGGACAGGGCCTTCAGGAGTTAATCATCCAGATACAGGAAGACATACAGTCCCTCCCTTCTGAGAGCTACTGTGACTGCTGCTAAGCACTTGTTAAAGGCTAGCGGCGCAGAGGACAAGCCAAAGTGCAGCACTTTGAACTGATAATGTTCACCCTGAAAGACGAAATGGAGAGACACTTCCTGTGAGGAGGAAATACCGAAATATTCAGGTAAGCATCCTGCATGTCCAGTGAACAGAACCAGTCCCTTCTCAGAGGTGCTGCCAGTCCATGGCAGAGTGAGGCTAGGGTACTACACACCATGCAGTTTAATGAATGGTTGCAAAACTGGTGCAGAGCACAGGGCTTTGTCTTCACTGGGGACTGGGGGTACACCTGGAGAGATGAAGGTCTATACTGGCATGATGGTCTGCATCTGTCCACAAGGAGAACCAAGATTCTAAGTGACAGGTTTAAATGCTTCCTTGGCAAGCTTTTAAACTAGCCATGGGGGAGGTGCTAATAAGAGGCAGGAAATGTCAAGCCTCCCCCCCACAAAACATGACAGGTAGTAAGGTAAACACTGAGGTACAGTGCTCAACAGAGGGCAGGACAGGGGTAAATGGAAAAATAGACAAGGGCACAAAGAGCAGGCATAGGGGAAAAAAAGGATAACGCCAACATTAAATGGAGGGCAATGACTACCAATGCCCGTAGTCTGGGAAACAAGCTTCCTGAGCTAGTAGCTTGATGGAAGATGAACAATTGGATATTGTGGCAGTCACGGAAACATAGTACACTGAGAACCATGACTGGGATGTCAACATACCAGGGTACACAGTCTACAGAAGGGACAGGGAGGGGAAAAGAGGAGGTGGAGTAGCTCTATACATAAGGGAAGGGATCAAAGCTACAGAACTAAAAAGTAAAGGGGGAGGACAAGAGGCACTCTGGGTCACCTTGGAGACAGGGAATGGCATCACACTGCACAGGGGTTGTATACAGACCCCCATCTCAAGGGGAGGAAATGGACAAGAAAATGATAGAGGACATTCTCAAAATGGCTGAAAAAGGGGAGATACTGTTGATGGGGGACCTGAATATGCCAGATGTTAACTGGATGACATGTACTGCAGCCACATCCAAGAGCAGGGTCATTCTTGATGCCCTACAGGGAGCAGACCTTGGACAGCTAGTGTTGGAACCCACTCAGGAGGGAGCAATACTAGATCTGGTACTCTCAAATGGAGAGAGGATCACAAATTTAGAAGTCAGTAGACATCTGGGAACAAGCAACCACTGCACAGTGTGCTTCACAATAAGCACAACTATGGAGACAAGCCATACAAAAACAAGCATACTGGACTTTAGAAGGGCTGACTTTGGCAAAATGGGTGAATACCTGAGGAATACACTAGCAAATGGCCAAAAAGGAGGGGTGGAAGAACAATGGAGAAAAATCAAAACTGCCATGATAGATGTGTGAAACAGTTAAAGAAAACAAAGCAGAGTGAAAAACCACTATGGTTCTCAAAAGAGGTGGCAGGGAAGGTTAAGGAGAAAAAGGCTGCATTCAAAAAGTATAAGGAATCACAGAAGGAGCACGACAGGGAACTGTATCAATTAAAGCAGAAAGAAGTGGGGAAGGCAGTCAGAATAGCAAAAGCCCAAACCGAGGAACAAACAGCCAATTCAGTTAAGAAGGGGAATAAAACCTTTTATAGGTACGTTAAGGAGCATAGAAAGGTTAAGGGAGGAATAGTGAAGATTAATAAGGGAGAGGGGAGGTGGGCAGAGGGAGACAGTGAAAAGGCAGTGATACTGAATGAATACTTTTGCTCAGTATTCACAAAAGAAGATGAGGAGGAGCTACCTAAACCAGACAATAGAAGCACTCTGGTTAGGGGTTGACACCAGTACATTTACAGAAGAAAGAGTCCTGAAAGAACTCCTAAAACTCAAGGTGGACAAAGCAATGGGGCCCACGGATTCACCCCAGAACCCTAAAAGAACTAAGGAGGACCTAGTGACACCACTGACCACACTTTTAACAAATCATGGGAGGACGGGTGGTACCTGAGGACTGGAGGAGGGCAGATGTTATTCCTTCACAAAAGTGGAGCAAGGCAGAAGCAGGAAACTACAGACCTGTAAGTTTGACCTCAGTGGTAGGGAAAATGATGGAATCTACTTGAAAGAAAGAAAGAATTGTTGAGTACCTAGAGGCCAGCGGGGCACAGGATCCAAAGCAGCATGGATTTACAGCAGGAAGGTCATGTCAGACGAATCTAATAGATTTCTTTGACTGGGTGACCAAAGTAATAGACTAGGGAGGGGCTGTGAATATGGCCTACCTAGACTTCAGCAAGGCATCTGACACAGTCCCGCACAAAAGATTGATAATCAAGTTACCAGCCTGGGAGTGGGTCCCAGGGTGGTAGCCTGGCTAGCAAACTGGCTGTACAACAGGACACAGAAAGTAATAGTGAATGGAACACATCCCGAAGAAAGGGGGTGGGCACTAGTGGAGTACCTCAGGGCTCAGTACTAGGTCCAGTCCTCTTTAACATCTTTATAGGTGACATTGCAGAGGGTCTGGAGGAAAAGGTACGCCTCTTTGCAGATGACACAAATATCTGTAACAGAGTTGATACACAAGGGGGGGGTAGAAAGGATGAGAAGGGACTTGGCAAGGCTGGAGGAATGGTCAGACATATGGCAACTTAGATTCAATGCAAAGAAGTGCAAAGTAATGCACCTGGGAAACAAAAACCCAGGAGAAGAGTACACAATAGCAGGGGAGGTACTAACAACAACAAAAATGGAAAGGAACCTGGGGGTAGTCCTATCAGATGATCTAAAGGTGGGTAAGCAATGTGAGAAGTCAGTAAGGAGAGCCGGAGGATACTGGGATGCATAGGAAGGGGCATCACAAGTAGAAAAAGGGAAGTGGTTATCCCTCTGTACAGACAGCTGGTGAGACCCCATCTGGAGTACTGTGTGCAGTTTTGGAGACCTCATCTAAGCAAGGACATAGACAGGATGGAAGCAGTCCAGAGAAGGGCAACTAAAATGGTGCAGGATCTGCATCAGAAACCATATGAAGAGAGACAGAGAGCTTAATATGTATACCCTTGATGAAAGGAGGGACAGGGGGCATGATAGAAGCGTTCAGGTACCTCAAGGGAATCAAAGTCCAGGAGGGTAGCATCTTTCAGAAAAAGAGATGTGTAAGAACAAGGAGGCACAATTTAAAGATGATGGGGGGGACCGCTCAGGGGTAATGTGAGGAAATTTTTTTTCATGGAGAGAGTGGTGGATGCATGGAACCGCCTTCCTGGGGAGGTTGTTGGGTCGAAAACAGTGGGGGAATTCAAACATGCATGGGACAGACATAAAGCAATTGTAGTGGGGGGTGGCAGGAAGTAGGCTGTTGGATAACTAGAATCTGTAGCTTATCCAGTAAGTAGGGAAATGGGCAGACAGGGTGGGCCAAGTGGTCCTTATCTGCTGTCAAAGTCTATGTTTCTATGTCCCTTGTCTTGAGGAGGAGCAGTAGGCCTGGCAAAGGTACCATCTGGAACTTGTACTGGACATACAGATTGAGGTCCTTTAAGTCTAGAATAGGCCCTCAGATCTTTTAGGGGACCAGGAAAAACGTGGAATAAAACCCCATGTTTCTCTGGTGCCGGGCACTGGCTCGATAGCCTGCTTGCACAGAAGGGACTGCACCTCCTCCTGGAGAACCAACAGGTGAGCTGGAGGTGGGGTTTCTGGAGGCTGCTCCATAAGCTCCAGGGTGGGAACCTTTTCTCTGAGCTGCACAATCCATGCATCCAGTGCCGGCCGCCGGCGCAGTGGTTAGATTTCCACTTGTGACAAAGATGATCCAGGTTTGGGAATGGACCCGGGAGTCAAAGAGCCAGCCAGGGGAGAACAGTCGAGCATCCTAGGGACTGTTTTCCTTCTCTGGGGGAGGGGGGAAGAGATAGAGTGTCTGGTGCTTGACGGACCCCTGGAGAGGCTGGGGGCAACACGGCGGCTGGCACCAGTACATTTCGGGGGGCAGGGCGGACGCGGGACGTCATTGCACATCTCTGCCCCCGGGCAACAAAAAGCAGCAAAAAAATGCCAGCCCCTGGCATGACGGCTCATTCCACTCTCGTGGCCCTGACACAGGGGGTAATCCAGGGCTTGCCCATGATGTCCATTGGGAGTGGGAAGCCCCTTGGTGGCCCCACCCAGTAGGGTAAGCCTGGGCCATAAGGGCGGCAGGCAGACAGGTCCAACAATTAAGAAGGGGTCAGACCCAAAAAAGATAAAAACAATAAAAACCTTTTTTTTAAATCCATGCATCCAAAGTTATGGTTCTCCATCAAGTCAGATGGAGGGAGAACAGACCTCAGTTTCCTGGTCCAGAACCAGTGGAGGGGGCTCCGGCAAGTAGTCAAGCAGAGGTGGAGCCAGCCGCAGGGGCTGATCACTCACTTCTGGGGCGCTTGGCTGCCACTCCAGCACTGGAGGGGCTGGGCAAGGCACCCTGGGCTCTGTGTTTTCCCTGGGGACAGGGAGCTGTTCCAGGCCTATTGTTCTGTTTACAAAAAGGAGGCTGTCCTCTACCCTTTGGTTAGGTATGATAGAGGAAGTGTCCCTGCCAGAGGCTTGCAGATCATTTATGATATCCTGGACATCAGGGCCAAATAGCTTGGTGCCATTGAAAGGGGCATTAAGCACTCTCTGCTGCACATCAGCTGCAAACCCAGATATTCCGAGCCAAAAGTGTTGGAGGCATATGCCCATGGCAGCTGCCCTCACAACTGTGTCAGCCATGTCATACAAGGCTGTGAGGAGCTATTTGCTAACATCTTCAGCTGCATGGAGGCACTGCAGCAGCTCCTACTTTTGAGGGCTTGGGCAGCAGCCTTGCCCTTCTTCCAACTGGCATTCTGGTATTTTACCATGTGCGACAGATAGTTTGCAATCCTCAGACCTAGAATGGAGGAAGCATAAACCCATTTACCCCACAGATCAAGTCTACGAGACTCTGTCTGGGGGAAGGAAACTAAAGTGCTTAGGTGCCTTAGATCTGTCTTGAGCTACCTTAATGACCACTGAGTCAGCCTACAGCTGGGCAGCATAACAGGGAAGACCCTGGGAGGGCGTGATAAAGTTTGTCCACCCTGCGGGACATAGTTGGCACAGCTGGTCTGTGCAAGGCTGCCGTGGCTGCATTCTTCAAGTCTGGGAGCATTGGAGGAGTGATCACTGGAGGAGATTCAGGAATCTTCAGGAAATCTAACAGATCTTTTCTGGTGGCATCCTCTTCCTCAGTGTGGAAGCTCATGGCTGAGGACAGCTGTTTCATCATATTGAAACCTGTGGGGTCCTCAGGAGGAGAACTGGGAGTATGTTTTACAGAGTCCTCACTGAAAGAAGAGGCTGTAGATCTGTCAGAGAGCAGGATCTCTTCTTCCTCCACATCATCAGGAAGAATGAGGTCTGGGTGATGCTCCTCCTAGACACTGACCTCTTCAATATCTGGGTCTGGTGCTGGCACAAACAGGCATCAATGACAAAGCTGCCATTGACGGCGTCGATAAGGGGTGCCTATTTACGGTTTACAGTGTCCAGCTGCTGCACAAGCACATGAGTGAACCTGATCCGGACTTCATTCAAGTCAATGATGGACATCGATGGAGGGGGATTCAATGGCACAGGTGTCGATGACACATCTGCTGCATCCTGAGAACCTGATGAGCCTGTATTTCCAGTAGGAGAAGGGTCATGTCTGGACAGGAGAGTCATCAATGATGAATCTGTCGATGATGGAGGGGCTGAAGACCCAGAGGTCGATGGCCAGGCACCCTAAGAATCGGGCAGAGGTGCTGTCGTTATGGGTCTGGTGGGCACAGAGACCTGGACAGCAGTTCTCTTCATTGGTGCAGCCACAACCGACGAAGATACCCCCAAAAGAAAGAGAAACCTTTGGGGAGCGAGATCAATGCCAGAGGGAGCAGTCGCGATCTTGGTCTTCTTTGCGACTTTTTCCCTGAGGACTTGTCTCGGGACCTTGGAAGCCTGGGAGCTCAAAGAATCTATGGGTGACTAAGAGCCTGGAACTGGCTACCTGTTGATCCATTAGGAATTTTTGAGAGCCTTCTTGCCTCACCTGAGGGTTGTTTGGTTAAACTTCAAGCAGAGTTCAAGGTCAGAAATTTCATGGTCAGGTCCAAGACAGCAGACACAGATGGAGTGTTCATCTGTGGAGGCAATCTTCTTTCCGCAGCAGCAATGATGGAAGAGAGAAGCAGAAGGATTAACTCTCAACATAAACAAAAAGAAGGAATCTCTTTAAAGAAAGAGACTTTTAAAGGGCAAGTTAAGAAAAGCCGTAGTCTGCAAAAGGTGTGAATACTGCAATGGAGCTTCCGCAGAGACCCATGCGAGCGAGTCGATGATGGGAAAGAACTGAGGAGTGAGTGGGCCCGCTCACGCCTATATAGGGTTGGTGACATTGATAGATGTCAACGGCATGGGCGGGCCCAGTTGTACTGCTGAAAATCTTCTGTGTGGATTTCACTTTTACCGACAGTGAAGGTTCCTATCATGTTACCTGATAACTGAGATACCCCCGAAGAAGATGAAAAAATTACTCACCTTAGTAATGTTGTTTCTTCTAATGGACTCTTGCTGTATTCCGACATATGCAGTGATATTCAACCTTTGAACTGCCCCGGAGAGGAAACAGTTAACTTTCCATGCAAGGCATGGAACGCTGAGCTCGAGCTCGGTTGAGACTCTGTGTTGTTGTTTGAACCCAAACCGCCAGATCTTTACGAGCTACACTCACTGGGCGTCCCGTGTGGAAACTAAACTCAGACTAGCCAACTGGCAACTAAATTTAATAAAAAGGTTTTTTGGTTCCAAGGCAAAGGCTCAAGTCAGGAAACCCAAAAAACAAAACACAACACACACCCAAACATAAGAGGGTGAGAAAAAAAAAGGGGGGGCACCTCTAGGGTGCCAACACTGTTCCTGCCTACCCACATCCCAAAACCCAGGTTCTGAGAGGGGAGACGGGGAGGAGGTCAGAATACAGCAAGACTCCATTAAAAGAAACAACATTACTAAGGGGAGTAATTTTTTCTTCAAACAACATGAAGTCTTGCTGTATTCTGACAAGCAGACTACCAAGCAGTACCTCCATGGAGGAGGGACAGAACCTACTTTGGAAACAGGCTCTGAAGTACTGCTGTGTCAGACCGAGCATCACTCCTAGCCTGGATATCCAGAGAGTAATGCTTGGTGAAAGTATGTACTGTTTTCCAGGTGGCTGCTTGACAAATCTCCAAGATAGGAATAGCCCTGGCAGCAGCCAGGGAAGCAGCTGTACCTCTAGTAGAGTGAGCCCTCAGGCCTGAGGGTGGGATCCTACCCAATTTTTCATAGCAGAATTGTATACAAGAGACAATCCACCTGGCAACAGATCTCTTAGTGGCAGGTTTTCCCTTGCCAACCTCACCATAAGTGAGGAACAATTGGAGGGAGTCAAACCTGTGACCCTTGGTGCACTCTATGTAGTAGCTAAGGGCCCTTTTCACATCCAGGCTGTGCAGCCTCCTCTCCCCAGAGGAGGAATGGTCAGTGAAGAAAACAGGAAGAGACAGACTGATTAAGGTGGAAATCTGAAACCACCATAGGCAAAAACTTCCTATTAGTCCTGAGGACCACCTTATCTCTATGGAAACAGATAAAATTAGGCTCCACTGACAGGGCCTGTAACTCACTTATGCGTCTGGCAGAAGTAATGGCTACCAAGAACACAGTTTTCCAAGTCAAGTACTTAGGCTCTGCTGAGGACAAAGGCTCAAAAGGGGGTTGCAAAAGCTGAGCAATGCAAACATTAAGGTCCCAATCAGGGGCAGGGTCCCTGAAGCGAGGATTGGTATGCAGCAATCCCTTGAAGAATTTACAGAATACAGGATGAGCTGAAAGGGAAGAGTGCTTGCCTGCTGACAAGAAGGCAGAGACAGCTGCCAGATGCACTTTAAGTGTAGTTGGTCCGAGTCCCAAGCTATTGAGATGAACCATATAGTCCAGGACTGTAGGCAACCCAGCAGATTCTGGAGAAATATGCTTACCAGAGCACCAAATAGTGAACCTTTTCCATTTGGAGTGGTAAGTCTTTCTGGTGGAAGGCTTTTGAGAAGCCTTTAGAATATCCAGAGCACCTTAAGAGAGATGCAAAACAGCAAACTCTAACTCTTCAAGAGCCAGGCCTTGAGATTCGGATACCAAACCCTCCCCTGAGAACATGTTAACAGGTTGTAATTCCTGGGAAGAGACAGGGGAAGGTGGACTGCTAAGGACAGCAAGAGAGGGTACCAGGGCTGTCTGGCCCAGTCTGGAGAAATCAGAATCACTTTGCAGGGTTGAGACCTGGTTTTGACTAGTACCTTGAACAGGAGAGGGAAGGGGGGAAAAGCATACAGGAACGTCCCTTCCCAATTGAGAACCACAGCATCCAGGGGGACTGAGCCCAACACTGGGGGTCTGCAGCAAAAAAGAGGAAGTTGGTGATTGTCTGGGGCTGCAAAAAGATCCATCTGTGGAGTGCCCCATCTGGAGAAGATCACCTTCAAAATCAGGGGATCTAGGGACCATTCGTGATGGTCCTGAGATATCCTGCTAAGAGCATCTGCCAGGACATTGTCCTTCCCTGGGAGGTGCACTGCTATCAGAGAGGTATTCAGGGAATAGGCCAGAGACCACAACTTCACTGCTTCTGTGCACAAGGCCATAGACCGAGTGCCCCCTTGCTTGTTGATGTACCACATTGTGGTGGTATTGTCTGTCCTGATCTGAACTACTTTGTTACGAACAGACTTGGAAAAAACTTGAAGTGCTAGAAACATTGCTCTGAGTTCTAATAGACTGATGTGAAGCAGAGATTCTTGAGGTGACCACAACCCTTGAGTGGTCAGATCCCCCAAGTGGGCTCCCCAGCCCAAGAGGGAGGCATCTGTGGTAAGGATTAGAGAGTGAGATTGAGTGACAAAGGGGACTCCTTGCCTTAGGTTGTCCTGATCCTGCCACCATTGCAAAGCCTGGATCAGGGTTTGAGTCACTGGGATTAGCTTGGTCAGAGAATCCTTTCTCTGGGACCAGAAGGCTCTTAAGTGGAACTGAATGTCCCTCATCTGAAATCTTGCTCCTTGGACCACTGCTGTAGAGGCAGCCATGTGGCCCAGAAGCTGCAGAAAATGCCTTGCTGGTCGAGACACCTGAAGGGTGAACGAAGAGGCCAGTGTAACAAGGGTCCTTACCCTGTCTAGGGGAAGGAAGGCTCTTGCCCTTATTGGATCCAGCTCCGCCCCTATGAAGGTGAGGAGCTGCACTGGCTCTAGAACTGACTTTGAAAGATTCAGGAGGAATCCTACAGAAGTGAGCAGTTGCTGAGTTATCTGTAGGTGTGACTTGACTTGGTCTGGAGACTGACCCACTATGAGCCAGTCGTCCAGGTATGGAAAGATGGAGATCTTTTTTCTCCTTAGGAAAGCAACCACTACTGCCAGGCATTTTGTGAACACCCTTGGGGCTGATGTTAGGCCAAAAGGCATTGCTCTGAATTGATAGTGGCCTGAGGGCAACTCGAACCTGAGGTACTTTCTGTGGGAGCACCTGATGAGAATGTGGAAAAAGGCATCCTTGAGGTCCAGGGAGACTAGCCAGTCCCCTGGCCTTAGAGAGGGGTAGAATTATTCCCAGAATCACCGTTTTGAACTTTGGCTTTAAAAGGTGCTTGTTTAAATACCTGAGATCCAGGATGGGCCGCCATTCTCCCATCTTTTTGGGGGTTAGGAAGTACCTGAAGTACAATCCTTTTCCCTTGTGTAGGGGTGGAACCCTTTCTATGGCTCTCAGAGCCAAGAGTTAAGAGACCTCTGCCTCTAGGGCAAGGGTCTCTGAAGGATTTGCAGGTGGAAAGGATCCGATTCTCATCTTGGGAAATTGTTTGAAGCTGAGAACCAGTCCCTGGCTTACTACTTCCAGGACCCATTTGTCTGATGCTAAAGACCTCCAGTCCTGGACAAAGTAAGCCAGCCTGCCTCCTACTGGTAGAGGAGAATCGGCCCTGGCAAACCCATCAGGGTGCCTGTTTGGCAGGGGCTTTAGGCTGAGGGGTGGTAGTAGGCCTGCTTATATCCCATCTGCCTCTCCCTCTGAAGAACCCCCTCTGGGCAAAGGTGGAAGAGGAGGCCTGGGCTTGGTAGAAAGGCCTATGAAAAGGCCTGCCCCTGCCTCTAGAATGCTGCCTCTGGGGAGTGGCTTGCCTTTCCTTGGCCTGAGTACTCCTATAGGTGGTCCTGTACTCTTCCATTTTCTTCATGTAGTTCTCTGTCTGTTCCCCAAACAGAGAATTACCAACAACAGGAAAATCCATGGCCTTAGTCTGGGTATCCTGTGACAGGCTAGTACATCTGAGCCAAGCCATCCTACTAAGGGCCACAGATGTAGCCATGACTCTAGATGAAACATCACTGGAGTCCACTGCAGCATGAAATTGCACCTTGGATGCCTCAATCCCATCTGCAGCCACCTGCTCCAGCTCCTTGGCAAGCTGGACAGGGACCTGTTTAGCTAGAGCCATCACAGTGTCCCATCTAGACTTCTGGTATCTAGCTGTGTAGGCCATATAATTAGCCTGCCTGAGTCCCAAAGATGCTGCCATGTACTGTTTCTTTGCCATGGCATCAATCCTCCTGGAGTCCTTATCTGGGGGGTGTGAAGCCAAGGGTATATTTGCCTTCTCGCGGGAAGCAGCCTGCACTACCCCAACATGGCTGCATTGCTGGGAATGGAACTCCGTAACTGAGCCTGAAAGAGTATACCTCTTGTCCATTCTTCTGTCCACAGGAGGTATAGAATTAGGAGTCTTTAACATTTTAAATGTCTGTTTCCCAAAAGACTTGTGGAGGGGAAAGACAGCCTCCTAGACTCTGGGATGTCCATCATCTCAACATAATCACATGATCCTCATACTCTCCCTCCTCCGGTTCATAAAAATCCTCTAAATTATAATCCGGAACGGGTGAACCGACCGAACCGAGCCCCTAACCGATGGTGCCGGTTCGGTCGGAACCGGAGTTAGCGACTGAACAATCCTTATCGCTTTTGCTATTTCATCAGCGGTCGGAGAAAGAACTTGTGGATCCGAACCGGCCTACTTATCCCATCCCCTTATTCTTCCTTTCCCAACCTCGGATAGAAGCTCACTACCCTGAGTTGTGACATCCTACCATGCCCCGTACTTTATAGCATTCAATCCCGGGGCTCACACATACTCCTTTACTCCATCCACCTTCTCTACATCCCGTTTTACAAACTCCTTTCTGTGCACCCTGCCCTCCTAGCCTTTCTCCCTACCTCCCACCCTTCCCCCCTACCTTCACCTCTACCTGGTGTATATTTTTATTTTTTTTTCTTCCATTACTTCCTCCTGCAACCTGAGATAACCTGCTTTATCTTCCTATGGACACTTCTATGTATGTAAATACCATATAATCTGTACAATATCTGTATAATTCTATGTATATAAACTTCGTTTTCTTCCTCTCTGTAAAGAGTATTATCTGTATTGCCTTGTAAATATCTGTGTTGACCTGTATATACAATTGTTCATGCTCCACCCAGGTCCATCTTGCAAATGAGCTTCTGCTCAACGATGAACGCCTGGTTAAATAAAGACTTGATTGGTTGATTGATTTTTCTTTTAACCGGAACCAACTCCTCAGAGTCGGTTCTCCTCGTGCCCGAAGAAGTTTCGCTCTGGTCAGAGGGCACTCCTTCTGGTTCGGTTGGAACCGAACTGCGCTGGCCATCCGGGTCAGCTGACTTTTTGGCCTCCTTTTCCCTCAGCCCTCCTACTCTCTTTTCCAGGGTAGCTGTGGGAAAACTTTTGCAAATCTGCCAGTCTGAATTGAGGTGGTCAAACCCCAGACAAACACAAGTGGTGTGGGGATTAGCCTTAGCAAAGGCTTTCCCACACACACTACAGTGTTGAAACCCAGTGGGCCCGGTTTTTCTTTTGGGTTTCTCAGACATGGCCAGTCTTAACCAAACTTACCATTTTTTCGGCAATCCGCCAGGCAAGACACCCTTATCGGTTCCTGACCGTGTTACGGGCCGTGGAAAAAAACGTAATGAAACCCGTTTTTTTTAGAACCGATAAGGACCGGTTACCACACTCTAAAAAGCAGAACAAACTTTTTTTTACAAACTTGATCGGTTCAAACCAAACCGATCAGACGTTTACAAGTTCCACACAGAAGCTAATAATAATAATAATAAACCTATCTAGTACTCATGGTACCACAGACTGAGACTGAACCGACAGGTCAGATGGAAGAAATTTGGTTGAAACCGAGGAAAAAATGACACTTTAACCGACTAAATTGAACCGAGTGAAGGAGAAATCTCCAGAGCGACTGTTCAGTGAGGCGGAGTAAAGAATCTGGCAGTTTGGGTTCAAACAAGAACAGACAGAGTCTCAACCGAGCTTGAGCTCAGTGTTCCATGCCTTGCATGGAAAGTTAACTCTTCCTCTCCGGGGCAGTTCAAAGGTTGGATATCACTGCATATGTCAGAATACAGCAAGACTTCATGTTGTTTGAAAAACATTTTTTCACCTCAGTATTCAGGTGCAGTTAAATATGGGTCACATATGGGTCATTTGGCAGTATGGCTATCATTCCTCGCAAGAGTAACGGGCAAGGATGGGCAATCTGGATGAGCCAGTGTGCCTTTGTTCTGCCACTGTGGTCTTTGTTCCCAGTAATCAGAAGCATCACAAACAGTTTTTCATTTCTGCTCAAATTTCCTGGCCCCTTTTAATGGCAAAAAAATGCCCCAAGTTGTACCTTAACAGATGCAGTGTGAGGCACCGGCATGTTCTTCTTAGTGTCAGCAAACATTGGTGGAACTTGCACAGCGATGTCCCACGGGAGAGGTGCAGGCCCAGAGGCAACGGAATCTACAAACTGACCTGCAGTTAAAAGACCAAAATTACAGAGATTATAATGTATATCATTATATCATAATAATCAAGTTTGTTCATTTCTTAGCCAACCTGAGCATTATGCCATTTACGAAAACTCTGATGATAGCACTATATTTCTTGCACATGCATGCAAGCCACATAAAAACAAATAATTTTGTCCAGCCAGTAACACTAGTTCCTACGTATAACCGAATTTCTCAAAATGTTTAATCCATTTTACATAAACATTGGAATGTTTTAAAAGGGGATCCCTTTTGTAGCAAGCAATTGGAGCAGCACCTCAAATTTATTTTCGTCAAGGGAAAACTTTAAAAGAGGAACTGACATCCAACTTATATTCAAGAGGAAGACCATCTAATTAGGCCCCATTGGATGCCTCCTGCCCCCACTGGATCATACAGATGTGGAAAATGCAATATATGCCACTTCTGCATACAGAAAAACTTCTTTGAACATCCTACACTAGACAAAAAAAGTTACAACTGATCAGTTTATGAACTGCACGACTGCTTTTGTTGTTTATGTTTTAAACACGTCCCTTCTCAGAGAATTTAAGTTGGGCATACAGCAAGACCTTTAAAACAACGAATCCATAAGCATGTCAATTCCATTACCAATATGGAACTGGACAGCTCTGTGTGCCAACATTTTGCAGAGAATCACAACGGAAGTGTTGACGGGTTTAAATTTACTGGACTTGAACATATCCCAATACATCCACCGGGGTGATGGTGATAGGAAAAGCAAGCTATTGCAAAAGAAAAATGGATCTTTATTTTAAGGGTCCATTCAGCACTATGCCTAAACAGCCATAACATTGATATCTCTCTATATTTGTAATTTTGAGACGGGACAAACGTGTTCCCCTTTTGCTGGTTCTTTCGAAATTTTGCATTATTATATACTGTTCACATATAAACAGCCATAACATTGAATATGTGTATGCATACATGTGGTCCTATCCCCTGACTTGTAAACATGAAGACACATGGGGCTGGATATTCAAACTGCGCCGGGCAGGGGCACAAGCCCAGGTGCAGCGCAACTGGCCTGCGCCAGGGCATGGACCAGGCGATATTCAAACGGTGATGCGCCATGGCACAGCACCATTGAATATGGCACTGAACGTGCATGCACTGCGCACGGCACAGTGGCACTGCACCAGTGCAAGTGGCAGAATGGGAGCAGGGGGATGCGCCAGTGCAAGTGCAGTTGCACTAGGTGCATCAACTGCGATATTCAGCACTGGGCATGCAAATGAGGCCATTATGCATGCAAGGCACAAATGAGGCCATTTGCATGTCAGTATGGCCCCATTTGCATGCGGTGCGCTGATCCCTGGCGACTTGCGCCTGGCGCCCTGCAAGGCTGCAGCTGGAGATCGACGCCCTGTGGTCCCATGGCGGTGCCCCTGCTCCCGTATGCAGGATTGCGGGCAGAAGTATCAATAAAACCCTGGTGAGCCAGTGAAAACACTCTTCACGGGCATAAATAGATAAATCCCTGGTGTTCAGTGACCCTCGCGCCTCGATCGCGGGCAGCAATATATGTAAATCCCGGCGTTCGGGAACTTCAGTGCTCAGTCACAGGCATGTAGAGTTTCCATTCCTGGTGGTCCATTGATTCCCCCAAACGCCCAATCGCGAGCAGAATGGCAAAGAAGCCCCAGTGGGCCAGCTGTGCCCCTCCGCCACTGAGGACCCCGCCACCCAGCAACCCCCAGTCACCGCAGGTGGCAGCACCCTGCTGCGCGCGGCCTAGTTGCTCACCAACTGCCAGTGTTAGTACGGTTCGCACGCCCATTGGTCCACTGCACAGACCAATGGGCGATAGACCGAACTGTACGCTGGCAGACGGCGGCAGCATGCAGCTGGTGCTGCCAACCGCCGCCAACTGGAGGGGGCTGGGTGGCTGGAGTCCTCAGTGGGTGGCTGGGGGAGGAGGAGACCGCCATTCACCAGGGCTTCTTTTGCCATTTTCCTACCATGATCCGCATGGGGGTCTCCACTGAACCACCAGGGATGTGGAATATATTTGCGCCACGATCGGGCACTGGGGGATTCCACTGACCACCAGGGAGTTAAGATCTATTGCTGCCCATGATCGGGTGATGGGGGAGTTCCCACTGGATCACCAGGGATTACGTATACTTGTGCCCATAATTGGGCGACGGGCCGGGGGGGGCACAATGCTCCCAGGGCAGGGAGCTTGTGGACAGTGTACTGGGTGGGCGGGTGGCCTCCCACGGCTGGTGGCTGCCATGTTGCACCTTTCAATAAGGCAGCTCGCCTGTGGGTGGCCAGGACTTGTTCCTGTTTGTAGCAGGCACATCTTTGCACCCCCCTGAGCGGCGCAAGGTGGGTTTATGCCAGCATATACACCGCACATCCCAGGCTGAATATCGGGATGTACCGCATATGCATGGGCATGCCCCCCGCATTTGTGCCACATACATTAACGATGCACACCAGCGTATCAGTAGTTGCGCATCGTAACTTGCCTCTCTGAATATCGTGCCAGGGCGCATTGGTGGGCTGCACATGGTGCATCCCTGTTGCGCCATGCGCAACCCGTTTGAATATCCAGGCCATGTTTTATTAGTTTTTTTTCTTGTTTGCACTCTGACAGCCTTTCAGACAAACTGAAACAGCTCATATGTAGAAAACAGGTACTTCTCCTAAAAATGTAGTTATTTGGTGCTTTTATATAGCAGCTTACATTAATAATACAAATATGTCTAGCTTTGGTTGTTTCATTATTTGCCTGAAACTTTGACTGCGCCTTAAACTTAAAGTGCAGTTATGGAAGAACTTGCCATAACAGATCTTCGAGAGAGGCTCTTGCAGTAGGTAATAACCATTAGGACTGCACCCCCTGGCACCAGGACTACACAGAAAACTTTAGAAAGCAGTGTCTGGCGGGGAACTGCCCACCGATGTCAGGTGACCGACATCATCGCGACCCTATACAGTGGGTGGTCCCCAGCCCGCCCACCAGTTCTCCCACCAGAGACCTCAGAAAAAGTGACAGGAGAAAGGAGTGGGCTCCTAGAGTCAAATAAAACTTATAGAAGAAGTAGTAGCAGAAGGTGGGAGGGAAAGTTACCTACTGCAAGAGCCTCTCAAAGATTTACTGTTATGGCAAGTTCTTAAGTACAACTGTACTATCTTACTTTTAGAGGGCTCTTGCAGTAGGTAATAACCATTAAGACAGAGTCCCAAGCAGTGAAATCAGACAAGTCTGAAGCACGGGAGGCAGGAAAGATCTGCAGAGACACAGGAAAACTATGAAAGGAGGCCCTGAAGGACAGCTAGTCCAAAGCCAGTCCTGTGTCTAGAGGCAATGTCCAGACTGTAGTGTTTCATGAAAGTGTGGACGGAGCTCCAAGTGGCGGCTGCACAAATGTCAGCAGCAGACACATTCTTGAAGCAAGCAGCAGATGCAGGCATGCCTCTGGTAAAATGCCCTTCGACTTCCCCCGGCAAGGATTTGTTGTACTTCTGGTAACAGAACAAAATGCAGTTTGCCAACCATTAGGACAGACACTGCTTATAAATGGCAGCGCCCTCTTTTTTGGGCAAAAAAGAAATGAAAACCTGATCCATTTCATGGACCGACTTCGTCGGATTCATATAGTAACGCAAAATTCTGTGAACATCCAAAGTGTGCAGAATTGCCTCTCCCTGATTAGAATACTCAGGGTAATACACCAGTAGCTGAATGGTCTGGTTCAATGTAAACTCAGTCACCACTTTTGGTAAAAACTTAGGATTTGTATGCAGAGCCACTCGGTCTCTGTGAAAAATCAAATAAGGCTCCTTACACATCAGGGCCCGAAGCTCAGAAATCCTTCGAGCAGAAGTGACAGCAACTAAACAGAGCGCTTTCCAAGACAAATAGCGCATGTCGCAACTTGTGGCTGCTTCAAAAGGAGGCAAGGTGAGTTTCACTAAAATAAAATTTAAATCCCATGATGGAACAGGGTTACGCACTGGGAGTTTCAGGTGGAGAATTCCCTTCAGAAAAGTTTTGGAACCCTCCAACTGAGCAACAGTTTTGCCCTCCACCAGAATGTGGTAGCTGGAAATGGCTGAAAGGTGGACCTTCAAAGAAGAGCAACTCAGGCCTAGGTTAGAGAGATGCAACAGGTACTCCATGACCTGAGGAACCGGGCACGAAAAGGGTTCCAAACCCTTCAAAGTGGCCCAGATGGAAAATCATTTCCATTTTATAGCATAAGTGGTCCTCATAGAAGGCTTTCTGGCCTCCACGAGGACCTGGGCACCCAGAAGAAACCCCACAAAAGAGACTATGTCAGAAGGTGCCACGCCAAGGAAGGTGAAGGGATATCAGTCCTAGGTGAACTCACGTGCCCTCCTGGTCAGGAGGTTGGAACCGGGCGGTTCCACTGCCAGCTGCTGGAGAAGGAAACATTTGGCACGCCAATGGTAAATCAGGATCATAAGAACCTTTTCCGCTTGCAATTTGAGCAGTACTTCTAGAATTGGAAAGGCATGTACCTAACCTCCCTGTCCAGTAAAGAGATAATGCATCTCGCTCCAAAACACCAGGGTTTGGAATGAGCAAGCAAAGCTTTGGTAACTTTGCGTTGTATGGGTAGGCGAACAGATCGAGATATGGGTGATGTCACATGTCAAATATTCTACTACCATTGCTTGATTTAGTTCCCACTCGTGAGCCCTGACCTGGGTGCAGCTGAGACTGTCTGCTAGGATGTTCTGGATGCCTGAAAATGAAAATTACGTACCTACCGTAATTCTTGATCTTCTCTTGTATCTTCACCATTCATTACTGCTTGGGATAGTGCCGGAGGCGCGCACCCTTACAGGTGTTTTTTTTTGTTTTTTTTAGTCTGTCTCCAACGGCCACCCTCGAGGCGGCAGCACGCGCCATGCGTGAGGGGTGGCCATATTAGGTGCCGAGACTCCTCCTCCATCTCAGTTCTGTAGTCAGAGAGGCAAAAACAAAGGGTAAGGAAAAAAGAGAGCAAGGCAAGAGAGCCGAGGGACAGAAAAAGGAAATGATATAAACTGAAAAAGGAATAAGCCGGTAGAGGACAGACAGAGAGAGAGAGAGAATCCCTACCTAAGGGACCGCGAGGGCCTCCTTTCCAAGTGGCTCTAGGGAGGAACCAGATAGAGAGAAAGAGAAAAGAAGAAGAATAAGGAGAAGAAAAGAAGGCATGTTGAGAGGGGGAGAACAGTGCCATAGAGGCATTGGTTGAGAGGCTTATAAGCTCGAGACTAAAACATGGGAGCAAGAATCCCTGCTGATAGGACATAGAGGGTTCGACTGAACCACCTGCACAGATTGGACATAAAGGGCAGATTCTCCAATCTCTCAACATGCCAAGTCCCTACATCCTAGCTGAGAGCTCACAGACTGCCCGGGCAGAAAATCTGTTCCGGAAAGAGAGCGCCCACCTAGGAAGGGGAATATGCCCCTTAGCACCCTATTAAGCGCTAACACAGAAGTGCATGGGGAAGGATTATGCTGTACGGAAGGCAGCTCTGTATGAAAGGATAGAGTGGGAACTCCTAGTTGTCTAAGGCATGCCCTACAGGGGGCATGCTTTAGACAACTAGTATTGGAGCCCACTCGAGAGGGAGCAATCTTAGACCTGGTTCTCTCAAATGGAGATGGAGAGGATCACAGATGTAGAAGTGGGTAGCCATCTGGGAACTAGCGACAATCAGACAGTATGGTTCACAATAAAACAGCAATAGAGTCAAGCCATACAAAGGCAAAAGTACTAGACTTTAGGAGGGCTGACTTTGCTAAATGGGTGAGTGCCTAAGGAATGCACTAGCAAATGGGCAGGAAGTAGGGTGGAAGAACAATGGGAATAATAAAACTGCCATCACAGAGGTAACAAGCCTTTGTGTGAAGCAAATAAACAAAACAAACGATGTAAGAAACCACTGTGGTTCTCAAAGGAAGTGGCAGTGAAGGTTCAAGAGAAAGAAAGCATTCAGGAAGTACAAGGAGTCACAGAAGGAGCAGGACAGAGAACTGTATCAGTTAAAGCAAAAGGAAGCTGGAAGGCAGTCAGAACAGCAAAAGCCCAAACCGAGGAAAAGACAGCCAACTCAGTTAAGAAGGGGGATAAAACCTTTTATAGGTACATCAGGGAGCGAAGGAAGACCAAGGGAGGGTTAGTGAAGCTTAATAAAGAGGAGGAGGGTGGGCAGAGGGTGACTGTGAAAAGGCAGAGATACTAAACAAATATTTTTGCTCAGTATTTACAAAGGAAGTGGGGGAGGTACCTAAAACAAACAGTAGAAACACTCTGGATACAGAAGTTGATACCAGCCCATTTACAGAAGAATGGGTTCTGAAAGAACTCTTAAAACTGAAGGTGGACAAAGCAATGGGGCCTGATGGGATTCATCCCAGAATTCTAAAAGAACTAAGGGTAGAACTAGTGACACCACTGACTACCCTCCAACAAATCATGGGAGGATGGGGGTGGTACCCGAGGACTGGAGAAGGGCAGATGCGATTCCCCTTCACAAAAGTGGGAGCAAGGCAGAAGCAGAAAACTACAGACCTGTTAGTTTAACCTCAGTGGTAGGGAAAATGATGGAATCACTTCTGAAGGAAAGAACTGTTGAGTATCTAGAGACCAGAGGGGCTCAGGACCCAAGGCAGCATGGATTCACAGCGGGGAAGGTCATGCCAGACAAATCTGATAGATTTCTTTGACTGGGTGACCAAAGTAGTAGATCAGGGAGGGGCTGTGGACATGGCCTACCTAGACTTTAGCAAGGCATTTGACACAGTCCCACACAAAAGATTAATATACAAGTTAGCCAGCCTGGGAGTGGGTCCCAAGACGACAGCCTGGGTAAAGAATTGGCTGGAGAATAGGACACAGAGAGTAATAGTAAATGGAGTCCACTCTGAAGAAAGGGGGGTTACTAGTGGGGTACCGCAGGGTTCAGTATTAGACTGGTCCTCTCTGTCTTTGTATGCGTTTACACTGCAGAGGACTGAAAGGAAAAGGCATGTCTCTTGCAGATGACACAAAGATCTGCAACAGAGTTGATGCACAAGGTGGGGTGGAAAGGATGAGAAGGGACTCTGCAAGGTTAGAGGAATGGTCAAATGTATGGCAGCTTAGATTCATGCTAGAAGTGCAAGGTAATGCACCTGGGAAACAAAACCCAGGGAAGAGTACACAATGGGGGTGAGATACTAACAACAAGAAAAATGGAAAGGGACCTGGGGTAGTCATATCAGATGACCTAAAGGTGGGCAAGCAATGTGAGAGGGCTGCAAGGAGGGCTGGGGGATACTGGGATGCATGGGAGAGGCATCACCAGTAGAAAAGAGGAAGTTATTATCCTCTGTACAGACAGATGGTGAGACCCCATCTGAGTACTGGCAGTTCTGGAGACCCAATTCCATAGAAGACATAGATAGGATGGAGGCTGTCCAGAGGAGGGCACTAAAATGGTGCAGGGTCTGCACCTGGAAGACATATGAAGAGAGACTTAAGGAGCTGAATATGTATAGCTTCGAGGAAAGGAGGAGAGGGGAGCATGATAGAAACTTTCAAGCACCTCAAGGAATCAACAAAGTCCAAGAGGGTAGCATCTTTCAAAAAGAGGTGTGCAAGACAAGGGGCACAATTTGAAGATAGAAGGGGGGGCTGCCCAGAGGTAATTTAAGGAGATATTTTTTCACAGAGAGGGCTGTGGATGCATGGAACGCCTCCGGAGGAGGTTGTGGAGTCAAAAACAGTGGTGGAATCTTGAGTATGCATGGGACAGTCATAAGGCAATTCTAGGGGGTGGGGGTAGGAAGAAGTAGGCTGCTGGTTAACTAGGATCTGCAGCTTATCCATTAGGTAGGGAAATGGGCAGACTGGGTGGGCCAAGCGGTCCTTATCTGCCGCCAAAATCTATGCAACTCAGACTCCATTAAGGCAAGGCAAGAGCAACCGCTCAAGGCTCAGAAGTGCAAAATGCACCTGCCAGAATGAACTGAATAATAACACCTGCCAGGGGGAATCTAAATTTCTTTGAGGCTGAGCCTGGGCACGGTCTCTTAAACTGTGAACTATGTAACGTGATCAAGGATCCCAGAGGTCGCACTCTAGGGGCAGTCAGAAAGAGTTCCCTCAGAATAGGTGAAACACAGACCCCGCTCGTTCCTCTTTACCTTGAGGAAAAAAGATCCATTCAATAAGAATGGAAAATAGAAATTTTTTTCTTTTTTTTGGCATAAAGGCCAAAGGGAGGGAGAGGGGGGAGACGCCACAGTAGGAGGCCACTGAGGAGAAGGTGGGCGGGTATCAGTAATGAATGGTGAAGATGCAAGAGAAGATCAAGAATTACGGTAGGTACGTAATTTTCATATCTTCCCTTGTCAGTCTTCACCATTTATTACTGCTTGGTGAGTACCAACCTCCCTAAAAAAAAGGGGGGTAGAAACCCTAAGGGAGCAAGACCCCCAGCCTCCTGTTGGTGAGAAACAGAAGGGGAAGACCCTGGGCTAATCAAGAGAGAAGCCTATGGGGGAGAAGAGCTAGGAGGTGCCCCCAAGGACGGGGAGATGGAGGAAGCCCCTGCAGAAGTCTCCTGGCTCTGGAGGAAAAGAGATGGGTCCCCTGGAAAGCGGAGTGAATCACCCTATGCCGGGCCAGGGGTGACAACCTTGATAGACAAAGCCATGCCGTCTGTCTAATACAGATCGCTGTCCCTGCAAGCCTGGAAGCCACCTCATTGGCATCATAAGATGTCCTTGCTTGGTGTCTTGCCAGCTCCAGGCCTATAGCAGAGAGGGCAATAGCTTGTCTGGTTTGCTCCATATCAGGCATTGATGCTAAGATTTGGGAAAGCATCGACCACAAATGCCTAGTGTAGGCAGCATGATAGGCCTGATGAGATGCAATGCAAGACATCGCACAAGAGGAAGAGAACACTCTTTGCCCCCACCGGTCGAACTATAGAGAATCAGAGTCCGGTGGACGGTCGTGCGCCAGGCGGCGGTGCCCGGAGGGAGTCTCTAGGTATGCCAAACCCGAGGGTGGGTTGGAGAGAGAACTTAGGGATTCCGAAGGGGCACAATACCTACGCTGGCAGTCTGCCAGGGCTGGAGAAAGGGCGGCTGGCAACTGCCAGGAACGGATAGATGCCTCCTGGAAGAGAATATGCCAGGATAGTACCACTAAGTGCTGGGCACTGAATTCGCCAAGGAATTCACGCGTCTCTCGTTCAGTATTGTCTCACCTAACATAGGAAATCCGAAGATCCCTCACCATCCTCAAAGGAATCGCTGATATTCAGTGAAATCAGCATCGTCAGAGAGAGATGAGCAGTGGGTTCCTCTCCCTCAGAGGAGGGAGATGAGGATGATGGAGAGCTTGAGTGTCCAGAGGACTCCTGCGGCGGTGAGGATAGGCGAAAAACCCGCTCATTCATGCACCTAACATATGAGGAGAAGGCCGTTCCTCCGACACCACAAAAGAAGCTTCCTCTTCGGCAAGAGAAGATAAGGAAGCCTCCTCCCCTACAGACCATATAGGCCCAAGAGGGGACTCGGAGGAAGGGCCTAGAGACCTTACCTGGGAATCCCTGGAGCGACGCCGTCCCCCGAAAGTCAGCGGGGCCTTGCCGATCTTGTACGTGCGGACTTCTAGGATGTGACGGTCCATGGAGAAACAGGCGTCTCACGCATCCATATCGTGGTTGGATCCCAGGCAACAAAGACAAACATCATGCCGATCCGTGACGGAAAAATGCCGGCCACAGGAGCATAGGGGCGCGGCCCGCCTTCAACTTAAGTTTGGCCCCCGAACCTGACATGATGTGAAAAAAATTAGACTAAAAACAGCAAAAGCTCTTGGCGCCGTCGAAAGAAGTAATAAACAGAATGGTCTTACCGGGTGACAGCATCAAGAGAAGTACGAGAAGAGTCTGGCTTGTATGACGCAGAAGGCCTAACTTCAACTATCCGCGCAGCAGGTGCAGCCTCGACGGCGGGAGAAACAGAACAGAGATGGAGGAGGAGTCTGTGGCACCTAACGGCCACCCCTCGCACATGACGCAGTGCGTCGCTCTCGAGGGCGGCGCCGTTGGAGACCGGAGGAGAAGAACAAGTACCCGGGTGGGACACACCCATCAGGGTAGACTGCGGCTGAACAGCAGCAGGTGCCAAGAGTCAACATTGACATCTGGCTTATGAGCCATGGTTGCGTGTTCACCACAGCCCCTGGTGCCAGACTTAGCCTGGGCTGGGCGCTTGCCGGAGGCTCTGACAAGCGACTTAGCCCTGCCAGCAGACTCAGATCCTTTGGTTTTCAGGGGCCTAAGAGTGGCTAGAGCTTCAGACTCAGACTTCAGGCTTCAGACTCGGCCGAGGTGACCACCGCTACCATGACCAGTGGCGGTGGGGGGGGACCAAGGGCTGCTCCTGGGAGGATGAAGCAGGCTTGCCCGAGGTGGTGCTTTTCCTGGAGGAAGAAGGCCGTTGATTGTCCGTGGTCCCTGGAGGGATATACGTGCAGGAAGGGGACCTATCCTGGCCCCGCTGCTTTTCTTTGTCCTTCCTTTTCTTGTAGCGGTGCGAGTCCAATGATGTGGAGAAAGAGGCACTCTTCAGCTTCTGCAACTCTTTCTCCATCGATGCCACATTTAGTTTTAAAACGTGGGCCGTGAGGGCTTTCTGCTTGTGTTTCCGCGTGGCCTGATTGAAACTCAGGCAGACCTCTCAGTCTTCTGTCCGGTGTTCTGGGCCCAGGCAGAAGAAGGAAAGGGAATGGTCATCCTTATGGGGGAGTTGCGTGCTGTAGGAGTCACACTTATTCTTATTCGACTCAAAATGTATCGGGGAAGACATGCACGAAAAATAATCTTACTGGAACAGTAAAAAGGAAAAGAAATTTAGGTGTATATGCATCCAAAATGGCGGTCGAACCATAGTAGCACTCTCCGTAAGGTACAACGTGCACAGGTTGACGTCGGGAAAGAGTTGGAGGATGGGCTGGATACCACCCACTATATAGGGTCATCTTGACATTGGTCACGTGATGTCGATGGGTGGTCCCCTGCCAGACACTGCTAGCTAATGTTTTCAGTGTGGCCCCGACACCAGGGTGTGCAGTCCTAATGGTTATTACCAACTGCAAGAGCCTTCTCAAAGTAAGATCTGAAGACAATGATGCTCTTGATGATTTACTGATTATATTTTAAAAAAATCAATTAGGTCTTGCAACCATCAACAATAGAAAAGCAATGCACACCAAGAAAACATTATTTACCATAGTAATCCTGTTTCTTCTAAGGGAATCTTACTGTATTTTGACAAATACAGTATGGTCTCACCATAGGACTGCCCCGGAGCCGAAATGGTTAATAGAACCAATGCTAATAATGGAATGTTAGGTTTCAGCTCTGTTTTCAAACCACTGTCCCTGGTTACACTTCCTGCAACTGTCAGATTCTAACGAAGCATGCAGAATCTAAAACTAACTAGCTAACTAACATATTCTAATATAGCAAAATCAGTTTTGGGACAAACCCTTCTTAAAACAACAAGGGCACCTTCCAAGACTCAAGTCAACAGATGCCCAAGAAATGAACAAGTATGCCCACAGGTTCCCCATAAACATGTACAGCTGGTATGCAGAGCCCTGTAGGTCCTAGCAGGGGAGGAAAGTGAGACCTCAGAATACAGTAAGATTCCCTTAGAAGAAACAAGATTACTATGGTAAATACAGGTTACTCAACTGTAACAGGAGTTCTAGTAATGGTATATGTTGTTCATCCACACTTTCGGGCAGGTTCCTTGCTGCTTTAAATCTTGCCGGAAGGTCTTCAAGCTGGCTCCTCCACCCACCCGGCTGGTAAAACTCTCGGCTCCGCCCCATGCGCAGATCTAGCCCGCTGGAAGCAGGTTGTGCGTTGAAGCCGGGGAGGCCGGGTGGGTCGTGTGGATGAACAACATACACCACTCCTAGAACTCCTGTTACAGGTGAGTAACCTGTATTTCTAGGGATATGGATATGTTGCTCATCCACACTTTCTGGCAGACTCCTAGCAGTTCTCCGGGAGGAGGGAGGCAAGGCTCACGCCCCCTACTTAGGAATAAAGACTGGAGAACCGAGGCCCCGACCAACATCCCGGTGTGACCCAAGGTCGATGTGGAAGGGGGTAAAACCGCTACATGCCAGCTTCCAGGTAGGAGCCCTACAGATATCCTGGACAGGGGTATCCTCGGAAGCAGCCACCGATGCAGCGGAAGGGCGGTTAAAATGAGCACATCCTCTGGGAGGCTCCATGCCTGCCCACCTATAGCGGAGATCTATGCAGGAGGTGACCCACCCGCTCGTCGTCCGCTTGGCTGCAGGTCTGCCAGGTGCGGCTTCAACATAGATGAAAAACAGCTGGTGAACCTCTCCCGAACTTCAGCCCTATGCTCCCTGGGAAGGTGAGTGCTAAATTAGGGTCCCAATGGATCCTATATGCGGCCTCCGAGGTGTGAATGGGGTTGAACCCCGGCAGAGACAATACCCGGTTGGGGAAAAAACTCCGCCACCGCCTACGGAAGGAACTTCGGGTGGGGCGCAGGACAACCTTGTCCCTGTGGAAGACCCGATAAGGAGACTCAAAGGAGTGCCTGGAACTCTCCCAGCCTTCTGGTTGGCGTGGTAGCCCCCAAGAAGGTGTTCTTGCACAACAGGTGGGGGAAATTGCACCTGTGCAAAGGTTTGAACGGCTTGCCCGTGAGCTAAGCCTATACCAGCGTAAGATCCCACAGAGATGGGGATACTCTCCCCAGAGGGGAAGTGTGATCAAGGCCTTAGAAAGCACCAGACCACCTTTCCTGCACCACCGACTACCTTCCGGCCCGCGCCCGGAAGACAGGAGTGGCTAACAGGAGCACCTTAAGGGTCATCGACCGAAGCCCTTGTTCAAGAAGAAGAACGGACCACAAGTAGTCCGGAATGCTCGCCGAGGAACAGGAGAGGGGACCAGGCCCTATCCTAACACCAAATGGAGAACTTTCCCATTTGAAGGCGTAGCATATCTGGTGGACTCCTGACAGGATGCCTCAACAACGTCGAGGACCTTGCCGGAAGACCCAAGGCCTGGCCACTAGCCGCACAGGGACCAGGCCGTCAGGTGCAGGGATTGAAGGTCCAGATGGAGTACCTTCCCCTAATAACAGAGATCAGGACCGGGCGGGCTGGAAGCCGCCTCGGAGCCTGTGGCTGAGAATGAGGAGAGCTGGATACCAGAGCTGGCAAAACCAGTCTGGAGCTACCAGAATCACCTGCGTCTAGTCCCTCCTCGCCTTGCCTGTGGGTCAAGGGAAATGGGGGAGAGGCACAGAAGAGGCCCGGGGTCCGCGGCCTCAAAGGCATCCCCTACAGCGAACCATGCTGAGGGGGTGGGCATGAGACAGTCTCGGCCTCGAATTCTCCCTGGAGGGAAAAACAAAGGTCTGCCCGAGGTGTGACCTAGAGGAAAAGATCTTGTGCTACCTCTGGCAGGGAAACCACTCGTGAGGCGCAGCCCTTATCCAGCTTAGGGCATCGGCCAGGGTGCTGGAGGCTCCTGCCATCGAAATGGCTAGGAAACCGCCTCTCGGCTGCGCGAAAGACCCAATGCAGAGAACCTCCTTACACAGAGGCAAGGGCTCATCCGACCCTGGCAGGTTAGGTAGCACATGGTCATGGTATTGTCCGCCTGGACCTAAACCACTAGACCCCGCACAGACGGAGCGAGCAGTGCAAGCTAAGCAGACCGCCTGGAGCTCCAGCAGGTTGGAAAGACATCGGGACTCTCGAGAGGACCAGAGGTGGTGCACTCTGTATTCCCCTTGATGGGCACCCCCACCCATCCGAGATGCATCGGTCGGAGAAGACCGTCGACTCGGGTCGGACGAACGGGATGTTCTCCTGCAGATGAGCTGGAATGGTCCGAATGAGAGCGTTTCCCAACCCCTGGGCTGTTGTCACGGACTGGTCCAAAGGATCGTAGCGTTGTGACCACTGGCTGGCCAGCCCCCATTAAGGGGACGCATGGACCAGCGGATTCAAACAGACCACGCTGGTGCAGGCCGCCGCAAGGCCCAGGAGGTGCAGGAAGTCCCGGGCAGGGCGCAATTGTCCAGTCAGACATGACTAGGTAAGGGAGGAAGAACCTCGGCCCTGTCCGCTGGGAGCCGAGCTCAGACTCAAGAGTCGAGCTTTGTCCCGAAGAAAGGATCACCCGCTTAGACACGAGTTCCAACATGGCTCCATTAGAAAGGAGACCAGTCTGAGAGCAACCTAGAGGGCCAGAACTCTAGACCGTCCCCCTCCGCCCTGGAGGGGTTGCAGTCAGGCCGCCATCCAGGTGGGGTTATGCCCGGACCCCTCGGAGCTGCAGGAATGCTGCTGAGAAGAGACCGAAGGGCATGGCCTGGAACTCGTAAAGAGAACCCCCACTTTAGAAACAGGGGAGTCTCTCAAGAAACGGACAGATCGAAGTGTAAAGTACTTCCTGGAGGTCCAGGAAATAAAGCCACATGCCTCGTACCGAGGATGGGAAATCTGAGTCAGAGTGACCATCCCGTCGTGCGGGTCAAGAATGGGGCGCAAGCCCCCCATTCTGTTTAGGGGCCAGGAATACCTGGACACGAACCCAGGGTCTGGAGGAGGATCCGCCACCTTCCTTATCACCTCTATCTCAAGGGGCCAGGCAAATCGGCTCGGCGGGTCGACAGCGAGGCTGCGGACCCCATGGCCCCAAGGGACAACGGCTCGAGGGGAGGGGCCCTGCCCAATCCAGAGGAAGGACCTTTTCCTAGCCCTTCTAACACCCAGGGTCCATGAAAGCGGACCAGGCGGAGGAGGGGAGGGCGTCTCCCCAGAGGGAACCTGGGTAGAGTGTGAGGGCCAGGGACAGCGCCCCTCAGCCCGTCACTGAGCAGGCTTGGAGGAGGGACTGGCCGAGGGAGCTCCTGGGCCTTTACCTCCCTGCTTCCCTTTGGAGGAAGCTGCTGGCTTGGGGTCAGGATGCCCAGCACAAGCCTGCTGGCCCTCATGCTGGTGCTGATGGGCCGGTCGAGCCGCAGGGGCTGAGGGACAAAGGGGCTTATGCAAAGGCTGCCAGCGGCCCTTGTCCCTCCGGGCGGGGGTGAAAGAGTCCGGAGTGGCATCGGACTTCTCAGACCCCTGGAGGTGTCCATCCACTCCAGGTCCGAAGAGGTCAGTCCCCAAGAAGGGGATGTCCGCCAACTTGTGGTGGGTATCCGTTGAGAAAGAGGATAACCTCAGCCACGCCCTGCGGCGCATGGCCACCGCGGCCGCTACCGACCTGGCACTGGAATCACCTAAGTCCAGAGCAGTCTGAAGCTGCTGCTTCGCCACCAACCTACCCTGATCCCGCACCCGCCGGACCGTGGTCCGCAGGTCAGCCGGGAGATGAGGGAGCACCTCGTCCAGGGAGCCCAAAAGGGCGTGGGAAAAATGTGCCATCAGTGCGGCCGAGCTGGCCTGTCGGAGGCCTGGGGAGGGCCAGTAAACTGCTGCCCGACATAGTCCATCCTTTTGGACTCTTTGTCGGGCGGCCTATCCACATCCCGAGCGCTCACAGAACACTGGAAGACATTATCGGTAACTAACCCCTCAGCGGAGGGGTGCTCCAAAAAACCGGGCAAAGAACAGACAGGGACAGAGTACTTCCTGGCCATCCTGGCCAAGGGCGCAGGACAGGAAGTAGGCCGCTGCCAGAGCTCCAAGGCCGGGCCGACAACGGCCTCGGCCACTGGGAAGGCCTCCAAGGGTGAACCCCCTCAGTCTAGAATCTCTGTCAGGGGATAAGAGACCCGTCTGGACATGGGTTCAAACTGCATCCCGGTGAACTCCGAGATGAGCTGACGCAGACCCAGAAAGGACGATGGTCTGTCGTCCACAGAGCGTTCCGGAGAGGACCCCGGGTCCTCCAGACTGGGGAACATGGAGGAGTTGACGTCGGACTCCTTAGGGTCTGCAAAGAGCTGCCTCAGGCCTGAGCCACTCTTCGCCCGCCGAGGGCGAGCGGGAGTGAGGGGAACAGACAACCTGCGAGACAGGTCGTGACCCGACCGAGGTTCCACCGAAGTCGGTGGGGCAGCAGGGATCGGACGAACAACCGGCCCTGAAGTGGGCACCTCGACTGCAGCGAGCGGTTGCGTCGGCCGTTCGGGCGGTAGCTGCTTGCTGGACGGGGAATGAATCGGAGTCGATTGATTCCCGGACAATAGCAACTGCTGCCACATGAACTCCTCGTAACGTCAACGCCATCTGCATCGAAGCCACTCCTCATCAGAGGAGGGAGACAAGGAGGAACGGTAATGCCACTTAACTCGGTGCCCCGACCGAGATCGCCGAAGTCGGCGGGAGCGGGCTTGACCGAGAGGACCGAGACCAGATCCTCGGGAAACCGAGAGGTGGGCCGGGAAGGCGGGGGACACCTGCTCTTCCTCGGCTCGGACAAAAGACCGAGGCCTGTCGCCCCGAAGGTGCAGGCAGAACCTCGGCCTCTGCCAGGGAAACCGGCAAAGGGTTGTCGGCTCCTGCAGTAGACCGCCCGGGTGACGGGTTGAGAGAAGACTTGACAACGTCGACGGGAGTCATGGCCGGCTGACCTGACGGGGACACCGTGAAGCCAGCGGCCTGAGCCGCACCCTCGACCGAAGTCGAAAGTCAGCAGACAGGGATAGGGGAACTCTCCCGCCAGCGCCGACGATGGGACTTAGCCTGCAACTCCTTTGACCTGGGCCGAGAGGCAGGTCCCGAAGGTCCCTCTCCCTTCGAGGAAAGGGACTGGCGAAGCTCCTTGAACAAAGCTGAATGAGGAGAACTCAAAGAGAGCGGGATAAGTGCCGCGACCGAGGAGAAGGGGGGGAACAGACTTGGTCGCCGCCTCCTCCGTGAAGAGCGAGAGAGAGAGAGAGCTGCTCAGCCAAGACAGCCGACGCGGACACCGCCCGATGAGCCTCTAAGGATTTTTCCGGCGCAGAAAAAATTTCAGGTCGCCCGAGCCCCAAACGGGCCGCACGATCCTCCAGGACGCTAGTCGAAATGGCACAGCAAAATTCGCAAACTTACGGATCATGGTCCAAGTCGAGGCAGTAAACGCATGTGGAGTGCGGGTCCTTCCTGGAGGTATTACCCGGGTGCCTCCGAGAGCCGGGAAACGAAATATCCATCGCAGCAGCGAGGGAAGAAGACCGAAGTTTTAGAAAACTTTCAACTAAATTCGGAGAAACCGAAAACTCAGGAACCAGTCGAAAACGCAGAGCACTAAGGAGGGAACCTGAGCTTCCAAGCGGTAAGGAAGATCTGGCGTCATGGGGTGGAGCAGAGAGTTTTACCACCCGGGTGGGAGGGAGGAGCCAGCTTGAAGACCTTCCGGCAAGATTTAAAGCAGCAAGGAACCTGCCAGAAAGTGTGGATGAACAACATATCCATGTCCCTAGAAGTAATGTTTTCTTCAAACCCCAAGAAATCTTATTGTATTTTGACAAATTCAGACTACACAAGCAGTGCCTCTGGAGGTGGGCGGAGGACTTACTTAGGAAACAAGCTCTGTAGGACTGCTGTGCCAAACCTGGCATCACTCCTAGCCTATGTATCCAGGCAGTAATGTTTCGTGAATAAGTGAGCTGTTTTCCAGGTAGCTGCTTGCAAATTTCCAGCAAAGGAATATCTCTTGAGGCTGCTATAGAAGCAGTTGTCTCTAGTGGAGTAGGTCCTGAGACTCTTTGGGGGCTGCTTGCCCACTTTGCCGCAACAGAACTGGATACAGGGCAGGCCACGATCCATCTTGCGATGCATTCTTTTGGGGCTGGTTAACCTTTTCCTACTTCCCCATAGGTCAAGAAGAGTTGGGTCCTATCCCCTCTGTGGTCTTCTGTATGCTCCAGGTAGTAGCAGATAGTCCCTTTTACGTCTAGGCTACGCAGTCTACACCCCCCCTGAAGTGGAATGGTCAGTGAAAAAGACTGGCAGTGTAATGGACTGACTAATGTGGAAGTCAAATAGCACTTTAGAGAGAAACTTGTTGTTGGTCCTAAGTGTCACAAACCCACTTCGCAGGTCAGGCCCTCTACTCCCAAAGTGCCAACCTCCGAGTGCAGTCTTGTGAACAGTTTAACAGAACAAGGTAACCCTCTTGTCTGTTTTGTGAGTTCAGATCAACCTTTGGTCTCAAGTCTTGGAGGGATTCAAACTGTGAACCTCTTGCTAGCGTACCCAATGCACAGGCTCAGATATTTCTGTCTTCGGGAGGCCAGATATCTTTGCCTATGGGCACCTAACCAGGCATACAGAGATGAACCCTGAAGAACTTTAATAAAGACCTCAGATTTAAAACGCTTCTCTTTCCAGTTTGGCATCACCATTCAAGCTTATGCCTAGTGTCTGCTATAACCATATATACTTTTCTTACAAATGAAAAGAAATCAAAGACAGACCAAGTATGCTCTAAAAAGAATCTTACTAAAATATGTAAAACAAAATACAGAACTCATATCACAAGACATACAAATATTTTAAAAGAACAAGGTTTAAACAGTGCAAATTCCTACAACAATATTTAGATTTATCTCTCTTTCTAAATACCTGTTTAAAGTGCTCACAGATGTTTCATTGTCAGAGTCTAGATAAAAGTGTCTCTGAGGTCGGCCCGGTGGCGCTGAGGGTTGAGGCGCTGGACGCCACACCTGGCACCACGCCGGCGACCCGGGTTCGGGAGCGGACTCGGGTCGTCGGTGGGTCAGCCGGGGGAAGATAGGCTTGAGCGTCCAATGACAGCTCACCTTCTCCGGGGAGGGATTCGGCCGATGCCAGACACTTGCATGACCCTGAGCAGAGGCTCAAGGAACTGCAAGCTCCACTTGGGGATGGGCGGCCACTGAGCAGCATGGACGTCGGCACGTGCGTCATGACATCGGGGGAGGTTACCTGCTGCTCAGGGAGGGAGAAAAACGCGGAAACAAGCCTGCCTCAGCCGGGAAGATAGGAGGACTATGGCCGTGCCCACGATTTGCCTATGCCCACCCAGCAGACCTCAGACCGACGTAAACGTAGTAACGGGTTTTGAACCCCCCGCCTCGTCCCCGCCCGGGGGATAATCTGCGGCTCCATGGGGCCAGGGGTCTGCTTGGGTAGGGTTCCGGGCAGTAGGATGTTCAGTTGTCCCCCCTGAAGGGTCGGAGGTGGCAGGCTAGGGAGGAGGTATAAACAGAAATTTGAAAAAAAAAAAAAAGGGTGTCTGAAGTAAAACAGAATATTTCTTAAAGCAAACTGTATTTGCCAAACCCTTTTTGTCTGAGGTCACCTAGCTCCTCCTCTATCAGAATATATAAAAAAAGATTAATAAAAAAAAAAAGATGACTTTTTCAAGAATTAAATTCTGCAAACTCAGCATAACTCACATCCTTCAAATGACATTTTGTTGATCTCATGATCAGCTTCCCCTTTCCAGGACATGAAAGCATAGTTATAATTTTGCACTAATACAGCACAACCTGCTTTTCTTCCTCTGGAAGCATCATAAAATGGATATGCTCAACTCAAGCTTCTTCCACCCTGTAATTAGCTTCAGGCCTTCCACGTAACACCTGATATCTAAAACCGGTGTGTGTGTGTGTGTGTGTGTGTGTGTGTGTGTGTGATATCTCACATGCTGTTTCAGCATTTTCTCATGGCTTTCATCTTTCAGCTGAAATTTGGGGTGGGGGGAGCGAGGTCACTCCTAAAGCACCAGATTTTCAGCAGAGACCGTCAGTAATACATTTTATATATATAAAAAATAAATGATACCACACTCAGAACTGGCTGTCCACGTCACACTAAGGACCACCTTGTCCCTGTGGAATGCAATATAATCAGTCCCCATGGACAAAGCCTGAAGCTCAGTAATTCATCTGGCAGAAGTGATAGCAACTAAGAACACAGCTTTCCAAGTTACATATCTGAGATCTGCTGATGACAGGCTCAAAAGGTGGCTGTATGAGCTGTGCAATACATATGTTCAGGTCCCACACTGGTGTACAAGTCCTATGTGGGGGAACTTCCTGAACACTGGGTTAGATGCCAGAGATGATGCTTTACCTGCTGACAGGTAAGCTGAGACAGCAGCCAAGTGCACTTTTAGAGTGGATGGTCTCACACCAAGGCAGTGAAGGTGGGCTAGATAATACAGGACAACTGACAAATCTGCATGAGTGTGGTCCGGATTCTTGCCCTGTACCAAATGGAGAATCTTTTCCACTTGGAGGTACAGGTCTTCCTGGTGGAGGGCTTTCTAGAAACCCTAAGAACCTCCATGACCCCTTCGAAGAGATGCAGATCAGCATACTCTAGATCCTCAACAGCCAGCCCTTAAGCCTGAGAGACCGAAGGCTGGGGTATAGGATCCTGCCCTGGGAAGAAGTTAGTAGGTTGTGCTTCCTGGGGAGGCTGATTGGTTTGGCAACTGACAGTGCCAGAACCAGGGAATACCACGGCTGCCTGGCGTAGTTTGGAGCAGTAAGGATCACTGTGGCTGGCTGGGATCCGAGCTTGTTCAGTACTCTCGGCAGCAATGGAAATGGAGGGAAGGCATACAGAAACTTCCCTGTCCAATCCAAAAGCAGTGCATCCAGTGGGATTGAGCACTTCACTGGGAGTCTGCAACAAAATTAGGGAAGCTGGTAGTTGTCTGGGGTCACAAAGAGGTCTAGCTCTGGGGTGCCCCACCTTTTGAACACAATTTGTAACACCGGATTGATTTTGCTGAGGGCATCTGCCAGCACATTGTCCATCCCTGGCAGGTTGGACTGCTGATAGGGAGATTCCCATCGAGTAAGCTAGACTCCAAATTTTTATGGCCCCTGTGCACAGGGGGTTGACCTTGTGCCTTCTGGTTTGCTGTATGTAATACATGGTGGTTGTGTTGTCCGTCCTGACCTGCACCATCTTTCCCTGTAGCATGCTGGTGAATGCTTGGAGTCCCAGGAAGACTGTTCTGAGCCCTAGCAGGTTGATATGCAGCAATGACTCCTGCTTGAGCCATGTGATGTGGGCAGTGTGCTCCTTCAGACGTGCTCCCCATCCTAATATGGAGGCATCTGTGGTCAGCACTAAGGAAGGGTTTTCCTGCAGGAATAGAACCCCTTGTCTGAGGTCGTCCATGTGTAGCCAACAGGAGTGTTCCTGTGACTGGTACGAGTTTTGACAGTGAGTCTTCTCTGGTGCCAGTGTAGTCTGAGATGATATTGAACATCTCTCATTTGGAACCTTGCTCCGACACTGTTGCGGCTGCCATATAGCCCAGTAACTGCAGGAAGCGCCTTGCAGGCCACAGGCTTTGTGGCTTGAAGCTACTTGCCAACTGGATCAGGCTGTCTGCCCTGGTCTGTGGAAGAAAAGCCTTTCCTCTCACAGTGTCCAGCTCGGCTCCTATGACTTCCAGAAGCTGCACTGGCTTCAGTACAGAATTTTCCAGGTTGACTAGGAACCCTAGTGACTGAAGTACATCTTGCGTGAGTGTTAGGGGATTCCCTTACCTGTTGAGGGGATTGCCCTACGACTAGCCAGTCATCTAGATAAGTGAATACTACCACCCCCGCCTCCTTAGGTGAGCCACAACTACAGTCAAGCATTTTGTGAACACCCTTGGAGCAGAAGTGAATCCAAAAGGCACTGCCTTGAACTGGCAATGGCTTGATGGCAGTCTGAACCTGAGAAATATTCTGTGGGACTGCTTGATGGGCATGTGGAAATATGCATCCTTTAGATCTAGAAATGCCAACCAATCCCCTTTCTTTAGGGTTGGAAAGATTGTTGCCAAGGTCACCATTTTGAACTTTGGCTTTACCAAATGTCTGTTTAGGTACCCAAGATCCAATATGGGTCGCCACTCCAGTTTTCTTTACTGTGAGGAAGTACCTTGAATAGATCCCCTTTCCTCTGTGTACTAGAGGAACTGGTTCTATTGCCCTTTAAAGACAGAAAATCCGACGCCTCCTTTTCCAAAAGCAATGTTTCTGATGGGGAGGAAGGTCTGCAGACCCTTGCTCTCAGCTTTGGCTTGGGCTTGAAGTTGAGTGTCAGACCTTGGCCCACTACCTCCAGGACCCACTTGTCTGTGGTGATGGTTTGCCACTCCTGGAGGTAGTGGGCCAGCCTTCCTCCTACTGGGGTTGGGGAGGCGACCCAAGCAGACACCTCAGGGTGTCTGCTTGGCTTGGGATGCTGTCTAAGTGGTGGGGCTAGTTTGGTTGCCACGTCTCCTGCCGCTGCCTCTGAAGTAACTTGAGGTTGGTACTGGGGAAAAGCTTGAGGCTGGAAGAATGGCCTATAGTGTCCCCTGCCTCTACCTCCCGTGGCTTGTTGCTTCTAGTGTGTAGATGCTTTTACGTTAGCAGCAGCACTTTTATAGGCTGTCTTGTAGCCATCCATCTTCATAATGTAAGCTTCTGTCTGTTCACCAAACAGAAGTAGGCTCACATGTGAAATCCAGGGCCTTGGACTATGTATCTTGGGTCAGGTTAGTGGTCCTGAGCCAAACAAACCTTCTGAGTGACACAAAGGAAGCCATCTGTCTGGCAACAGTATCATTGTTATCCACAGCCATCCTAAATTGGGCTTCTGATGCCTCTACACCCTTTTCGCAGCCTCTTCTGGGTCAGCTGCCATAGAGGCTGGGACAGACCAATTTCCATCACAGTATTCCATAAGGTCCTCTGGTATTTGGCAACGCAGGCCATATAGGATGCTTGCCTGGTTATCAGAGAGGATTCCAGGTAAATTTTCTTTGCAATAGAATCCATTTTTCTGGAATCTTTGTCTGGAGGATGAGATGCCAGGAGTATGCCAGCCTTATCACAGGCTGCAGCCTGTACCACTTTCTCATTGCTTGGGTGTCCAAAAAGGAACCCTGCTCCACCCCTAGCCACCCAGTGCTTCTTGTCCACCTTCCAATCAACTGGTGGCACAGAAGAGGGAGTCTGCAGGACCTTGTTAACTTGTTTTTTCAAGGACTTGTGGATGGGCAGTAATAGTCTTTTAGAGACTGGTACATCCATCATTTTCATGTAGTCCTGTTCCCCCTCCTCCTCCTCATTGGTGGATTCCTGAGTAGGGCGGTCCAGGGATTGGAACACTTGCTTTATAAAAGCATGGTGGAAAGTATAGTCCTCAGTCCCTTTGTCAGGGCAATCAGGACAGTGGGAATCAGGAGAAATATCCTGTTCAATTTCAATTGGTTCTCCAAAATCATCACCCTCATCCTTTCCAAAAAGCTCTACCCCTTGAGGTAGAACCGGAGGATTGTATATAAGGTCGCTCGGTTGGAGCGCCTGGATGATCCTAATAGGGTTCACTATTTCTTCAGCAGTCGGAACTGATGTCTTTTACGGCTGCGGTTCAACCACTGCATGTTTTTCTTTTTTTCTTTTCCCTGCTGTTGCCAGAACAGTGGCAGTATCCACAGGCAGTTTTCTGGAGGGGAAACCGTCGTCCTTGTCAGAAGGCTGTTCCTCTAGTTCTTTTCGGCTGATCACCGGTTTGTCTGTAGCTAGATCAGCAGCCTTTTCAGACATCTTTTCCTGTAGTCATTTAAGTCACCTCTCAAGTGTCGACTGAAGGAAGTTCTTGCAAATATCACAGTCCTCTCTGAGGTGATCAAACCCTAAACAAAAAACATGAATCAGACGGGGGTCTGCTTTATTAAATGGTTCCCCACATTCTGTACAATGTTGGAAACCTGTGGGTCCCCTTCCTTACTTGGTCTGTGACATTTATTCTAACTCCTTTTTTCCCCCCAATAGGTCAAAAAATAAACGATCAACCAAGAATTACCCTGGTAAAAAATTTTAAACAATAACCGACTTACCCAACAGTCGGACAGCTGAGAATTACCTCAGAAAATTAAATAAACTAGCAGTTCCTTCCCAGTTGAAACTAATGGATAAGGAGTGGAGAAAACTTACCAAATTTACTCTATCCAGACTACCTGTGAGCCAAGGACAGTGCTTCAAAAATCAAAGAAATTAAACAGACTTCAAGAAACCGAGATAAAAATAAATGTCTTCAAGAAAGTGAAGGAGAGCTCTCTGGAGACGTCTTACTTAGACAAGCGGAGTAAAGACTGTTGCAGGAAGTGCAGCTAGGGACAATGGTTTGAAAACTGAGCTCGAGCCTAACATTCCACTATAAGCATAGGTTCTATTAACCATTTTGGTTCCAGGGAAGTCCTATGGTGAGACCATACTGCATTTGTCACAATACAGTACGATTTGCTGGGGTATGAAGGGTGTTTTTGTAGGTTTTTAAACAAATATTTTTTTTTTTTTATTAGTAATATTGTACTGCACTTTAGTATGGAGTTAATGTATGTCATGTAACTGGTGAACTGTCACTTTAAGAAACGATTAATTTAAATGGAGCTAGCTAGCAATGTAACTCCACCTCCTGATGAAGCGTCATGTGGAAGACGCGAAACTCAGAGGTAGTGAGTGCTCCCCTGGGCTCTCATGAAATAAATCACTTTTGGCAGATATTTCTTGTGCTTTTGGAATTTTTTAAGATTTAACCATCCGTGACTGATTCAGACTGTAGGAGTGCATCATGGTGCTTGCTCTGAAGAAACCTATAGCCTGGGGAGCCAGAGAACAGTGCTGAACTCCTTGTTGTTTACCCAAGTGCTGAGCTGAACACTGTGAAAACAGACTGCAATTTGATCAGGCCGTCCCGGAGCAAGGTAAGGACCAACTAATTCTTATTGAGTGGGATGGATCAAGAAACAGGGAGCCACCGGCACGGGCCCGAGTACTAAGGCACTTTCAATCCCTTCCGGGGGGGAGGAGGGGAGTTAGACCGTGGGGGTCACTCCTGGAGTCTGGGCTCTTTGTGGACCGGGAAGCCACTGCAGGTGCTCTTGTATCTTGGGTGTAATTCCGAAGGTGACAAGCTGCTTGATTTTTCAGTCAAGCCAGAAGGTGTCAAGCTGCCAGACCTTCCTGCCTCAGCCAGCAAGCCTGCTGCTAACCAGTTACACTGCTCAACGCTCCAGTCCTCCAGCTTGCCTTGCTGTTCTTTCCTAGGCCCTGTGCAACTGTGCTCCAGAACCATGAGTAAACTCAACGGCTGCCCTGCGCCCAGGGATTGTACATAGTTTCTCAAAATGTATTGCTTATGTCACAAGTGCACCAATGCTGGCCAATCAGCTGCATCACATCGGGTCTGTGCTGGTTCAACATCTGGGTAGCCAGGGGTACAGTGGAGCAACTGGTACCAGAGAAGAGGTGGGTTAGATTGTTGTGTTGCTGTTGGGAGGTGGGTTCTGCCCTTACTATGGTCACTTGATGTTTTAAAATGCAAAACGTTTTAACATCTGGATCCCCCCTAACCCTCCCCGTGTAAATAAATTGATTTACCTTTTCACAACCGTCTCGTGAGCATATTATTAGCTACAGTTAATAACGGCATGTGTATTAAAGTGTTTTCATTTCAGGAATTCCATGTGCAGGGTGACTGAGGCTAGGTGGGTAGGTACAGCATCCCGGGGGTTGTACTACATAGAAATCTGATCCACTCTGGGTGGAGGCACAGTGTTAATTTATCTTACTTTTGGGAAAGAAACGCCATTTTCCCATCAGAACCAGAGCCCTGGCCCCTCAACCTTGTTTGAGCCCGCAAGGCAGGGGTAGTAGCCTGTTGGTACATGGCACCCAGATTACACGCACAAGGACCAATCAGGGTTAAGCAGGAAGCCCTGTAGGAACATTTAAAAACTGGGAGTGTTTGGTGATCAGGGTGCAGTTGTTGGTAAAAGTGTCATGTTACAGGGGGAACAAACAGAAAGGTGCTCTGCTCTTGGGGCCTGTAAATTTTTTTTGTAACCTTCCAGGAGCCACCATTTGGGAGTTGGAGGGGGGACTGTGTGCGGGCGGGAAGGTGGGACAAATACTGGCAAGGACCAATCAGGGCTGAGCAGGAAGCCCTGCCTGCACATTTAAAAACGAGGGGTGTTTTCTGCGCTCCAGCCACATTTACTGGTGAAAGCGCCAAACTATGGGGAGACTCAAAGAAAAGTTCTGTAAATTTTGGGGTCTCGAAATAGTTTTTTTTTTTTAAACCTTACAGCAGCCACCATTCGGGAATTAGAAGAAGGTACTTTGTGTGGGTAAAGGCGGGATAAAGATTCACAAGGACCCATCAAGGCTGAGCAGGACGCTCTGTAAGGAGTAGGTAACTGGCTGGGTGGCAGGACACCTACCCACCTCTGGTGGGTAGGTAAGTAACTGGCTAGGTGGCAGGACACAGAGGGTGGTGGTAAATGGCTGTCACTCCGCAGCGGGAAGAGTGACCAGTGGGGTACCACAGGGATCAGTGCTGGGACCGGTCCTATTCAACATCTTCATCAGTGACATTGCGCAGGACCTAGAAGGCAGAATTTCACTGCTCGCTGATGACACAAAGCTCTGTAACAGAGTAGACACACAAGAGGGTGTAGACAGAATGAGAAGGACCTGCAGAAACTTGAAGAATGGTCAAGGGTTTGGCAGTTGAAATTCAATGCAAAGAAGTGCAAGATAATGCATATGGAGCACAAAAACCCTGGCACAATATATCAGTTGGGGGTGAGGATATAGCATGCACCAAGCAGGAAAGGGATCTTGGGGTTGTCATCTCTGATGACCTCAAGGTAGGGAAACAGTGTGACAAGGCAGCAGATAAAGCAAATAGGATGCTGGGATGTATAGGCAGGGGCATCACCAGCAGGAAAAGGGAGGTCATAATTCCGCTATACAAGACACTAGTGAGGCCCCACCTGGAGTACAGTGTACAGTTCTGGAGACCACATCTACGTAAGGACATAGACAGGGTAGAGAAGGTTCAGAGGAGGGCAACAAAGATGGTGCCTGGATTGCATCACAAGTCCTATGAAGACAGGTTGAAGGAACTGAACATGTACTCCCTGGAGGAGAGGAGGGAGGGAGGGAGAGAGGGGATATGATAGAGACATACAAGTATCTTACAGGGAGGAACAGGGTGCAGGAAAACACTATTTTTAAGCGAAAAAGATGTTCCAGGACTAGAGGGCATGGGATGAAGTTGGAGGGAGGACGATTCAGAGGAAACATGAGAAAGAATTTCTTCACAGAGCAGGTGGTGGACAAGTGGAACACCCTGCCAGAGGAAGTGGTGAGGGCTGAACCAATCACGGGATTTAAGAATGCATGGGATAGACAAAGGAATTCTGGAGGTCAGGGGTAAGGGGCAACAGACTTCTAGGAAAACAAACTGAACTTACAAGCGCAAATGGGCAGACTGGGTGGGCCATAGGCCCTTATCTGCCGACACTGTCTATGTATCTATGAGTATAAATTCCCATCCACTCAGCGTGTCCTAGCACATTCATGCTCCAGCCAGTAAGAGGAACAGTGAATGAGTGGAAGAAGAGACTGGCATCTTAAGCATCGGCAGAAATCTGTAGGCATCCGCAAGAGGAAACAGAGAAGCAGGGGACTTTGCCGATTGACTAAGGTAAGGTACCTGGTCATACAGATTGTAACGTTCACTGCAGGAAAGGGTGGAGGGCAAATGATAGGCCAGAACTACTGCTACATCCTATCTAGGGTAGGACTATAAAGGGATTAAGGAGGGAATAGGGGAAAACTAATGTAACCCCTGGGTGGCGCTATCCCCAGTGTTACACCCCTGCCTACTACCCTGGACATAGGATAAAGGGTTTGGGTTCACTAACTGAAAACACTTTTAAAACATCTGCTCAGTGCCTCCTCTCAGCGTGCTTTACATGGGTGAGCTGGTAAAAGTTATAGCCCCGAGATGCTATACCATCCACTATAGCCATTTATCTTCCCCAGACATGCCCCAATAAACATTACCCAACATTTCAGCATTTTGTGTTTAAAGGCTCTCTCCTATAATATGCTCACACAAAGGATTTCTAAAAACAGTAACAATTAAAGTGACAAGGAGTTAGGAACGGGGATGTGGAGTAGAGGTTATTCGATTACAATTTACATATGTACAGGTTAGACTGGTGTTTTGGCTGGCCAACCCTCCAGCTGGGTGGCTACATACTACTAGACAAAAAGGAATCAAATTTCTCAGTACGACACACAATACCCAGAGCCCTGGCTATCTAGCTGCTGACTAATCAGATGTTACATAAAGGATTGCATTTTTAGCCACACTGGTACCAGTCCCAGATACAGTAGAAACCCCACAATTCCATACCATACTGGATACCCAGATACCACAGTCCTATATGGTGTAGGCCTGGTGGACATTGCAGCTGACTGTGTTGGCCAGCTTTTTGATTTGAAGGGAGGGGCAAACCTGGAAGCACAGGTAACTACAATGGCTGTAGAGCTTAGTTAACACAAAGGCAGGAACTGTCCTGCATTTAGCAGAAATAGCAGGAATTGACCCTGCTGGTCACAAAGAGCCAAGGATTGCCCTGCACATCGCAGAAGACAGGGATTGCCCTGCATTTACAGAAACCAAACATTCCAGGAAAAGCTACACAGCTAGATCTTGGATTTTACATCCTGAACATTCAGCACAATAATTCAAAGTCCCATCCAGAGTAATTAGCAGGCGATATTTTTATCCGGCATCCATATTCATTTGCATGAAGTCACATCCAGTACACTTAAATACCAGGCAAAGCATCTATAGACAAAATCTCATCCAGCATGTCTAGATATCATACATTTTTGGCAAGCGCTCTCAGACTGAATCCAGCCAAGACAGAAACAGCTATCTTCAGAATAATTCAGGGTCAAATAAGCTCTAGGGCCTCCCACCCCATAAATTGCCAAACGCAGCTAGGTTGTCAGCTTCATGAAGGCAGAAAACTAACCCATAGGGCAACACCAAATAACACATTTATATGAGTCACTATTCGACATCCTAATGCACCTGCAAATTAGCCGTTTGGGCAGCAGGCAAGATGCATTCACACTATTTTTAAACAAGGCAGTCTCTGAAGGGGCTTAGCAGCCCTGACTGATAGCTTCAAGATCTCATCACTCAGCAGAAAATCAGATAGTGGGGCCTGAGGCCCCCCAAGATTACTTTAAGGTTTCTCCCTTGTATCGGTGGGGGGGTACAAAGGTACTCAGGTCTCCACTGGTCGCATCCGCAATCGAAGGCATCCTGATGATCTTCTTCAACTCCCTCACAACTGAGGCATGGTAGATCCACATCTTTCCCTGACATGGGAGGGAGGGCTAGCATCTGGAGGACATTTCTGACAACCTCCAGGCTAGCAGGTACAAAAAAATACAGGTTACTCACCTGTAACAGGAGTTCTAGGAATGGTATAAGTTGTTCATCCACACTTCTTGGCAGGTTCCTTGCCGCTTTAAATCTTGCCGGAAGGTCTTCAAGCTGGCTCCTCCCACCCACCCGGGTGATAAAACTCTCGCCTCCACCCCATGATGCCAGATCTAGCCCGCTGGAAGCCAGGTTGTGCATCAAAGCCGGGGAGGTCGGGTGGGTCATGTGGATGAACAACATATACCATTCCTAGAACTCCTGTTACAGGCGAGTAACCTATTTCTAGGGACATGGATATGTTGTTCAATCCACACTTCTTGGCAGACTCCTAGCAGTTCTCTGGGAGGAGGGAGGCAAGGCGCACACCACCTATTTAGGAAACAAGGACTGGAGAACCGAGGTCCCAAAACCAGCATCCCGGTGTGACTCAAGGTCGATGTGGTAGTGGGTAATGAAGGTGTGTGCTGACTTCCAGGTAGCAGCCCTGCAGATTTCCTGGATAGGGACATCCCTGGAAGCAGCCACCAAAGCAGCAGTATGGCAGGTAGAATGAGCTCTTATCTCTTTGGGAGGCTCCATGCCCGCCAACCTATAGCAGAGATCTATGCAGGAGGTGACACACCTGCCTATCATCGGCTTGGCTGCAGGTCTGCCAGGTGCGGCTTCAGCGTAGGTGACAAACAGCTGGCGAACCTCTCCCAGAACTTAAGCCATCCACTCACTGTAGTAAGAGCGCGCTCTTATAGGGTCCAAAGTATGGAGCCTATATTCGGCCTCCGAGGTGTGATTGGGGTAGAACACCGGCAGAGTCAACACCTGGTTAAGGTGAAACTCCGACACCACCTTCAGAAGGAATTTTGGGTGGGGGCGAAGGACAACCTTGTCCATGTGGAAGACCAGGTAGGGAGGCTCGATGGAAAGTGCCTGAATCTCTCCCATCCTTCTGGCTGATGTAATAGCCACCAAGAAGTCGGTCTTCCACGACAGATGAGAGATGTCACACCTGTGCATCGGTTCAAATGGCTTGCCCATGAGCTCAGCCAATACCAGCAGTAGATCCCATGGAGGTGGAGGTTCTCGCACCAGAGGGGATATGTGATCAAGGCCTTTGAAAAAACACCCGACCACCTTCTCCTGCACTACCGACTGCTTCCCGGCCCACGCCCGCTAAGCAGAGATGGCTGCCAGGTGCACCTTAGGGTCGTCGACGGAAGCCCTAGCTGAGAAAGGGACCACAGGTAGTCCAGAATGCTAGCTAAGGGACAGGAGGAAGGGTCCAACCCCTTACTCCTGACACCAAATGGAGAATCTCTTCCATTTGAAGGCGTAGCATTTTCTGGTCGACTCCTTACGGGATGCCTCAACAACGTTGAGGACCTCGTCGGAAAGACCCAAGGCCTGGAACTCTAGCCGCTCAGGAACCAGGCCGTCAGGTGCAGGGATTGAAGGTCTGGGTGGAGTACCTTCCCCTGGTTGACTGAGATCAGGACCGGGCGGGCTGGAAGCCGCCTCGGGAGCCTGGAGCTGAGGCTGAGGAGATCTGGATACCAGAACTGGCGGGGCCAGTCTGGGGCTACCAGAAACACCTGTGCCTTGTCCCTCCTCACCTTGAGAAGCACCTTGTGGATCAAGGGAAATGGGGAAAGCGTAGAAGAGGCCTGGGGTCCGCGGCCTCAAGAAGGCATCCCCCTGCAGCCAGCCCTGCTGAGGGGGGGCGGGCATGAAACAGCCTCAGCTTTGCATTCTCCCTGGAGGCGAACAGGTCCACCTGAGGAGTGCCCCAGTGGGAGAACAGATCGTGTACTATCTCCAGCAGGAGAGACCACTCGTGAGATGCAGCACCTGTCCGGCTTAGGGCATCGCCAGAGTGTTGGAGGCTCCTGTCACATGGATGGCTAGGAGATCCACCTCCAGTCTGCTCACGAGGGACCAAGTGCATAGAGCTTCCTTGCACAGGGGCCAGGAGTGCGTCCCGCCCTGGTGGTTTAGGTAGTATGGTCGTGGTATTGTCCGTCTGGACCTGGACCACTTGACCCCGTACAAACGGAGCAAAATCAGTGAGGGCTAGTCGGACCACACGAAGCTCCAGCAGGTTGATGTGGCATCGAGACTCCTGAGGGGACCTGAGGCCATGCGCTCTATGCTCCCCCAGATGGGCACCCCAACCCATCAGAGAAGCGTCGATCGCCAGAGTGACAGTCGGCTCAGGGCGGACAAACGGGATGCCCTCCTGCAGATCAGCTGAAACGATCCACCACTGGAGAGCGTTCCACATCTCCTGGGTCACTGCCACCGGCTGGTCCAGAGGACCGGAGCGCTGTGACCATTGGCCAGCCAGTCCCCATTGCAGAGGACGCACGTGCCAGTGGGCCCAACGGACCACGCTGATGCAGGCCACCATGAGGCCGAGGAAGTCCTGGGCAGGGCGCAATTGCCCAACCAGAAATGATTGGGTAAAGGAGGAAAGAACCTCGGCCCTGTCCTCCAGGAGCCCTGCTCTGGCTCGGAAGAGAGTCGAGCTCTGTCCCGATAAGCTGAATCACCTGCCTTGGCATGAGTTCCAACTTGGCCTCGTTGATGAGGAGGCCAATCTGAGAGCAGACCTGGAGGGCCAGATCCCTGGACCGCTCCTCCTCTGGCATGGAGGGGGCTGCAATCAGCCAGTCGTCCAGGTAGAGGTACACCCGGACCCTTCGGCGCCGCAGGAATGCTGTCACCACTGCCATGCATTTGGTTAAGACCCTGGGTGCTGGAGAGAGGCCGAAGGACATGTCCCGGAACTCGTAAAAGGGATCCTTCCGCTCTGAAGTGGAGGAATCGCTGATGGGACGGATGGATTGGGACGTGAAAGAATGCATCCTGGAGGTCTAGAGAACAGAACCACATGCCTCGTTCCAAGGATGGAATGATCTGAGCCAGAGTGACCATCCTGAAGGTTCGAGACCTTAGGAACTTGTTCAGGTCATGTAGGTCTAGAATGGGGCCAGCCCCGTCCGCTTTGGGGACCAGGAAGTACCTGGACACAAACCCTGGGTCTCGGTGAAGGATCCGCCACCTCCTGATCACCTCCTTCTGGAGGAGCAGGGCAATGTCAGCCCGACGAACGACAGTGAGAGGTCATGACTCGTAGAGCCCCCCATGGGGCGACGGGCTCGATAAGGCGGGCCTGCTCAATTCCAGAGGCAGACCTCACCTACTTCCAACACCCAGCAGTCTGTGGTGATAGCGACCAGGCAGAAAGGAAGTGGCGGAGCTTCCTCACGGGGAACCCGGCAGGAGGACGAGGTTGGCGGTACCCTCAACCCGTCAGTGGGCAGGCTTGGAGGAAGGACCGGCTGATGGGCCTCCTGGGCCTTTCCCTCCCAGCTTCCTGCTGAAGGAAGCTGCAGGCTTGGCTTTGGGGTGCCAAGTGCGAGCCTGCTGGCCCTGATGCTGGTGTTGTTGGGCCAGACGTGCTGCAGGGACAGAAGGCCGAAAGGGCTTACACTGCTGCTGGCGGCCTTTGTCCTTCTGGACAGACGTGACAGAGTCCAAGGTGGCACTGGACTTCTCAGTCCTCTGCAAATGACCCTCTACCCCGGGACCGAACAAGTTGGTACCGAGGAAGGGCACGTCTGCCAGCTTGTGCTGGGTATCCGCCGTGAAGGTGGAGATCCGCAGCCAAGCTCCGTGGCGCATGGCCACTGCAGCCGCTACTGACCGGGCACAAGAGTCTCCAATGTCAAGAGCAGTTTGGAGCTGCTGCTTTGCCACCGCCCTTCCCTGATCCTGCATCTGCTTGACCATAGTCTGTAGGTCAGCCGGGAGATGAGGAATCATCTCATCCAGGGAGCCCATAAGGGCATGGGAAAAAGTGTGCCATCAGTATGTCCGAACTGGCCTGACGAAGACCTAAGGAGGACGCAGCGTAGACTTTACGCCCAGTGTAGTCCAATTTCTTGGACTCATTATCGGGAGGCTTGTCCATGACCCTAGCGTTACCGGAACGCTGGATAACACTGTCGGTCACAAGCCCCTCCGCAGAGGGGTGCTCCAAGAATCCAGAGAGTGAGCCGGTGGGGACCGCATACTTCCTGGCCATCCTGGCCGAAGGAGCAGAACAAGAAGCCAGCCACTGCCATAACTCCAGAGCTGGGCCAACAATGGCTTCAGCCACCGGAAAGGCCTCCATGGGAGAATCCCCTCAGTCCAGTATCTCCGTGAGGGGATACTTGGCCCGCTTTAACACGGGTTCGAGCTTCATCCCAGTAGATTCTGAGATGAGCCGAAGCATTCCCATGAACGAGGATGGGCTCTCATCTACTGACTGTCCCCCAGTGGACTCCAGGTCGAGGGGCCTGGAGAACAGGGAAGAGTCATCAGACTCCGAGGAGTCTGCAAACAGCTGCCAAGGGCCTGAGCCACCCTCCACCTGATGAGGCCGATCGGGAGTGGCGGTGACCGACAACCGATGGGGCAGCCCTTGACTCGATCGAGAATCCTTGCTCGGAGCTCCAGATTTAGGTTGTGGGGGCGGGGTTTCCACCACGATGGGTGGTGCCGCTGGTTTTGGCCGAACAACCGGTGCCAGCTTCGGCTCCTCGATGACCACGAGGGGTTGTTTCAGCCACTCGAGTGACAGCCACTTAATGGCCGGGGAAGGCGACGGGGTCGGCTTGTTCCCAGTCAAAAGAAGCTGCTGCCACATCAGATCATTGTAGCACCGACACAATTTGCGCCGGAGCCTATCGTCCGAGGAAGACAAAGACAAGGACGAAGGGCGCTGCCGCTCTTCTTCGTGTCGATAGAGACCGCCGATGTCGGCGGATCGAGAAGAGGTCCGAGACCGAGACCTTCAGTGTTTCTGAGGGTGGGTCTGGTAGGGCGGGGAAACCCGCCTCCCTCGCTCAGGAGATCCTAACCGAGGACCCGCACAGGCAAGTCCTCGGTTTTCACCGGGGGAACCGGTGAAGAAGGGTTGTCTGTTTCTCCAGTCGACAGCCTGTCCGACAGGTCGAGAAAAATATCGACTGCATCAACGGGTGTCTCAGCCAGCTGACCTGACGGGGACACCGTGAAGCCAGCGGCCTTAGCCGCAACCTCGACCAAAGTCGAGAGTCGACTATCCGGGGAAGGGGACCTCTCCCACTCCCACGAACGTCGACGTTGGGACTTATCTTTACAGTCCTCCTCCTTGGACCAAGAGGAATGTCCCGATGGACCCTCACCTTTTGTACAGAGGGACTGACAAAGCTCCTTGAAAGAAGCCGTGGAGGAGGAGCCCAAGGAGAGTGGGATAAATGCCGTGACCGAGGAAGAAGAAGATGCGGCCTGGGCTGCCTCCTCCTCGAGGGCGATCACCTGCTCAAGTTGCTCAGCCGAGCCCGCTGCCGGACACCAGCCAACGGGCCTCCTTAGACTTCACCGGAGGAATACCTCTCTCGGGGCGCCCAAGTTGAAGTCTAGCAGCATGGTCTTAGAGAATGTTGACCGAGAAGGACTTGCACAATTCGCAGGCCTGCGGATTATGATCGAGCCCAAGGCAGTAAACGCACGTGCAGTGCGGATCGATCAGAGTCATCTTCTGCCCGCAAGGGCACCGTAAAATCCAGGAGTCGACGTGTCCACCGCAGCCGCGAAGGAAGAAAGAATGAAGACTAATAAATTTTAAGTATGAGTTTCGGTTTAACCGATGAGTTTGGATCCAGGCCTAAAACGCAGAGCGCTAAGGAGGGAACCTGAGCTTCCAAGCGGTAAGGAAGATCTGGCGCCATGGGGTGGAGCCAAGAGTTTTATCACCCGAGTGGGTGGGAGGAGCTAGCTTGAAGACTTTCCGGCAAGATTTAAAGCGGCAAGGAACCTGCCAGTAAGTGTGGATGAACAACATATCCATGTCCCTAGAACTAAATTTACTTTAACTTTAAACTTTAACAGAAAATAACTGCCCCCTGATGACTGGAGGGGCTTAGCCAAGTGGCCCAGGCCTGGAAGCATGGCAGGGACCCAAGCCCCCACCCCTGCTCTCCTCTTCTCACCCTGGCAAATCTGAAGAAATGCTGGCAAACACTGTCTCTTATAGGGCTCTTTTTTGACTGGCAGAGAAGATGGGGGTGACGGATCTCTAAATGGCTAAGGGACCAATCAGATTACTCGAGGCAAAATTGGTTTGGTGAACTGGTGCCTAAAATGATGTCCCTGTAAGTCCCCATGAGCACTTGGGTGTTTACCCATGAGGTATAGTGAATGTCCCACAAGTCCTGGATTTCTATTCCTGGCTTTCCATTGGCTGGGGCTGCTGGCAATGGCTGCTTAACCCACTGTCCCTTATAGCAGATCAGATACAGTCCTGAATAATGTCCTGGTGCAGCCAGAGAGAAATAATTATTTGCCCCAGTGCCCCACAGTTCAGTAGCCCAGTTGGTGCACTTGCAGTCACTACACAGATGAAAGGTGTGGCTCCACTAGTTGTCCTGTCGCTACTGCACATATGCAGGGCTGGCCTTAAAAAATCTGGGCCCCAGTGCAGCTCCTTTATTTATTTATTTAGCTTTTGTTTACCGGGTAAGTACACCAGACAAGCATTATGCCTAGTTTCAGGAACGACCCGGGAGAATACAACATGAGGAACAACAGTCAAGGAGACATGGCAAAGAGAGCACAGTTTTTTGTCACAGTAAACAAACATGTGGGAAATACATCATTTGACACTGGGGAAACATATAGTAGGAAGCACATTTCAGATTATACACTCTGGACTAGCTAGTTCAACTGTCAGATATATACAGGTCATCATACATAGGAGTGGAGCATAGCTCAAGGACTGGATTGGTCATAATATAACTTATAACACTGTCGTATACACCCCCATAGGCTAGTTGGATCGCGGAGAGGTATATACAGCTCATCACATTTTTCTAAATATGCACATGTTAGACAGAAACAGAAACACTTGGTAGTACAAGTTTCTACCAAGTGACCAAGGTGCAATATGTCATGGTTAGCCTATGACCGTGGAGCAATAAAGTGTGTAAAAATGCCCAAAGCTTTTTAGGCAGGAGTAGTCAGAAGTCATTGATACAGTGGGGAAAATATCTCCAGGAATTCAATGGAGACACCCCGGGGAGGTTCAGACAAAACAACTTGACACTTTACTCTAGGGAGGTTTGGGGCAGTCACACTCTGATGCTAGTTTTAGGAAACCCCACAGGGAATTTCGAAAACTCAGATAGGAGGGGGCAGCTCGGATATCCACAGGCAGCGGGTTCCAGAGTCTGGGTGCACTTATGGCAAAGTCCCGATCCCCCATGAGGGTCCGGGTAGGAGGGACTTTGAGCATCCCTGATGTGAGAGACCTAAGTTGGTAGGAGGTGGGATTCAGTTTAGGCAGAAGCCGGGCCAGCCCCTGGGGGGTGCTAGTTCTGATCACTTTCCCAGAGAGGCATCCCAAACCAAAATCAAGGTATCTAGCTGGTGAGAGCCAGCAGAGTTTCTCATATAGCACACAATGGTGGGTGAGTCAGGGGGCAGCCAAGGCAAAACAACAAATGTTATTGTAAGCAGTGTACCACCGGGTGAGATGTGTCTTTGGAGAGTGAGCAAATAGGTGCAGCCCATAGCTGAAGGAGGGAAGGAGCACACCCTTCACTAGGGCAATCCTGGCTGCCGGTGTAAGGTTATACTTGGCCCTATAGGCCAGACCCAGTTTGCAGTTTGCCGCCCTGCAGATGTTAAGGATATGATTACCCATGTCAAGTTGGGGGTCAAGTGTTACCCCCAGATATTTGATGGAGCTCACTAGGGGTAGTGAGGATCCATCTGCGCTGGTGACGTGTAAGCAGGCCGATGAGGCTTTGATTTTAGCCAAAGAACATAGCCTGTGTCTTTTTCAGGTTCAGGACCAGCTTATGACTAGTAACCCATGACAATACCCTGTTAAAGTCATTGGTCAGGTTCTGGTTTAGGGTAGTGGCATTCTGGGAGTGAGCCAGGATTACCAGATCATCTGCATACATGGTGGCGCTACAGCTGGTAGTAACCATGGGTAGTTGATTGATGACGAGGAGGGGACCCAGTACCGAGCCTTGAGGCACTACGGAGGTCACCGGTAGGGGCTCAGAGAGGACTTTATTGAAGCAGGTACGCTGCTTTCTGCCATGTAGATAACCCATTAGCCATTTCATGGCATGGAGGGAGAGGCCAAGTGACCACAACTGTGCACCAAGCAGTTTGTGGTCAACGAGGCCAAAGGCTTTGGACAGGTCGATAAATATTGCACCAGAGAGTTTGCCCTGGTCCATGGCTGTCCGGATACTTGATGTAAATGAGATTAAGGCTGTGGTGGTGCTGTGTCCCTTACGAAAGCCATGCTGGGCTGGGGACAGAAGTTCATGAGAGTGGATATATTCCGAAAGCTGCTCAGCCACTACCTTTTCAAGGAGCTTGCTAAGGGCTGGGAGAATGGCAATCGGTCGATAATTGTCAGGCAGTTTGGGATTTCCTTGCTTCAGTACAGGGACAATCCTCGCCTCTTTCCAGATGTCTGGGATGGTCCCCAGGCCAAGGGATAGGTTGAAGATGAAGGCTACTGGTGAGGCAATGTGTGCAGCATCAAGCTTAAGGAGTTTAGGCTCCAGGTTGTCTAGGCTAGGACTGGAGTACTGGGAGAGGCCAGCTAGGCGTTTCTGCAAGTCTTGAACTGATACAGCCCTGAGGTGGAACATTTGACAAGGAGGGTGACCCTCCAGCAGAGTGGAGGGAAGGGGGTGGGACAGAGCCTCATCAGGTGAGAAGAGGGTTGTGAAGGCAGAGAGGTCAGAGAAGTGATTATTTAGGGAGTTGGCAATAGTATGGGGATTACTGCAGGACACTGCATTTATGACCATATCCGTAACCCCCAGATGGGAGGATCCGCTGACAAGGGATTTAATCTCTCTCCAGAACCTCCTGGGATTACTGGCAGAGCTTAGTAGGGCGGACTTGCAAAAGTCACTCTTTGCTGCCCTGATGGCCTTTTTGCACTTGTTCCTGAGGTGTCTGTACCTTTGAATAATCATGGGATCACTGGTACCTTTGGAACGAGCCCAACACTTATCTCTCTCCAGCATCTGGGCTAGGAGATTCCCATTTAACCAGAGGGTAGCGGACCCCATCACCCTACGGGTGACCTTGGGAGCATGCTTGTCTTGCAAGGCCCCAAAGGTGGAGAGGAAGTAAGAGGTTGCTGCTGAGGGGTCAGTGGCACCATACACCCCAGACCAGTCAGTAACTCTTAGGTCCTCCAGGAACTCCTCAGTATTGAATCTAGAGTAGTTTCTGACATGCATAATTTTGTGTGGAATTTTGGGGGTGGGAATTTTCCATACACAGAAAACCAGTGAGCGGTCAGAGATGCAGTCAGATAATGTACCCGCTGATGAGATCCTGTCAGGACGGTTAGACATGACCCAGTCCAGTAAGGTGCTGGAGGATCCATTTGCTGTTCGCCTAGTTGATTCCTGGATGAGCTGAGTCAGGGCAAGGTTAGCAAGCAGAGGCTCAAACTGCTTAACATTACCACTATCCCAGTTAAGGTTTACATCCCCCAGGATTATGAGTTTGTTATCCCAGACTCTGGGACCAATTTTGTCCATGAGGTGAGTTAATCCAGGTAGCCCACCTCTTGGAGGATTATAGGTGCACACCAGGTGCAGTTTCTTTGCGTCCCCAAGTAGCAGTAGCACATGTAGCAACTCACAGGGGGACACGTTTGAATCCTGGTGGGCAATTTGGGAGATTTTTAAGTGGCTCCTATGGTAGATTAGTATTCCACCCCCCCTCTTGCCCCCAGCTCTGTCCAGTCGGGTGAATTCATACCCAGTGAGTTCACAGGCAGAGTCAGGGACAGAGGGTTTCAGTCAGATCTCCGTCACGCCTAGGATGTCGGGTTTGTAGAGTGCAACCCATGCTAATAGCTCATCACGATTAGGTAGCAGGCTCCTAATGTTAAGATGAGCTATTTTTAGCCCCTTACCCATGCCCCATACGGGAGGGATTTTGTGGGTCAGATTTAATTGGCCAGGGTTGGTTTCAATATCACCGGCCAGTAGGAGGAGCCAGGGGAGATACCAACTCCTATGCGCTTGACAACCTGGGAGTTTTTTAGCACGGGTACGCTTTACCCTGCTTGTATACATAAGGCACCGAAGACCTAGACAGCAAGTAACACTGCAGTGTGCTTCGGAGATCACAAGGATATTGGAGAAGGTGTAGTCGGGGACCTTGTAGGTGGACGACCATCCCCAGTTGTCACCCAGTGTTATTGGGGAAGAGGTGACCATATGCAACAAGGAGAGTCCCATTATAAGACCTACAAGGCTTATATCCCTGCGGATGACAGCCAGCACCCTCTCTACCTTTAATATTCGAGTATCCCTATCCTCACTAGATGGATGGGAGGGGAACCACGTCCACATCTTGGCTGGAGGCATAGCACTAGCCTGTGAGATAATTATCAGTCAGCTAACAAGAACTGCTGTGAAGGAAGGAGGGATGGATGTACTAAGGCTGGAAGGAAGTTAGTGAGATTTGTTATTGGTATGTGCCAAGCAAATAAAATAAGGCCTGCACAGTGCAATTCAAGGCTACCAGCTATGGACGCAGGGGCTGAGGTTTATTTCTGGGAAGGAGTTCCTGCCCTCGCCCTTTGTAAGCACACTTACCACCTGTCGACAGCTATACGAGGACAGGGTTTAAACAGCCAACAACCAAGCAGTGCAAGTGGGGCTAGGACTGATATAATAGTAAATACTAGCAAGGTTGTTTTGAGCAGACAGTGTAGCAGGACTGGGATAGTTAGGCCCTACACCTTTTGTCGGGAGTCTGGTATAGTGAGGCCCTACTCCTTTTGTTAAGGTCTCTATTAGCAGGGGCTGAGACAGGAGAGCCAGCAGGATGAGCAACACCTGCACAAGACTTCGGTTCTGACACAAGACAGAGCAGGGCAGTTTAGCAGACAGTGGTCACAGAGCAGTAGGCCATCAGGATAATGTTGACAGGCAGCAGACAGTAGTACGGTCAGTAGGCATATACCAGCATAAAAAATGTATTTGACTCTATTTAGCATATACCAACATGTGAAAAAAAAATTTCATCGACTCTATTTTTGAAATGTGCTTAGTTCTATCGAAAATCTACTTGTAAAAAGTGCCAGATGGCTGAAGCAGGGGAAAAGTCCTGGCCAATCAGAGCGGGTTTGCTGGAAGTGCCCGTGTTCTAATTGGCTGCGCTGTCCCGTACCTTCCAAGGAGCTGCAGGCGGGCGTCCTGGTCTCGGTCGGTGGCTGGCTGGGTGCCGGCCGACCGTGGGGGAGCTGAAGCAGCCCTGTTCAAGGGCAGGCAGCTTCCAAGGAGCTGCAGGCGGGCGTCCTGGTCCCGGTCGGTGGCTGGCTGAGTGCCGGGCCGACTGGGGAGCCGAAGCAGCCCTGTTCAAGGGCCCCACCACTCATTCCGCATGGCCCCAACCATCATTACACCTACCATACGAGGGAGAAGTCTGTAACCTATTGGTCAAACACAACAGATGATCGTATTCAGTATACCTATGGTTGAGAATGGCATTTATAAAAATATTCAACCCATTTAAAATTATTTGTTATTATGGATCCATTAGTATTCAGGATAGAGCCCAGGATTAGTGAGGTGGCTGGGAACTTAACGCCGGGTTCCGCGAGACACCCCGCGCGTGGCAAATTCCAATAACCAATTACCGCCTTTGTGTGGTGTGTCACGACGCAGCGAGTGACTCCAACCACACAATAAGAAGAGTTAATCCCCACCCTCACACCGAGTGCCTTATTATGGTTATACAATGGATCCACGTAAAATAAATTTTAAATGGGTTTAATTATGTTTTTTATAAATGCCATTCCTCAGCCATGGGTTATGCAGGATTTACCCACGGTCATGTGACATGTTTTGACCAATGAGGTTACAGGATTTTCACCCACCATTGTATAATGCTTAACTAACCCTCCTGTCCTGTATTAATAAAGCAGTACCAGGTCTACCAGTTTAACCAGCATCTTGTTACTGTGCACATGGCCTCCCTAGACTTAAGCAAGGCACTGGACGCAGTCCCACACAAAAGATTAACAAACAAGTTAGACAGCTTGGGAGTGGGTACCAGGGTGGTAGCCTAGGTAAAAAAAAATTGGCTGGACAATAGGATGAAGAGGGTAATAATAAACTGAGTCCACTCCAAAGAAAGGGGGGTTACTAGCAAGATACCACAGGGTTCAGTATTGGGGCCGGTCCTTTAATGTCTTTATAAGTGACATTGCAGAGGAGCTGGAAGGAAAGGTAGCAGTAGTAAAAACTATTTTTATACAGGAGAGAAAACATGTCTATAGGTCACATAACCCAGTTTACAAGACAGACTTGTTAACTTACATGTTGCCTGCACATAAGAAAAATAAATGCCCAGCGAAACATACATGACAATACAAACTGTAAAACCTGAATGACCTTACTGCATATAATGATTAATTCCCTGTTTTTCTTTTTCTTTTCTGTAAACTATGTTGACTTGGTGTCTGTTTTAATACCCCCTGAAGCCGTAACTTGCCTATTGTATATTTGATGTTCTGTCTGTTTGCTATGTGTGCAAATTCTGACATGGAGCCTTTGCAAAGGAGTCAATGACTCAATGGTTTGTAATTCCGATCTCCTCAATAAATAAAAATAAATAAAATAATACAATAAGTTAGGTCCTGTAATTATGACCAAGTTCAAACGCTCTAATGTGAACCTTAAAGGCAGATTTGTCTGTATGTCTCTTTGCAGATGATGATACAAAGATCTGCAACAGAGCTGATACACAAAAGGGAAGTGGAAAGGATGAGAAGGGACTTGGCAAGGTTGGAGGAATGGTCAAATGTATGGCAGCTTAGATTCAATGCTAAGAAGTGCAAAGTAATGCACCTGGGAAACAAAAACCCAGTAGAAGAGTACACAATTGTTGGGGGAATACTAACAACAAAAATGGAAAGGACCTGGGGTTAGTCATACGAGATGACCTAAACATAGGCAGGCAATGTGAGAAGGCAGTAAGGAGGGCCGGGGGGGTACTGGGATGTATAGGAAGAGGCATCAGTAGTAGAAATCAGGAAGTTGTCATCCCTCTGTACAGACACTTGGTGAGACCCCATCTGGAGTACTGTGTGCAGTTCTGGAGACCCCATCTCTGCAAGGACATAGACAGGATGGAGGCAGTCCAGAGGAGGGCAACTAAAATGGTGCAGGGTCTGTACCACAAACCATACAAAGAGAGACTAAAGAAGCTTAATATGTATACCCTCAAGGAAATGAGGGGCGAGGGACATGATAGCAGCTTTCAAGCAAATACCTCACAAGCATCTACAAAGTCCAAGAAGGTAGCATCTTTCAGAAAAAGATGTACAAGAACACAGGAGCACAGTTTGAAGATTTTTTGGGGGGGGGGGTGGACGGCTCAGGGGCAACGTGAGGAAGCATTTTTTCCTCAGAGAGGGTGGTGGATGCATGGAACGGCCTTCCTGAGGAGGTCGTGGAATCAAAAACAGTGGTGAAATTCAATAATGTAAGGGACAGACATAAGGCAATTATAGTGGGGAATAGGAGTAATTATACAATGTGGTCAATCCAAAATCCCAAATCCTGCATCCTGATTGGTTGGCTAGCACAATTACCACCGTGATAAATCCTCCAGTGTACCCACTGGAAGAAGTGCAAGCCAACTTACTATATCAAACCGAAATGCCTCACTTCCATGTAAACTGCCGCGATTATCCTGTCACGCTTAAAATACCCCATAAATTGTTACAAAATTACCCTCCTCCTTTCAAGTGTAGGGACCTCAGTCAGCTAGAACATAGTTAAAAACATTAAAGAAACAACATTCAGCATTGTATAATAAAAATTTATCCCTCCAGAGTGTGGGTACACCGGAGGACTTAACACAACTGGTGTGATTCTCACACCAGCCGTGGTAAATCCTCCAGTGTACCCACACCCTGGAGGGATAAACTGCTTAACTATCTAACTAGGATCTGCAGCTTAACTGACAGGTAGGGAAATGGGCAGACTGGGTGGGCCAAGCAGTCCTTATCTGCCGTCAAAATCTATGTTTGTGTTTTAAATAATGCCATTGACTGCATTTCACATTTTACTACACATTTGGAAATGAATCTGACTGAGAGTCGAACAAGATCTTCAGTAAGTATGGTACTCTACTACCATGTTCTTTTCTGCAAGGACAGGGACATCCTCACTGGACACTCATACCTCTGATAATCCAATCTGTAAACAACTTAAACAACAACTTTTCTGGATGTGCGAGTGAGAGAGACTAGAGAGGATCATCATGGGACACCAGTAAGGTTGCCACCTGTCAGGATTTTTACCTGGCGATCAGGTTTTCAGGGTCCCTGTCAGGAAATCTGGTTTTGCTCTGTACTGGTCAGGTCTGTGAGCCATTTTGAGTGCTCACATACTTTTGAAACACATGTCATATTATTCATTGTTTCAGCTACATGTCTAGGTTACAAACAAGTTCTCTTGCCAATATAGCCCTTTGTTTATGAAAGCAGTCAACCTGGGAGGCGTGAAGTATGACCATTAATACCATTAGCACTTACTTAACCTAATCTTTTCCACTGCATCTTAAAGTGGCATAGCAGCAAAGCTGCCCCCACCTTTTGCAACAGTAACAGAACCAGTTGTCTTCCACTTTCATTTGCTGGTAAACATTTTCATCTAACAAAATGTAGCATTTTTAAACATTTTACATTCTTTTTTTTCCTCAAGAAAAGGTATAGGCCCCCAAGGTGCAGGGACACAGCCTGCACCTAGTTAAGGCCGGCCCTGCTCAGCTGGGCTATCCTGCAAGACCTCCTAACTCCCTACCGTCCCTCCCGTTCGCTCTGATCCTCCGATGAGGGATTGCTAGACATTCCCAGGGTATGTTTGAAAACGTCTGGGGGAAGATCCTTTGCCTTTATGGCTCCTACCCTGTGGAACTCTCCGACGTGTCGGATAAGAGAGAGCCTGACCGTAGAAGGATTTAGAAACTCCCTTAAGACGCATCCATTTCAACATGCTTTTGAAGGAACGTAACATTTTATAAGTTGTATCTGTAAGCTGAATTAAACTGTATAACTTGAATGTGTTTTATACCTTTGTACTTTGTGTAGGTATGTTGTAAGGGTGCCCTGAGCTACGGAACGGTACCTTGTATAAATACCATTTTACTTACTTGTTTACTATCCTAGATGAACAAATTATAAAACGAACAAGATATACAGTACACAGACATTACCTGTGGCTAAAGGGTTGCCAGATTTTGCTTTCAAAAGGCCAGTGATAACAGTAAATGGCCAAAGAAACTGAACCTCTTGAACAGGACTGCATTTGACTGAAGAACATAAGCACTAGGCTAAAATATAGGGACTGTCCTACTGCCTGAGATAGGGGAGCAGATTCCATAGCTTGGTGTTTGAATACTGAGATGGGAAAGGGTTGCAAGTTCCAATCCAGAGTCCCATGAGATGCAAGATGAGACTGTAATACCATGGAGTGTTCAGGAGGTGGCAGCAGTGTTGGAACCCTCACAACATTTAAAGTTTGACCCCCCAAAATAAGGATCTGTGTCTTAATCCACTCAACCTCACCTTACTCATTTAGAAATGGATTCTGAGCAAGACGGAACAAGAAGTCTCAGTTGTGTTTTCAATATCTAATAATAATCAGTAAATCACTCAGTGTGGTATTAACTTTAATTTAGCATGCTCACTGCTGCCCTAATTTAAAAAAAAAAAAAAAAAAATACACTCCCTACCTGTATACGGTTCATTAGCCCATTCAGTTGATCTGGATTCTGTGAAGGTTTCCAGACGATACTAGAAGAAGAGATTCAACAGTAAGTTTACTTGGGCCTGTAAAGGTTATCTCTTACAAGTATACTGCTACTACCCTTCAACGAGAAGTCCAGTTCTAACTTTAAATAAGCCTAAAGACACATGTATAGTCAGCCAGCACAGTAACACACTGTGCTGAGGCACTGAGCACTTTAGATGCCCCCATGCCAGTGACATGGGTTCAGGAATGGACTCCAGTGCTGAGGGCCAGCCTGGGCGGGGGGAGAGGGGACTGACTAACAGGCTACTCTCTTCTCCCAGTGAGTTTCCACACTGCATGCACTACTGCCTGCCTGTTTGTGGCAGGGATAGGTGGGACGGAAAACAGGAAAAGACGTATGGTCTCTGTGAAGCCCCATCTGATTTTCATCGAGTCATGCCACCACCTGAGAGCACACAGACCAGCTCTGGATGCGTGTTCTGGGAGTTAGTATGCCCTCTCCTGGCCCTGCCATGTGGGACAATCCATGGGGAACTTAAAGGGGTGGGCAGTGAGGAGGTGGCTACTAGTCGATGGGAGCAGAGACAGGGCTGACAGCCTGCCTGCACATGTCACCTGGAGGAAAAGCTTTATGGAGAAAGAAAAAAAAAAGAAGAAGAACATAGCACAAGTGACCAGTAGGCGAGGGCCTCATTTGCCTGTGCTAGCAGGCTATGGTTGTGAGTGATGAAATGGACGCACACCAGAGTGCAGCAACGGTTGGGGCCACACACTGCAAATGCTTACACTCCTTCGCCCATTGTCAACAATAACTAGACCACAAGGAAATGAAAAACTGAAAAGGGCAGTAACAGTTTGTCAGCAAATTAAATCATATGTTGTCATATCTTTTTTTTTTTTTTTTTTTTTTAGCAGTAATGTATTTCTGGCATCCTCAGCTGTATTACTATATTTTCAAGTCTCTTGGACCAGCCAAACAGCTTTTACTACTAACTTTGTAATATAATGATTCAGGCCATTAAAGATGGCTGCCACTAGTAAGTGTTAATCTCTTTTGTTGTTACCTGTACTTTTTAACAGTATGTACTAGATTCACACTGTTAATGCATTAGGATGATGCTAGCGCTGGTTTCTGAGGATGCCAGTATAGCACACCACACCAAAATGTTGAATATTTTTCATGGTGGACATGGCAAGTAAAAGCAGGTTACTCACCTGTAACAGTAGTTCTAGGAGTGGTACATGATGTACGTCCACAGTTCTGACAGTGTTCTCCCTTTAAGACTTGCTAGAACATCTTCAAGCTGGCTCCTCTCACCCACCTGGGTGGTAACTCCCTTAGCACTGCCCTGTGACATCATATCTTATCTGCTGGAAGGAAGAATCGGTGTGCCACTTGCCAGGGGAGATCGGTTGGGCCAATGTGGATGTACATCATATAGCACTCCTAGAAAGTACAGTTACGTGTCACAAACCCACTCAGCAGGTCAGGCCCTCTGCTCCCACTGTGCCAACCTCCGAGTGCAGTATTGCAAACAGGTAACAGAACAGCGTAACCCTCCTGTCTGCTTGTGGGTCCGAATCACATTTAGTCTCAAGTTCTGGGGGGATTCAAACTGTGAACCTTATGCTACAGTACCCAAATGTACAGGCTCAGATAATCTGCTCTTCGGGGGATACCAGACATCTTTCGCCTAAGGGCACCTAATCAGGTATCCAAAATGAACCCCAAAAACTTTATAAAAGACCTTGGGTATATTCTTACCTTTTCCCAGTTTCAAAGGCAGGAGGCCATAAAAATGCAACTCCTCTAAAGCGTCATAAAAGTTTACGATCCCTATATCCTGGCAGCTGGTCAGCTCCAATTAAGTCAGATAAACAGGAGACCCTGAATTATGTCTAGTCTAATTACCTCCTGGTTTCAGGTTAACATCCTGTAGCTGAAACCTTGGGGGGGTGTCATCCCAGGAGCACAGGATGTCTCATGACAGACAATCACACACTACATTTTTATATTACAAAATCATAGAACAATCATAACCAGCTGGCCAAGCGTCACATTACATACCTACCGTAACAGTAGATCTTTGAGGGGTAGGTCTTGCAGCAGGTAATACACTTGGCTTATAGCCAGAGGGTGCTCTTCTGCACGGCAGGCTTTCCCAGCAGTCTTTGCCTAGGGGACGCCCACAGAGTGACCTCATCACTGTGTGACTATATAAGAGTGGGTAGGCCCAGGCATCCTTGGTTCCTTTGCCGGCTTCAGCTCGCTGATATGCGAACCGAGGTGCCCTAGGAACTTTCCTCTTACATATGTGAGGATGTAACAAATTTATTCTCTTAGAGAAGGAAGGGGGAAGGAGGGAGGGAACGCATCTGCTGCAAGAGAAACCCTTCAAAGATCTACTGTTACGGGAGGTATGCAACTGTACTATCTTCCACAGGGATAATCTCTTGCAGCAGGTAATACACTTGGGATGACTCCCAAGCAGTAATATCAGAAGGGTGGAGGAGTATAATAAAAGGACCCACTGCACAGGTTAAGGCTGTGTGGTGGCGGGAGGCTATTATCGTGAAGGTATGGAATGTGGACCACATGGCTACATTACATGCATCTGTAATGGACACTCCCATAAAGAAAGTAGCTGTAGCAGCTATGGCTCTCAGAGTGTGCAAGGACAGGGTCAGGTAGTTTGTTGTACTTGTAGAACATAATGCAATTAGCCAGCCACGTGAAAAGGGAGTGTTTTGCAACAGGGAGCCTTTCCCCAGAGCAGACGAAGGAGACAAAGAAGTCTGTTGTCATTCTGAGTGGCGTAATGTTTTGAATAGTAGAATCTGAGCACCCTGTATTAATTGAAAGTGTGTAGAAGTGATACCCCCAGACTGGAAAGTTCAGGGCAATAACAGGTAGCTCAGAGGATGTACCGAAACCACTGTCGGGAAAAGGAGGGGTTGAGGCGTAAGGACATCGTCTTTGTAGAACGTAAGGTAAGATTATCTGTACCTCAGAGTTTAAAGCTTATAAAGACACGTGGCAGAAGTCACCACCAGAATAAACAGAGAATTCAGTGAAAGAAAATCAAAGGTCGCACTTGGTTAAAAGTAAATTATCCATAAGGACAAGTAATGGCTCCACTATGGAGTAGGATATCTAATTGGCTGGAGATGTAACATTCTCCCCAAGAAAAACACTGTTGCCAAGTGATGTTGGTAAATCAGGTGGTCTTCCAAGTGGTTCATGAAAGGCTGGGATGAAGGTCAGGTGAATCCCAATGGAAGAGTAGCTCGGGCACATAGCCATAAGTAAGAATAAACATTCCAAGACTTGTAGCACTGGACATGAAAAAAGGGTCCATGGGCCGAGAAGTAGCCCATATGAAAAAAAAAAAAATTTACCATTTTAAGTTGTAGGTTTGTCTGGTAGAAAGTTTGCAAGATGCCAGCAGAATGTTCACCATTTGCTAGAAGACCTGGAGATGAAATATAAAAAGCATCTGCAGGAGCCACTCGTGGAGGTGGAAGGAATCCAGAGTAGGGTGGAGTAACCTGCCTGTATCAGATCTGGTCTGATGGGCAACACCAGTGGGTTTGCCACCGTTAAGTGTTTTAGTAATGGGAGACAAACCTGCCCATGCCACAGGGAGCAATAAGGATCATCGGAGCCAGTGCCAGGCGCAACTTAAATTAGTGTACTGTACAGGACGGGGTAAGGGAGGGATGATAGGGAAATCCTGTCCAAGTGAGGGACAGGATAGCCATAGGAAGTCCCCTGCTTCAGAAATGGACAGAAGGTCCCGGAGGACAAGCTGCATTTTTCTCATGTTGAATAGATTTACATGGAATGAGGTGGAGCCTGGGACTCATTGTCCTAGAGCTTTGAATGGACCAACATGTGCACTCAGCCATCGGGAAAGTCTTGGTAATTAATGTTTGTGATGCAGCAGGAATTGAAAGGGGCACCCCGAGAAACGTGGGGTCAGCAGGGTCACCAATGAAAGGTAGTGCGGAGGTGTAGAGGGACCCAAACTCAAGCTTCGAAGAAATTGGGAGTTTTGATGCCACTGACTTTGTAGTGCGTATTGGTCAAAGCCATATGCATAGTGCTGCATGGGTACCAGTCTTTGAGATGGCCATTGCCATATGTCTTAAAAAGTAGTTGTCTTACTGATAAATATTGTGCCTCTTGAGTTTGAATGTCCAGGGACATAAATGAAGTTTGACTGTCCTCTGGTAAGTAGGCCCCATCCTGCAGTGGTGTCCAAGACTACTACTACGAATTGGAGACGGTGGGTGGGGATCGGGAGAGAGGAAAGCCAATTTACTGTAATCCTCTAGGCTTTAAATTGAGTCAGAGGGGCTCGTTGGGAGAAAGAAGGAGAGGCCTATGAGTCTGCCATTAAAAGCCAATCATCCAGGTATGGGAAGATGTAGGGAGCATGACCCCAGATCTCCACAGGCACTACTGCAAGGCAGGTGGTAAACAGCCTTGGAGTGGATGAAAATCCGAAGTGCAGGGTTCAGAAGCGGTAGCACTGAACCAGCAAGTGAAACCGAAGGAGGCAGTAGGACAGAGGATGGGGCAGAGGCAGTAGAGGCATGCACTGGAAAGAAAATGCTGCTGTGCAGGCTGAAGACGGCAAAAAAAATTTACTGAGGAACCGAGGATGCCTGGGGCCTCCCACTCTTATATAGTCACACAGTGATGAGGTCACTGTGGGCGACCCTAGGCAAAGACTGCTAGGAAAGTCTGCCATGCAGAACAGCGCCCTCTGGCTATAACCCAAGTGTATTACCTGCTGCAAGAGATTATCCCCTTGGAAGATCTACTGTTACAGGTGCGACCTGTTTTTCTTGGGACTTGGATATGATGTACTATCCACACTTCTGGCAGACTCCTAGCCGTTCTCCAAGGAGGTGGGTACAAGGCGCACACACCCTACTTAGGGAAAAGAAATTAGGGAACTGAGGCCCCAAAACCAGCATCCCGGTGTGACTCAAGGTCGATGTGGTAATGGGAAGTGAAGGTATGTGCCGACTCCCAGGTAGCAGCCCTGAAGATTTCTTGGATAGGGATGCCCCTGGAAGCAGCCACTGAGGCAGCAGTATGATGGGTGGAATGAGCCCATAACCCTATGGGAGGCTCCCTACCAGCCAACATATAGCAGAGGTCGATGTAGGAGACTATTCACCTGCCAATTGTCCGTTTAGCTGCTAATCTGCCAGGCGTGGCTTCAGCATAGGTGATAAAGACCTGGCAAACCTCTCCATAAACTACAGCCATGCGCTGCTTGTAACAGGCAATCGCTCTCTGCAGGGACAAAGTATGGAGCCTGTGCTCGGTCTCTGAAGTGTGACTGGTGAATTACACTGGGAGACTGATCACCTGGTCAAGATGAAACTCAGCCACAACCTTGGGGAGGAACTTTGAATTTGAAGGGGGGGGGGACTTTGTCTCTGTGGAAGACCAGGTAAGGAGACTCCACCAAGAGTGCCTGAAGTTCACTGATCCTTCTGGCTGACGTGATAGACACCAAGAAGGCAGTCTTCCATGATAGGTGAGACACGGCACACCTGTGCATTGGTTTGAATGGCTCGGCCATGAGCTTTGCCAACTCCAGAAACAAGTCTCAAGGTGGTGATGGTGGTTTATACACCGGAGGGGCCTCTGAAAAAGCACCAGACCATATTCTCCTGCACCACCAATGACACTTCAGCCTGTGCCCAGTATCAATCAATCACTTTATTTAACCAGACATAAACACCATTGAGCACGCTCATTTTCAAGGTGGTCCTGGGCATTAATACAATACAGTACACTTCATAAGATTATAATTATGGTGAAGAGTGGTGCAAAAAAAACAAAACAAAAAAAAAAACATTATGAAGGTGCCGGTCAATATGGGCCTATAAATACCGGTCAACATAATTAACATGCAAAGGTACATAATGATGAGCTTTACTGGAATGAGAAGAGACAACAATCCCATATAGTCTCCTCCAAGTAAGAGCTCATACCTAAATGATAAAAAAAATAAGGAGGTATTAAGAAATAGGGTAGAAATTGGGGTGAAAGAGTAGGCAGCCAAGAGGGAGGCCAGAAAAAGTAAAAGGTAGAGAATAGGCAGGGCTATCTCAGATTAAGGGAACTAGGCTTGTAGGTCCTAGGTTTCTGCTGTTAGGAATGTGGGGTGGATGAGATACTTAGGGGTAGGATTTGAGAGTGGTACCCAGGGCTTAGGGGTCATAGGCGTCTGAAACAGTTGCATGACTCCTTCAGATAATCCGTTAATAAAGCTTTGAATGTGAAAATGCTTGGAAGTGAGGATAATTTTAATGAGTCTTGCACAGTGTTCCAAAGTGTTGAAAGTGAGAAGCTGATTGCTGCCGAGCCAAGGGTAGTTTTCACTCTAGGAGTCTGGAAGCAGATTATGGAGAAGCGTCTCAGGCCGTAGGAACCTTTACCCCATTTGAAGAGGTTCGAGATGTATGCAGGGAGGTTATCAGATAATGCTCTAAAAAAGCCAGAGGAGAGCATTCCTTTTCCTCCTAGTTGAGAGCGAGGTCCATCTCGAAACCTAGTATAGAAGACAGTGATGTGTACCACGGGGTAGATTTAGGATAAATCTTAAAGCCCGGTGGTAAAGGGTGTCCAGTTTGTTTAGCATCGTTGATGGGCAAGGACTGTAAAGGATGTCAGCGTAGTCCAGTATAGGTAGGAATGTAGTTTGTACTAGTCTCATTCTGGCTTCTAACGTAAGTAAGTGTTTAATGCGATAGAATAAACCTAATCGCTGTCTTAGTTTTTTCGAGGTTTCATTTAAGTGGCACAGAAAGTTGAGCTTGTTATCTAGCCAGAACCCTAGGTATTTAAAGGCATCAACTACTTCAAGGGGTTCATCTAAGAGTGTTCGGATCTGTGCGATATGTGGACATCCGGAAGTAGACTTTGGTGAGAGAATCATTGCTTTAGTCTTTTTGGCATTGAGGAGGAGCTTATGAGTGATATGGTTGTATTGAAGGGTGACTTAAGTCTTTCTGTAAGTACTATGGGCCAAATCCAAGGATGAATTTGTGAATAGAGTACAGTATCATCTGCTAATAAGTGACATTGGCTGTGCCCAGCCAGCAGTCCAGATTATTGATGTATATTGCAAAGAGGATAGGCTCCAGGACGTAGATTCTGTGGGACTCTCGTAATAAGGATTTTTGTGGGGACAGATCTCTTATGGCTTTGACTTGTTGTAACCTATTGGTTAGGTAGCTGGTGATCCATTTAATGGCAGAACTATCAAGTCCGATGTTACTCAGTGCAGTAAGCATGATGGTATGATCCACAGTATCGAAGGCCTTATTTAGATCAAGGAAGAGGGCAAATACATGCTTCTTAGAGTCCAAGGCCATTTGCCAGTCTGTAGTTACTTTGACAAGAGCCGATACTGTACTGTGTTTGGCTGTGAAGCCGGACTGAGCCGGGTTTAGCAACTTTTGTGAATCCAAATGTTCTCCAAGTTGGATGTTGACAATTTTTTCAAGTAATTTAGAGAGGACAGATAGTATAGAAATAGGCCGGTAATTGTTCAGATCACTCGGATCCCCAGTCTTGAATAATGGCAGGATGTGGGCAGTTTTCCATGAGACAGTTAGCTCACCTTGAGTCAGAGAGGTGTTGAATAAGTGTGTAATGGGGGCAGTCAGATAGGTATGGCCAAGTTTTAGGAAGTAAGGTTCAATATTATCTGCACCCACAATCTTTTTTGTATCCAGAGAAAGGAGGAGGTCCTCCACTTGCTTGAACGTAATTGTGAGGAAGCTGAAGGGGGTGGGATGCGGTTGGTTATGGTTGTGGTTATCAGTGAAGCCAACAGTGTAGTCTCTGTCGGGCTAAGTTTGCTGATAGGTGAGGTGTCAAGGCAAGCCTGCAGTGGCAAAGTAATCATTAAACTTCTAGTATATCAGCTTTGTCCGTATAGGTGGTACCAACAGACACAATTTTGTTTGGAAGGGTGCTGCAGGACTGACCTCGACTTCTTTGAGGATGTTCCAAAATTTGGCAGAGTTGTTTTTATTGTCTTCTAGTTCTTTTGGAAGTACCTAGCTTTTTCTGACCTAATTAGTTTGGAAAAGCATTCTAGTGGTATGGAATGCTAACCAACTGCCCTCCGGGTGGGATTTTCTCGTTTTTTTCCACCAGTAGTCCCTATCCCTAAGTGCCTTCTTCAGGATGGGAGAGAACCAGCCAGGAGTTTTATTTTTTGATTTGATCAGTCTTAGTGGGGTGTGTTTGTCTATTAGCCCCTGTAAAAGGCTGTGAAAGATGTTAAATGCCTCGTTAAAGGTGGGGGCTAGATAGAAATCGTGCCAACGAATGTTGCTTAGATCTTTCAGGAAAGTGTACTGGCAGAACTTTTTCAGGCATCTTTTCAGTTTGAATTTGGAGGCTGTTTTTATTTGGGAAGGATGTCTGATGCAGGCAGTAGCGCAATGGTCGCTTATACCGTTGAAGAATACTCCAGTATGTGAGATATTGTGAGGTTTGTTTACTAGCATAAGGTCCAGGAGGGTGCTGCGCTCAGGGTTTATTCTGTTAGGTCTGGTTATAGCAGTTGCCATTTGTAACAGACCATTAACATCACATAGATCCTTCAATTTCTTAGAGCTGTCATCATTCCAATTTAGATTGAAATCCCCCATTAGAATACACTCAGTATTAGCAGAGTCAAGAAAGTTTTGAAGGTGTGGCAGAAGTGCCCAGCCACCAGACGGTGGTCGGTAGCATGATGCCATAAGGAGTGATTTCTCGCTGGAAAGTGAATTTTAGAGCCAGGCATTCAAATTCCTTAGCCTTTGAGGTACAGTCAAAGACAGACTATGAATTTGCTTTTGACATATATTGCAACCCTTCCCCCTCTAGTCAGTCTATCACAGCGGTAGATGGTATATCCAGGTACGTTGATAGATTTGTCCGGGGTCAAGGGTGTGAGCCAGGATTCAGTTATCATGAAGAAATCAGGAGATGCATGTAGAGCCCAGGTCTGTATAGAGTCAATCTTCTTTAGCAAGCTACAGACATTGATATGGAGAAAGCTAATCCCTTTATATTGAGGGAGGTCTGCAGGGGCGTGCAGAGAAATAGTTGGGCCTGGGTTTAATTCAACATTTCCTGAACAGAGTAGGAGAAGCAGTAGTAGTTTAAGGTGGTGTCTTAGCCTGCTAAATAGTCTTTTGTTACTCCTTCTTGCATACATTGGTTTAGCAGTGGCTGTGTTAAGGGCAGGATTGCCATTTGCTAGGGATAAAACAGAGAACTGATAGGGCCGATACCATCCTTGGGAACTGCACGTGTTCTATAGTTATGGACTGGTGGGAGGAGGGGCATGACCACAGAGGAGACATCCCTGATGTAGGATGCCATGGTCTAATATGGGAAGCTATATCTTGGTAGATGATAGAGGACGGAAACTGGCCTTTGTCCGAGTTGCAAACCGAAATTTTGGGTAGAGCATAACTTAGTAATGTAAGGCAACTATAGAGAAGGATAGGCGCAGATGGCATTCTTAACATAGAGATATTTCCTTTTACCAGTAATAAATACAGGATTTGCAACAGTTCCTTGAGAGGGCCAGGGAAATGAATGGTTCCTGTGGGAGGATGGGGGACCAGTGAAAATTAAGGCCTAGATAACCAATGAGGCGTGACTGGCAATAGCCAGTAGCAGTGAGCTAGAAAGCCGGGGCAGGGCTTATGTGCATTTAATCAGGACCAGGTAGGTAGGTGGGCAAAAAAATTGGCAGCTAGGGCTCCCTTCTTGGAGGTAATCAGTCCCTGAGGGCAAGTCCATTCCTGCATTTCTGTGAGGGGCTGGTGGCTTCACACCTGGACTGCGGGTGGCAGTCTGGCAGGTCGGGTTCATCAGAGAACCACGGCTGTGGCTCTCAGACTACCTGGCAAGAGAAGGCAGAGGAGAATTAAATAAGAAAGTCAGAGGGTGTGGCTGCTCGTGGAGCTAAAAGAAATGCAGACTGACTTAAACGGGGTGTTGAACACCAAAATGTTAGGCAAGGTGCCTCCAAGTCTGAGCGAGCAATAACAGGGTTATTTAAAACACAATACTAGCGTAAAAGGTGATGTGGGGTTTCAAAGGCCTGAGTTGAGATCGCTACTGGTCTTATGAGGAACACAATACAGGCATTTACATTAAATCAGAAAACTTCAGCTATAAAATACAAACAAGACAGTTTTAACAGAAAACATAATCTAGCACAATATAATCAAACTTTAACAGTGCAGACCTATATGGAGCCAATCGGAGTGCTCCTGGGGCTGACTGCAGCCAGTGGGCCACAGCAGTAAAAGACTCTGGATTTAAACCCAGAGACAACTGTCCTCATGTAAAGAAAGCAAAAATTGGCAGCTAAAGGGTTGTTGACCAGAGGCCCAACTGGGAGAGGGACCAAAGGTAATCGAGAATGCAAACCACTGGGCAAGACAAGGGATCAGTCCCCTTGCCCCAAAACCAAATGGAGAACCTTTTCCATTTGAAGGCACAGCATTTTTGGGTCAATTCCTCCTGAGAAGCCTTGACCATGGTGAGAACATCTTTGAAGAGACCAAAAGCCTGGAACTCTAGCCGCTCAGGAACCAGGCTGTTAAGAGCAGGGACTGAAGGTCCAGATGGAGTACCTTACCCTGACTGCAAGACAGCAGGTCCAGACAGAGAGGAAACATCATGGGAGCCTACTGCTGAGGCGGAGGAGATCGGGGTAACTGAACTAGCGGGGCCAGCGAGAGCCACCAGGATCATCTGCGCCTTGTCCCTCCTGGCTTTCATCAGCATTTTGTGAATAAGAGGAAAATGGAAGGAAGGCACAGAGGAGGCCTGGGGGTCCAGGGCCTCCAGAAGGCATCCCCCTGCAGTGTTCTGTGCTGAGGGGGTAGGCACAATACAGCATCAGCTTTGCATTCTCCCTAGAGGCGAACAGATCCACCACAGGGGTACCCAATTGGGAGTACAAGCTATGTACTACCTCCAGATGTAGAGGCCACTCGTTAGATGCCTCGCCCACATGGCTGAGGGTGTCCGCCAGCTGGTTGGAGACACCGGCCATATGGGTGACCAAGAGATCGGTCTCAAGGCTGAGCACAAAAGTCCAGATGGAGAGAGATTCCCTGCACAGAGGAAGGGAGTGCGTCCCCGCCCTGCTTGTTGAGGTAGTACATGGTTGTGGTGGTGTCCGTCTGAACCTGAACGACCTGACCCTGAATGTGTGGAGCAAAGGCTGCCAGTACCAACTGAACTACCCAAAGCTCCAGCAGGTTAAAATGGCATCAGGACTCCTTGGCGGTACAGAGTCCGTAGACTCTCTGATCCCCCAGGTGGGCACCCCCAAGTCCATCAGGGAGGTATCAGACGTGATGGTGACTGTCAGCTCCAAATGGACAAATGGGATCCCTTCCTGTAGATGTTCCAAGACTAGCCACCACTGGAAGGCGTCCCATATCAGCTAGATCACAGTGACAGGCTGGTCAAAGTGGCCCTTGCACGGAGACCACTGATGGGCAAGCTCCCACTGCAGAAAGCACATTCTCCACTGGGCCCAACGGACCATGCTGGTACATGCCACCATGTATTCCAGGAGGTGCAGGAAGTCCTGAGCAGGGCGCAACTGCCCAACCTGAAATGATTGGGCAAAGGAGGAGACAGCCTCCGCCTGGTCCACCCGAAGCCAATCCCTGACTCTGCAAGTTACATCACCTGTGAAATGACTTGGACTCATTCACCAGGAGACTAAGGGACAAGCAGGTCTGGAGGGCCAGATCCCTGGACCGCTCCACCTCCAACCTGAAGGGACCTGCTAGAAGTCAGTCATCCAGGTAGGGGTACACCCAGACTCCTCAAAGTCTCAGGAAGGCTACCACCACTCTAATGCACTTGGTGAAGAACCTGGCACTTGTAGAGAATTCTTTCTGCATGGAACCGCAGGAACCAGCAGTGGGACGGATGGATGGGAACAGAAGAATGTGTCCCAAAGATCCAGAGAGCAGAACCACATGTTCTGCTCCAGAGATGGAATGATCCGAGACAGAGCAACTATTCTGAAGGTGCACGACTGAAGGAATTTGTTCAGGTCGGGCAGATCTAAGATGGAGTGCCAGCACCCCCCCCGTCTGCTCTGGCACCAGGTAGTGCCAAGAAGAAGGTGCATGACTGGAGCCACTTACCCCCTTCTGGAGGAGCTAGGCAATGTCTTCCCGAAGGGTTGACAGCATGTCAGCAGACACCATGTCCTCCTGTGGGGCACAGGCTCGAGTCAGGCAGGTAAGCCATGAATTCTAGAGGCAGACCCTGACCAACCACCTTGAGGACCAACCTGTCTGTGGTGACAGCAGACCAGGCAGAAAGGAAGCTGTGGAGCTAGCCCACTATGGGAGGACCCAGAAGGGTCAAGACTGGCATGGGGGAGGCACCCCCATCCTGTCACTGGGCAGGCTTGGAGGCAGAGGAGGGACTGGCTAAGGAAGCAACAGGACCTAGACCACCTGGTTTCTGGACAACCGAAGCAACTGACTTTGGTTGGGGATGCCAAGCCTGGGCCTGCTGCCCAGCTGGAGGCTAGGACGGCTTGGCCCCAAGGGCAGAGAGGGGCCAAAAGGGCTTCCTCCTTTGGAGCTTAGAGCCCTTGGGATCCCTCTGAGTGGAGGTAATACTTACTTGGTGATAATACTTGGTAAGAATAGACAAAGTAGGCTAATGGCCCATTAAATTATCTTACACACCATGTGGGTTTATGAGTGAAACAAGGTTTGGCAAAATAAAGCATCCAATCTCTGTTTGAAGTTCTCAAACGTCGGTATCTCCACAACTTCCCTTGGTAACGAGTTTCAATAACGAATAGATCTTATAGTATAAGAATTATGTCTCTTGACTGTATTAACCTACAGGATAACTAGCTATCTATTGTGAGATCTAAGATTATTTTGTCTATAATTATATTTCAACCCACATTGTTTCATAAGATCTGTATTTTTCAGAATTTTATCCGAAAGACATCACATCTCCCCTTTTCCTTCTTAATTCCAGTGGAATTAACCCCAACACAGTCTTTCTTTCATCGTAACTTAGTGTTCTGAGCCCCCTAATAGATTTAGTGAGTTTACACTGTGTTTTTTCAAGTAAATTTATGTCTCGTTTATGATACAGACTCCAAATAGGAGAACCAAAATCCAAATGTGGAATAATACAAGTGTTGTATAATTGCAAAATACAACTACTATTCTTTTTTTTTAATAGAACAAATTAATCCATTTTCTGTCTGTGTAATATAAAGTGCAAAGCGGCAAATTTGTTATAGGCTACATCTAGTGCTGTCTCTTCCCTTTCAGCAGACCACAGCGGCCAAGACACCTTCTAGTACCACCTCCCAAAACTTTGAATCCACCTCCGGCTCAAATTCGCCACTCTTCTCTATACATTCATTGTCCTCTGCCTTGTCTAACTTTTTAGTTGTAAATTGCTCCTGTGTCCAACCCTCTTCCCCACTTCTCCCCACCCCACCCGCCCCCCACCCTTTCTCTCCCTTCAAGGTGCCCATCTTCCTCAGTGCACCCCGCCTCCTCATAGGCCTGAACAGCAGCCTGAATGCTGGCTTTATACACTTCATCACCAGCACTTACCCCAATTGCTCTACTTGTTATTTAAAATATTAGATATCACCATTAGTTTTAGTTTTATGAGTTTAATAACTAGTATTATTTGCTCTTATTAGTTTTATTTTAGACTTTTGTTATTGTTTAATTGTTGTTTTAGTAGTTCTCCCACCAACGGTTTGCATTCCACCCCTTTTAGTAAGACTGTTATATACTGCACTGCCCAATTTAACCCCTCGTTTTACCCTCATTGTTAATCACCTTATGTATGTAACCAATTTACTCATTCTGTAATGCTGACATATTGTTGTGGGCAACAACTGCTTGCTCACATTCTCTGTACCCATAATCCAACTGTATCCCAACCCCCGGTCACACCGGAGACTAGGATCTTGTTGCTCAGTGTGCCTTTCCTGATAAAAGATTTCAATCAATCAATCAACAAATAAAGTTCCTTAAGGACAATGGGGTTAATTAAATCTGGTCCAGGGGATGATTTTGTTTTCAAATTTTGTAATTTCTTCTAATACTTCACTTAGTTGAAAGGCAATTTGTGCAGACCCTCCTGTATTTAATTCAGGAGCAGCTGTAGATTTCTTGCTAAATACTTAAAGGAGTAGTACACCCAGATAGTGAAAAAAAATATGTTATGTAGAGTGTTTTGATATGTATGTTAAATCCTACTGTGTTCTTCCCTCTGTCTGCTATTTGGAGTTTTTCCTAAATTGCCTGCTAGCTGTATGGTAGTTTTACGACCCCTGGAGATCTCCATAACAAATAGTTTTATTGGCTTTCTTTCTCCCAGGATGCCCCCATCTCATGTAACAGTGATGTAGCCATGCCCTTAGATTTAGCATGTGTATTGCTTTAAAATTAGTTTAGCAACAGCAGAGCCTTGTAACTTCTTATCCAGTCTGCTGGACTGCTCTCCTACTCCGGGGGGAGGTGGGGTAGAGTGTCCGACGACTCACGGACCCCCAGCGGAGGCCAGGGTACTACAGCAGTCGGAGCCACACGGGGCGGAGGACGCTGGGTCACATTGCACATCCCCACCCTCGAGAACTATAGCAGAAAATGCTGGCCCCCGCTAATGAGCTGGCTCTGGTGCCTCCCCTCTGGCCATGTTAGTTCCGCCGCTACCGGCCCGACTCGGTGGGGGGTGGGGGGGCATCCTCGAGTATGAGGAGGAAGGTTGCTAGAGCCTGGCGAGCCTGTTTGCAGGGCTAGGGGATGCCGGAAAAAAAAAAAAATGAAGTAAGGGAGACAGTGAGAGAAGAAAAAGGGCCTTCATAAGGTAAACGGAAATAAGGGGAAGATGAGGCTAAAAGAGGTGAGGGTGGTGATCAGAGTAAAGGAAGACGTGGAATTTTGATTGCCAAGGCTGTGAAGGCAGGGGAAAATAATTTTTAGATATATTAGAGGAAAAAGGAAAAGGGGGGATCTCACTGGCTAGCTATGGGGGGGTAGAAGGCAACGACCGGAAGGCCATTGTCCTAAACAATTACTTGCTTATATTCATGGTTGAGAATAATGGGCCTCTTTCAGGAGTGGGATCAAGGCAGCCACATTGGGGAGGGTGGAGGAATGGGAAGGGTAGTGATCATGGCTGAACAGGTGAAAAAGGCTAGAGGTCCTCAGGATAGATAAAACTCCAGGCCTGGATGTCTTGCACTTGAGAGCACTAAAGGAACTGGCTTCAGAACTAGCTGAACCATGTACTAAGTTGTTTAATGAATCACTAGAGTCTGGGGTAGTGCTAAGGGATTGGACATCTGCAGATGTAATCCCACTCCACAAGCGGGGGCAGAACAAGAAGGATTTGGGCAGCTACAGGCCAGTCAGTCGGATTTCCATTGAAGGTAAGCTGATGGAGATCATAGTTAAGTAATGTCTGGTGGACTACTTAGATAATAGTGAGCTGTAGGAGGACAGGCAGCACAGGTCTGTGTTAGGGCGGTTGTGCCAGATCAACCTTTTACTGTTTTTCCACCGGGACACTGACACCGTTGATAAAGGGCAGGTGGTAGTTTTGCTCTGCTTTGACTTCAGTAAAGTCTTCAGTCCGGTTACCTCACAGGAGGATACTGAAAAGGCTGGAGGATTTAGGAGAAAAGAAGAATTTAGTCAGGTGGCAGGAGGTGGCTGGGGAGGAGGCAGCAGAGGGTGGTAGTAATTGGGGCCAAATCTGGGGCAACAGTTAGTTTTGCAGATACATGAGAGAAAGCTAACTGGGGTTTCTGTAAGACAACAGCTACTAAATAGCTCTAATTCATTATTTGTGTTTTTGATGTTACAACACTCCTGCTAGCTAGACCTGATGCACAGGGAAAACAAAAATAGTGAATTAGAACAATTTAGTAGCTGTTGTCTTACAGAAAACCCCAGTTAGCTGGCTCTCAGGTATCTGCTAAACTAACTGTTGCCATTTGTGCTCCTGGATAAGAAGTTACAAGGCTGCTGTTGCTAAACTAATTTTAAAGCAATACACATGCTAAATCTAAGGGCATGGCTACATCACTGTCACATGAGACAGGGGGCATCCTGGGAGAAAGAAAGCCAATAAAACTATTTGTTATGGAGATCCTTGGGGGTCATAAAACTACCATACAGCTAGCAGGCAATTTAGGAAAAACTCCAAATAACAGACAGAGGGAAGGACACACTAGGATTTAACATACATATCAAAACACTCTACATAACATATGTTTTTTTACTTTCTGGGTGTACTACTCCTTTAAGTAAAATGGCTGGCAGTATAGCCTAGAGGTTAGAGGAACGAGGTGTGAACGAGCTTGGTACATCCAGCAGACCACACCGGAGTTTGATTCTCACAACCTCCACTTGCATACTGCGTGACTCTGAGCAAGTCACTTAACCACCCAGTGCTCCCAGGTCACCCATGAAAACAGGCACTTATGCCTAGTGGGCCTTACCCAGTTACCAGAGACTAAAATAAAAAAATAAATAAAAATAGATGTTTAAGCATTGAGCCATTTCCTGATTATCAGAGATAACTTTACCATCAATATTTAATGCAGTAATTTTATTATTCATGTAAGCATAAAAGCTCTTGTTATCCTTTGTACGAGACAGTATGAATTCTAACTTACATTTTTCTTTTCTAATTACTTTAAGAACCGCCTGTTTTGTTTTATACTTAAATCTATTTTCGCTTGAAGGGTTCGATTTAAATTTCTGGAAGGTTCGATTTTTATATATATATATATATATATATATATATATATATATATATATATATATATATATATATATATATATACGATTTGTTTAACCATAGTGGAATGGCTCCTTTATAAACTGTTTTTAATAGAATTTTAATTATGTTGTCCCACATCTGTTCAACATCCACATCACCCAAAAGGTTATCCCATTGAATGTTATTTAATTCCTCGAACAGTCTAGCCCAATTTGTGTTTTTATAATCTGGGATTTTAATATCATCCAGAATTTTAGAAATGCGATTGGAAAGAGTACGTTCAACCATATTATGGTCACTAGTACCCAGATATGCTTTTATTTGGGGGTTGCTGATTCTACCTATTGAGTGAGTTATTACTAAATCCAGAATACTGCAGTCCCTAGTTGGCTCGTTAATTAGTTGTTCACAGTCACAGCTACAGTGTATCTAGGAGATCATTTTCAAAAATGGTGGACCCTGATAAAGTGTCCCATTTTATTCTGGGTGCACTCAAGTCCCCCGCAACAAGAATACCACCCAATTCTGACACCTTTTCAATTTTGTGTAACAATAGGTTATAATTCTGGTCACTGGATGGAGCTCTATAGCAGGTACCTAGAATTCGTTTCGGGGAATGGAGAAAACAGATATTTAACCATAAGGTCTCAATGTTTATATTAAGATCACTATAGTGTTTTAGCTCGGAACACTTTATGGTGCTAGAAACATAACAGCAGACCCCCGCCTTTCTTTTTTTCCACAATTATTATAAAATAGTTGGAATCCCTGGATGTTATTTGACCAACTACTAGCATCATCCCACCAGGTTTCTGTTATGCAGGCTATATAAATCCCATTTTCCTTAAGGTAAATTCCTAATTCTGTTAATTTTGTCTGGTTTAGGCTTCTTGCATTTATATTTAGTATTTTATACTGATGTTGGATTCCTACAGTCACTTTGTTACCCTTGTACCCTCTATTACTTAGTTTATATTCTGGATTATAATGTCTTCAAATGTTCTCTCAAGTTTGTAAGATCCCCGCTTGCTCAGATGAAGCCCGTCCCAGCAATATTATGAATTATTGCTGTGAAATGCCTCCTAGTGGATAATAGAAGCGTACCCTTTTTGCAGTGTCCATTTAAGCAGCCACTCGTTTAATGCCTTAATCTATCTTTGTTTTGTGTGGGTGGCTCGGGGTACTGGTAGTACTTCAGAAAATAAATTTCATACTCCTTGGACTCCAGTGTTTTTCCAGTGTGCACTGATGTTTTTAAGACAACTTTACTGGTAATTTCTCGTCTATAATGCATGCATTGAAACTTCTTGGAGTCCCAAGACAGTCTTAGTATGTCTAATCTGGGTGGGGGTTGCTTTTCAGTAAATCACATCGTTATACACACTGACACTCACAGCTTGATTTAAGAGTCATCTGCTCCAGCAGTGTTATCTTAGGTCAACTGAATTTATATGCAGTAGGATTCTTTGTATGTGTTTTACATCAATCACCTTGGACCCTGGGACCCTGCTGGCTGAAGGTAATACGGTACTGTTAAATTTCTCCGACATCACCATCTGTATTTTTTAAATGAGTATTTTAAACCAATGGGGATTTTTCTGTTTTTCCTGCATAATCTAGCTGTTAAAAGTATTGTTTTTTTCTAAACAACGGCCATTAGGCTTCTGAAGGAGGACTGGTTGGTCCGAAAGCTACAGCACTTTGTTCTTGTTGTTACATCTATGTTGGTCCATTAAAAGGTATCAAATCATTTGCTTCTGGATCTGTTCTTGCAAGGACCAATACGGCAAATACTAAATCTAGATTTCCTAATTCTATAAATTCCTTTTTTATTTCATCAAGTGTTGATTTATTTAGGTCATTAGTTCCTGCATGAACTAAGGCCAAGGGCTTAGGTCCAGCATTAAGTATAGTTTAAGTCATTTTATGGATATCATTCAAGCCTGCTCCCCTGAATGAACTACAGGCTATATTTTGTTGGTCTCTCCTGCACACAATTTTGTGCACATATTTAATTATGGAATCCCCTAAAATAATCTATAATAGTTTTTTTTTTTTTTTTTTTTTTTTTTTAACACATTGCATTAGATCGAATATCCATTGTAGGATCCCTATAAAACCTCACATAAGATGATGACTTATAATGTGTGTAACATGAGGTGTCAGGCATACTGTTACTAGTTACATCTATATATAATTGGTTACACTTACGATGAGATGTAAGATACCTGAGGGTACTAATACAAACAATAGACACTTGCCTAATTTTTTTTTTGATGTATTATCATTATGTAAGCTATTTCAGTTTCCCACTACAATTGATCATGATGTTAGAGGTGAGAACGCTGATAAAACTTAATTAGTTCTATACCCAATAGTGAAAATTCACTTTCAATCACTCATTTTCGTTTAGATATTACATTATTACAAGTTGAACTGAATAGTACTCTAGTTTGTCTTACTTTTATCTGTACTATTCTAGTTCTTATTGATAGCTACGTCCTAGAGAACATAGGACGGGTCTTGGTCCTTTTGTTTAATATCTTTTCTCTTGTTGGACCGACCTCCTCTCCTTTGTTCATCATAGATGACTTTAGTATATTGTTATTATATTGTCGGTTGTTTATTAATAGTATAGTTAGATTGTTAGTAAGGAGTTGCATAAAGGAATACGAGGTGGTAAGCAAACTGAGCTTATATACTATTTTAAAGGGTCTGGCTTTACAATATCTTGCCAGCGACTTCTTCACACTGTATATATACATTGTGATGATCTGCAATACTGTTTTTCATATTTACTTGGATTTATGAGTCCCTTGATTTCTATGTGACACACAACACACAATAGTTATTAATAAATGATGACTAACCTATCAATATGCACCTGGAATGTCAAGGGACTAAATACTCCAAGTATACGTAAACAAATCATAATAACCTTAAAAACATAAAATACAAATTGCACTACTACAAGAAACTAAACTACTAGATGCAGATAATTTTAGATTAAGATGTGAGTGGGTCGGTCAGGTTTTGCAGCCTCCGCCTCTACAAAAAAAAAAAAAAAAAAAGAGTGTAGCTATATTAATTCATAAAAATCTGAATTGGAAACCCTCTAATGTTTTGAAGGATCCAGATGGTAGGTGGCTTATCATAACGTTTGATACTCCTACAGGTCCATTATCAATAGCTAATATTTATGCACCTAATATTGATGACCCTCAATTTTTCCAAGAGCTGATTAATCAGCTAATCTCACTAAATCTGGTTAATTTGCCCTTATTGATTGGAGGAGATTTCAATCTCACTTTAGATCCTTATATGGACAGAAGTAATAACTTTTGCAATAGTCACCCAAAAAGTCTAAATTTGGTATTACAGCTAATGAAAGATCTGGGCTTATCAGATATATGGAGGATTTTCCATCCAGAGACAAAGATTATACCTTCTATTCTCCCGTCCACCAGTCTTATAGTAGAATAGACTACTGGTTAACCGCTCCTAATGTTACAGTAAACATATTAGATGTTAACATCCTTCCTTTAATTATATCCGATCATGCTCCGGTTAAGCTTATACTTACATGGGGTCCCATCCCTTCAAAATCTCTCTCCTGGAGACTTGACCCCTTATTACTTAAAGATCCGGAATTTTTACCCTGGATTAGAACACAACTTGAAGAATTTCTCGCCCATAACAACCCAGATGACACATCTATGGGAACCACATGGGAAGCACTTAAAGCAACTTTAAGGGGCAAGATAATTAGTTTGCAGCATATAGGAAGAAATCTAGGAACAAAAGATTAAAACCTTGAAAACTTACTGAGAGAAAAACAAAAAGTATATTGGACTAATCCTCACCCCAACACTTCATCTCCTCTACACTATGAAATCTTGCAATTACGTATGCAAATTAATGAGATAATTGCTCATAAGACAGAAATTGCTTTACTGAGAATAAAGCATAAATATTGGGAAGGAGGGGAAAAAGGAAGCAAAATACTTGCTTACAGACTTAGAATGCAACAAATGGAACATCATATTGCAGCATTAAAAGACCAGGTAGAAGAAATTCAAACCAAAGAATCCTCTATTAACGAGATCATGACTTCTTATTATAAAAAATTATATACTTCTGTTTCCTCTGCATCAAGCTCTGACATTACCTCTTTTTTAGACAGATTAATGCTCCCCCAACTTCCTCAAGAGGCATTATGCTCTTTAGATGCATCCATTACTGTAGAAGAAGTAAAGAAGGCACTCTTTTCCCTTAAATCTGGTAAATCTCCAGGTGGAGACGGTTACTCAGTGGACTTTTATAAACTTTTAGCAGATCAATTATGTCCCTTATTATGTAATGTTTTTCAAGAGTCCTCTAAGAAAGGTAAATTATCCCATACTATGACCGTAGCAATTATCACTGTTCTTCCAAAAAAAGACAAAGATAATACTCTCCCGGAAAACTATCGCCCTATCTCACTACTCAATACAGATGGTAAAATATTTGCCAAAATCTTAGCTAATCGTATAGAACCACACATTTCCAAGCTAATTCACAGATCGCAAGTAGGTTTTGTAAAAGGTAGGATGGGCTCGGATCATATCCATTCTTTAATTAACATAATGCACAAGGCCAAATCTCTTAATTCCCCTGCTGCTGCCATAGCCGTAGACTTTGGAAAAGCTTTCGATTCTTTGGACTGGAATTTCATTTACATGGTACTAACTCGCTTTGGTTTTAGTAATCTTTTTTGCTCTTGGATTAAACTTCTCTATACAAATCCTCAAGCGAGGGTTCTCACTACTTCTACGTTATCCAAACCATTTAAACTTGAAAGGGGAACTAGGCAGGGATGCCCTCTTTCTCCATCCCTCTTTATCTTAGCTCTAGAAGCTCTTGCGGCTCATTTAAGACAGCACAAGGATATTATAGGAATACCTATTGGGCGTACATATTACACATCCTTAACATATGCAGATGATATGATTATCTTGCTTGAAAATCTTGATTTATCCACTCAATCACTTATTCAGGCACTTAACATATTCTCTGATCTCTCCGGTTTAAAATTAAATTACCAAAAAACAGAGATCTTACTCCTAAATAAAAAATGCAACCCCTCTATGAGCAATATACTAGGATTTCGGTGGGCTCCACATAATATTACCTATTTAGGAATAAAAATTACTCCTGATCTTAATAAAATTTGGGAACTTAATCTCCAACCCTTACTAATGGACATCAAAACAAATTTAAATAAATGGAGGAACTTAAATCTCTTTCCCTGGTAAAACTGCTGCTATGAAAATGAGTATTACTCCTAAAATTCTTTATCTATTTTCTTGTATCACACTTAAAATCTCCCCTTGCTTACTTCAAAAAATTGATAAAATAATTGGAGACTTTTTATGGGAAGGTCATATACCTAGGTTTAACCATATCAAACTACGTTCTCACTGGTCTAAAGGAGGTTTTGGTTTACCTTGGTTCTCGGCTTATTTATGGGCATTTACAGCAGCGCAAACTGTTAAATGGTTTACTAAACCCAACTATAACTCGCCATTATGGCTAGACATGGAAGCTACCCTATCTTCTGGAAAAATACCCAATAGTTTTCTATATTCTTTATCCAATTCTAAAATAAACAATCACCCCACTATTAAAACATCTATTCATTATTGGTCTAAATTGCACAAATGGCTTAAAACAGACCCTACCCTATAACCTTTACATCCTTATGGGAAATCCAAAATTATATTAGAACGAAACCCATATATTGTAATTCTTGGAAACATAAAATATTTTCTTTTGAAAGATATCCTTGATAATAAGGGCAAATTACTAGATTCTTTCAGTAATTTACAGACAAATGGCACATATCCAAAATGAATTTTGGAAATACCTACAAATTAAGCTCTGCCATACTTCAGGTTACTCAACAAATTACTAGCTCAATCACAAATTCTTTATACATTAATTCATGGACTAATACCTCCTCCGGGCTGGTTAGTAAAATTTATAAGTCAATTAGGGATGCACTACCAAATCAATCGACTACGTCCAGAAATAAATGGAGTGCTTTGTTAAATGATAATATATCTGAATCTCAATGGGATGAATGTTGGAAACTATGTCATAACACCTTTAAAGATGTACGAAGTAAATTGATACAGTACAAAATACTATATTTATGATATAGAACACCTTCTCACTTACATAAGTTGGGATTAATAAATAGCAATAATTGCTGGCGATGCAATTCGAAGAATAGAGACCTTCTGCACATATCATGGTCTTGTAAACCAGTATATAAATTATGGCAATCTATTTTCAATACTGCATCTAAAATTATTGGCCACCATATTACATTCGAACCCAATTTTGTCTACTTAATGTACAGACATAAACTCAAAATTAACAGAGTATCAATATAAATGGTTGCTCATCTTATTTATGCAGATAAAAAGGTTGATATTAATGAGGTGGAAATCTCAATCAATACCTACTATGACAGATATTCTGAATAGCCTAACCCATATTGCCTCGCTGGAAAGGATATCCTACTTGATACAAGACCGACTCAATGAATTTTATTTATGTTGGCAAGATTATTTGAACTTTCTTCAGAAACAGTGAAATTACCTTACTAGACCCTCCTTCTTGACATCATACGACACTTACTGCCTAATATATATACCCTTCTATGCAACTCCTATGAATAGTTATATAATTACATGATTAAATGTATTGTTTAACAGTACCGGCATCTCACTTCATTAACTGTAACACTTTATATATTTTCTCACACCCGTCAAATAGACTATTTAGCACAAGATGTTATGATTATATAAGGTGTTAACAGGCGTTCTTATCAATATTATTACAGTTACAAAATGTATACATATAGTATGTTATGTGATGTACTGTACTTTATAAACAAATCTTAAATAAATTAACTACAAAAAAATATCCCCTAAAATGAAATATTGCCTGGGGGGAGTATGATCAGCATTGGTCTCCATCTGAGACTGTGGGAGTCCATCTGTGCCCTTATCCACAGGATCCAACATAGGTTTTGGTTGAATGGGAGGGTGTCAGTTTTTTTTTTTGCTGGGTTCCCATATTAGGAGTATGGTTTATAGCACTACCTAAATTGGATACTATATCTTTTTAGTTAAGGGGTCCAATGACCGCCTTCAAGAGGGTTCTCTCTAATGTAGTGCAACAGGGATGAAGCGGGGGGGGGGTCTTGAACAGTATCATGGGCCATGAGGTTGTTCTCTGACTGGGCAGAGTCCTCAGAGCCACCCTCAGTCATATCTATTAACGTTTGGAACCTATTTTTAAGTTCCAAGGTATTTTCCAGAGCCCTACACCTATTTTTGGTTCTTCTCCCATAAACAACCTCAGTCCACTCATTAGAGTTATCCACTTCTGGGTCGTCATCAGATTCCTAATCCTCCAAAGGACGCTTCCTTGCCATTATAGAGGCAACAAGCCATTGTGAAACAGATAAAGAAAACAAAGCAGAGTGAAAAACCACTATGGTTCTCAAAAGAGGTGGCAGGGAAGGTTAAGGAGAAAAAGGCTGCATTCAAAAAGTATAAGGCATCACAGAAGGAGCACGACAGGGAACTGTATCAATTAAAGCAGACAGAAGGAGCATGACAGGGAACTGTATCAATTAAAGCAGAAAGAAGTGGGGAAGGCAGTCAGAATAGCAAAAGCCCAAACTGAGGAAAAAATAGCCAAGTCAGTTAAGGGGGATAAAACCCTTTTATAGGTACATTAGGGAGCATAGAAAGGTTAAGGGAGGAATAGTGAAGATTAATAAGGGAGAGGGGAGGTGGGCAGAGGAAGACAGTGAAAAGGCAGAGATACTGAATGAATACTTTTGCTCAGTATTCACTAAAGAAGATGAGGAGGAGTTACCTAAACCAGACAATAGATGCACTCTGGGTAAGGGATTGACACCAGTCCATTTACAGAAGAAAGAGTCCTGAAAGAACTCCTAAAACTCAAGGTGGACAAAGCAATGGGGCCTGATGGGATTCACCCCTGAATCCTAAAAGAACTAAGGGAGGACCTAGTGACACCACTGACCACACTTTTTAACAAATCACGGGAGGATGGGGTGGTACCTGAGGACTGGAGGAGGGCAGATGTGATTCCCCTTCACAAAAGTGGGAGCAAGGCAGAAGCAGAAAACTACAGACCTGTAAGTTTGACCTCAGTGGTAGGGAAAATGATGGAATCCCTTTTGAAAGAAAGAATTGTTGAGTACCTAGAGGCTAGCGGGGCACAGGACCCAAAGCAGCATGGATTTACAGCAGGAAGGTCATGTCAGACGAATCTAATAGATTTCTTTGACTGGGTGACCAAAGTAATAGACCAGGAAGGGGCTGTGAATATGGCCTATCTAGACCTTAGCAAGGCATTTGACACAGTCCCGCACAAAAGATTAATAATCAAGTTAGCCAGCTTGGGAGTGGGTCCCAGGGTGGTAGCCTGGGTTGCAAACTGGCTGCACAACAGGACACAGAAAGTAATAGTGAGTGGCACACATTCCGAAGAAAGGGGGGGTCACTAGTGAAGTACCTCAGGGCTCAGTACTGGGTCCAGTCCTCTTTAACATCTTTATAGGTGACATTGCAGAGGGTTTGGAGGGAAAAGTATGCCTCTTTGCTGATGATACAAAGATCTGTAACAGAGTTGATACACAAGGTGGGGTAGAAAGGATGAGAAGGGACTTGGCAAGGTTGGAGGAATGGTCAGACAAATGGCAACTTAGATTCAATTCAAAGAAGTGCAAAGTAATGCACCTGTGAAACAAAAACCCAGGAAAAGAGTACACAATAGCAGGGGAGGTACTAACAACAACAAAACTGGAATGGGACTTGGGGGTAGTGATATAGGATGATCTAAAGGTGGGTAAGCAATGTGAGAAGTCAGTGAGGAGAGCCAGGGGGATATTGGGATGCATAGGAAGGGGCATCACAAGTTGAAAAAGGGAAGTGGTTATCCCTCTGTACAGACAGTTGGTGAGACCCCTGCTGGAGTACTGTGTGCAGTTTTGGAGACCTCATCTACGCAAGGACATAGACAGGATGGAAGCAGTCCAGAGGAGGGCAACTAAAATGGTGCAGGGTCTGCATCAGAAATCGTATGAAGAGAGACTGAGAGAGCTTAATATGTATACCCTTGATGAAAGGAGGGACAGGGGGGCATGATAGAAACGTTCAAGTACCTCAAGGGAATCAACAAAGTCCAGGAGGGTAGCATCTTTCAGAAAAAGAGATGTGTGAGAACAAGGGGACACAATTTAAAGATAGAGGGGGGACGGCTCAGGGGTAATGTGAGGAAATCTTTTTTCACGGAGAAAGTGGTGGATGCATGGAACTGCCTTCCTGGGGAGATTGTTGGGGCTAAAACAGTAGGGGAATTCAAACATGCATGGGACAGACACAAGGCAACTGTAGTGGGGGGTGGCAGGAAGTAGGCTGTTGGTTAACTAGAATCTGCAGCTTATCCTGTAGGTAGGGAAATGGGCAGACTGGGTGGGCCAAGTGGTCCTTATCTGCCGTCAAAGTCTATGTTTCTATGTTTTTATTCAGAATTAGCCGAGTGTGTTCTACACTCTGTGTAATCTGATGTACAGCTTTAGCATTACCATCAGCTGTTTTCACATGATTCAAATCCTGAAGTCTTTCAGCCATCATAGTCTGTTTATCCAGGCTATCCAGTTTTTTGTAGAATATATCTATATCCTCTCTTAATGCACTATTTATGCACTTTTCAAATACAGAGTAAACTATTAGGAAGCTTTTCAAACAATTTGTTCATGTAGCAGTTTGTACAACGAAGCCCAACCTCACCATCCACAGTCATGATGGTATCCTCAGTGGATACAGGATATTGTAGTGGAGGGCTCTCAATTGCACTTTGTAGTTGATTTACAGTATGGAGCCCAGGTCTTGCATTTTACCAATCTGCCTTTCTGGGAGATTAATATATTTTAATTCTAAAGTTAATATGGTCAGCTGCAATACACAAGTCCTTTTCTAATACTGGAGTCTATGTACTAGATTGTCAATTACTCATGCCTTTCTAATATGCACCACAGTATGATACGATTAGTGTACCTTACCGCTTTATAAGTGACTGGTCCTTTGTCCCCTTGGAAGTGACAGAATCCAGTGTGGCATTAGACTTCTCTGTGCAAGTACAGTGTCTTTCCAGCCCTGGCCCGAACAGGTCGGTACCCAAGAAGGGAACATATGCCAACTTTCGCTGGGTATCCACCGTGAAGGTAGAGATCCTCAGCCAAGCCCTGTGGTACATGGCCAACGCAGCAGCCACAGACTGGGCGCAGGAGTCACCAATGTCTATAGCAGTCTGGAGCATTTCGCCAGTGCTCAGCCCTGGTCCTGGACTTGTTTGACCATAGTCTAAGTCCATTGGGAGATGGGCAAGCACCTAGTCAAGGATGCCCAACAGGGCATGAGCAAAGTGGGCTATCAAAAGGGCTAAACTAGGAGGGTGGAGCTAGTAGCCCAGCATGGAAGTCGATATTATGTGAGCTCTACTGCAGCAACAATACTACATTTTTTGGTGGAACTGAGAACCAAAATTGCAGGTGACTGTGCACAGAAGGGAGGCATTTGTTGGCCGACTTTAGAAAATCAACTTTTTAGAAGATGGGCCAAACTCGAAATGCCCAAAAACAGGACCACATGATGGCAGGCACATAGCAAGCTCTGGGGCCTGTAACACCATCAAATACGCCAGTGGGAATGCCTATGTCCCTAGATTCACTGCAGGCAGCAGTTACTGGCCTAATTAACTCCATAAGGCTACTAGTCAAAAAATTTGATGCCTACACAGAACACCTAGCAAAAGTTGAAACACTGGAGGCGATGGGACTGATGGTGGGTGACTCGAATCACACATTGGGCAAAGCCCTGGCGGCAGAGACGACCTCATTAAAGGAACAAGATTTGCTGAAAGCTAGCCTCAAACAGCTAGAAAATTCAGTTCATGTGCCCAATATCAGATTGCTGGGTATCCCGGAGAGAGCAGAGGGAGAGGACCCAGTGAGTTTTCTAGAAAGGTGGATGCCAAAGACCTTGGGTCTGGGGTTTGCTCTTGTGATACAGAAAGCGTACTGGGATCACTCGTAGGCTGGCCCGTCCAAACTGAAGAAGGGCCCTTCACTATTCTGATGGTAACACAGTCCTCCAATACGGGATAGGATTCTGAAGTTCATGAGGAGCAGGGTAAGACCGATTTTGAGGAAGCAAGAATATATATTTTTCCCAACTACTCATTCACCACAAGGAATCAAAGGAAGGCATTCGATGGAGTTACTCAGAAATTAAAAGTGATGGACATTCCATATAGACTAAGCTTTCTGGCAAAACTACAGTTCTCCCTGCAAGAGAAGACTCATTCCTTTACTGATCCAAAGGTGGCGAGGGGCTTGTATTTACAAAGTCCAGGCCCATATAGCACTTGAAAACAGAGGAACCACCACCGAAGCAGCCGATGACTGGGGCTCCGATCAAGGAGTCTCAGCAATCCAAGCGTCTTCCCAATCAGCAGTCTGTCACCCTCATGCCCGACCACCCGCAGAAGGCAGAGAGGGTGACACGGGTTGTTGCAGCTTATGCGGACTCTCGGAGTCAGAGGTTCCTCTTGCACTCCCATCCATTAGATACGGAGTCTATGGGGATCTTTCCATGGACTTAAGGCCCTCATTGCTCATGGGCATTCTCCACCTCATCTCAGAGTCTACGGGGATGAAGGTGAAGCCCTGCTCAAAAGCAGGCTCGCTAACCCCTCACAGAGATTCTGGATAAAGGAGGCTCTCCAATGGAGGCCTTCCTAGTAGCAGAGGCCATTGTCGGCACCGCCCTGGAGCTTTGGAAGCACCTGGCTTCTTGTTCGGCATCTTCAGCCTGGATGGCCTGCAAATATGTGGTGCCCACTCTTACCTGTTCAGGGTTAACAGAGCATCCCTCAGCCGAGGGGTTGGTGGCAGACTCCATGTTTTGGCACTCAAGTAATACCAGGGACATCAACAGACCACTAGGCAAAGAGTCCAAGAAGCTGGACCATTCGGCTAGTAAGATCTATGCCGCCTCCTCGCTGGCTCTCGCCAGACAAGCTCAGCAGTCTTGATGGCACATTTTTCCTGCGCCTGTTGGGCCCCTTGGATGAGTGTGCCTCACCTTCCTGTGGACCTACAGACTATGATCAAGCAGGTCCGGGACCAGGTTGTGCTGTAGCCAAACAGCAACTTCAGACAGCTCTGGACATTGGAGAGTCCTGTGCCTGCTCAGTGGTGGCAACGGTTGCCATGCACTGTAGGGCTTGGCTGTGGATCTTTACCTTCACAGCAGATACCTAGCACAAGCTGGTGGATGTCTCCTTTTTGGGCACCGACCTATTTGGGCCTGGTGTGGAGGGTCACCTCCAGTGCACTGAGAAGTCCAATGCCACCCTGGACTCAGTGACATCTGCCCAGAAGGACCCCAGGGCTCCAAGCAGCAGAAGCGCAAGCCCTTTCAGTCCTCCAGTCCTGCGGCTAAACCAGCCCAGCACTAGTCTGGTCAGCAGGCTCAGTCCTGGCAACCGCGGGCCAAGTCCATGGCTTTGGCAGTCCAAAAGCCTGGAAGGAAGGGTCCCGGTGGCTCCTGTACCAGCCCCTCCTCCAAGCCTGCTCAGTGACAGGATGAGGGGTGCCTCTCTCATGTCAGTCACACCTCCCCTGGGTTTTCCTGTGAGGGGCCAACTCCGCCACTTTTCCACCTGTTCCGCTGTTACCACAGACAGGTGGGTTCTGGAAGTGGTCGGCCAGGGTCTGCCTCTAGAATTAGAGAGCAGTCCCTCCCAGGCGCAGCCTGTGCCCAATGGGATGACTTGGTATCCGAGACACCGGGTCAGCTCTTAAGATGACTTAGCCCAGCACCTCTGCAAGGAAGTCATGGTCAGAGTAGCGGATCCTCTGGAACACCCAGGATTTCTCTCCAGGTAGTTCCTGGTGCCAATACGGACAGGGGGCTGGTGCCCCATTCAAGATCTACATGACCTGAACCAATTCCTCAGGTCTCATACTTCCAAGATGGTCACTCTGTCTCAGATCATACCATCTCAAGCAGAACATGTGGTTTTTTGCTCTCTGGATCTACAAGACATGTTTTTCCACATCCCAATCCGTCCTTCCCACCAAAGGTCCCTCCGCTTCAGAGCCGAAGGAACACTCTACAAGTTCCAGGCCATGCCATTCGACCCCTCCTTGGCCCCCAGGGTCTTCGCCAAGTGCATAGCAGTAGTGGCACCTTACCTGAGGCACTGAGGGGTCTCGGTGTACCCCTACCTGAATGACTTGCTGTTAGCGGGTCCCTCCAGACAGAAGGTGGAGTGGTCCAGGGACCTGGCCCTCCAGACTCCAGACCAGCCTTGGCCTCCTGGTCAATGAGGCAAATCAGAACTCCTGCCCTTGCAGGTGATCAGCTTCACTGGGGCAGAGCACGACTTGTGCTGAGCCAGAGCCAGTCTCCCGGCAGACAAGGCAAAGGTTCTCTCCTCCTTTGCCCGATCATTTCTGGTTGGGAACTTGCATTCTGCCTGGGATTTCCTGCACCTTCTGGATCACACAGTGGCCTGAACCAGCGTGGTCCGATGGGCCCGTTGGCATATGAACTCTCTACAATGGGAGCTAGACAGCCAGTAGTCTCAGCACAAAAGTCACTTCGACCAGACAGTCACTGTAACCCAGAGGATGTGCGATGCCCTCCAGAGGTGACTCGTCCCAGAGCATCTGCAGGAAGGGATCCCATTTGTCCACCCCTGACAATTGTCATCCTGATGACTGATGCCTCTCATGGGCTATGGTGCCCACCTGGGGAACAGAGTCCATGGGCTCTGACCTCCCAGGGTCCCGATGCCACATCAACCAGCTGCAGCTCTGCATGGTTTGGCTAGCCCTGATCGCATTCACTCCATCTGTTCAGGGTCAAGTGGTCAGAGTCCATGGACAACACCATGACCATGTACTACCTTAACAAGCAAGAAGGGAAGCACTCCTTACCTTTGTGCAAGGAAGCTCTCTGCATCTGGACACTCATGTGCAACCTGGAGGTAGATCTCCTAGCCATCCATGTGGCAGGGGCTCCAATTAGCTGGTGGATGCCCTCAGCAAGATGGGCAAGGCATCTCACAGAGTGGTCCCTCCACCGGAGGTAGTTCACAGTCTGTTCTCCCAGTGTGGCATCCCTCAGGGGCACCTGTTCGCCTCAAGGGAGAATGCAAAGCTGAGGCTGTTTTGTGCCCACCCTCTCAGCAGGGCTTACTGCAGGGGATGCTTTCTCAAGGCCGTGAACCCCAGACCTTCTTCTATGCCTCTCCTCCATTTCCTTGATCCACAAGGTGTTGCTCAAGGTTAGGAGGGACGAAGGCACGGTGATTCTGGTGACTCCAAACTGGCCCTGCCAATTTTGGTACCCCGATCTCCTCAGCCTCAGGCTACCAAGGCATCTTCCCACATGCCCGGACCGGTTTCCATCAATCAGGGAAGGTACTCCACCCAGACCAATCCCTGCACCCTGACAGCTTGGTTCCTGAGTGGCTAGAGTTCAGGCTTTGGGGTGTCTTTAAAGATGTCCTCACTGTAGTTGAGCGTCAGGAAAGGAATCAACTACAAAATGCTATGCCTTCAGTGGAAAAGATTCTCCATTTGGTGTTAGGGCAAGGGCTAGCCTCATCCTGTCCAATGGCTAGCATTCTGGACTTCCTGAGAGTCTTTCGATGACCTTAAGTTGTACCTGACAGACATCTCTGCTTACCGGTGTGGGCTGGTCAGCAGTCGGTGGCATGAGAGGTGGCCTGGTGCTTTTCAAAGGCCTTGATCACATTTCCCTCCAGTGTGTTAATTAACTATAACACAGGGACCAACACCCAGCTCAAATGGATTCCTACCAGCCACCCCTCAAGGATCTCCAACTCTGCCGTCCTCCCTGATTCAATCAGTGATCACTCTCCCATCAGCTGTACCTGGTCAAACAAATTCCATAACCCCCCCCCCCAGAATCACCTACAGCAGAGTCCTCCCTGTGGCCAATTAACCCACCTCAAAGCCCACCTCCTCCAACAAGACTGGACTCTCATCTTCCAGGCATCAAATACAAACCTGGGCATAGACTACTTCATCCTCATCTTCAATAAAACCTGTAATCTATTTGTACCCTGAAGAACTGCAAAATTAAAACCTCTGCAATCCATGGATAACCAGAGACCATCTAAAAAGTTAAAGTCCAGAGACTGCCTCTGGGAACTGGCAAGATCCACCGGAAACAAGGAGACAACAAATCAAATCAAATCATCTTTATTTTTATAGCACCTTTCAAAACCAAGATGCTGTACATAAACCACACACAAGATAAAATTTTAAAACAAGCATAAAATAAATCATCCATAGCTAGGAAAAGCTAAACTAAATAAATAAGTCTTTAACTCCATTTTGAATCCATCGACGGTTGGGCATTCTCTCAACCAGCGAGGTACAGAATTCCACAAGGCTGGTGCTGAAAAAGCGAAGGCACGAGATCCTGATGTCTTTAATCGAACCCTGGGAATCTCCAGCAATCCCTCGTTAGCGGAACAGAGAGGACGGAGGGGGCAATAGGATACCAGAAGATCTTTGAGGTAACCAGGTCCCCGATCATGTAGGGCTTTAAAGGTTAGTAAACCAACCTTAGAGGTGATCCGCCACCAAACAGGCAGCCAGTGCAGTTCGCGGAGCATAGGTGTAATACAACTGGTTCTAGAGGCCCCAGTCAAAAACCTGGCTGCAGCGTTCTGCACCAGCTGCAGGTGGTGGATATCAACCCCAGGTAGCCTAGGTAGAGGGAATTGCAGTAATCAAGACGGGTAGTGACAAAGGCATGGACCAATGTTGGAAGATCACTCAGAGGAACCAGGTGTTTCACCCGGGTGATATTCCTCAGATGGTAAAAAGGGGATTTGATGACAGCCGATACCTGAGATTTTAAGGTAAACCATCGTCAAAAATAACACCCAGGTTACGCACCTGATCGGAGGTAGCAAGCGACATACCACCCAGTAATAAGCCTGAAGGTTGTCCAGCCCCCAAACCCGCCTCGGATGACCTGGGTCCACTACCAGCACCTCAGTCTTATCCGGATTCAGTCTCAGCCAGCTGGAACTCATCCAAAATCTGATTTCAGCAAGGCAATTATTTAGCATGGAGAGTGCGTCATCTTGCCCAGGCTGCCCGGTCAGAAAAGACAACACAGCTAAGTATCATCTGCATAGCAGTGAAAACCCAGACTGTATCGCCTGATGATATTTCCTAACGCAGCATACACTGCAAACAACATGGGGGCTAGAATGGAACCCTGTGGTACCCCACAAGGCAGGAGTGAGCGCAGAGGAATAAATTCCAGTGGCAACTCTCTGAGACCTGTCCATGAGGTAAGAATGGAACCATTTGAGGACTGTACCAGACAGCCCACAAAAGAACCGCAGGCGCTCTAACAGCACACCATGGTCTATAGTGTCAAATGCAGCAGAGAGATCGAGAAGGACCAGAATGGTACATGCCTTTCGATCTCTAGCCATTTGGAGATCACTCAATACCCAGACAAGGGCAGTCTCCGTGCTATGCTTCTTCCTAAAACCAGACTGGAGTGTATCATAGACATTGTGAGCTGTAAGATGATCATCCAATTGCAACGCAACCACTTTTTCAATAACCTTACCAACAAAAGGCCGGTTAGAGATAGGCCGGTAGTTGGCTAGACAATCTGGGTCCAAGGAGAGTTTTTTAAGGAGTGGTCGAACGACCGCCTCCTTAAGGGGGTCAGGAAAGACCCCGCCTCTCCAAAGACTTCCAGACAATGTCAGCAAGGATCAGGCAGATAACCTCTACACATCCCACTAAAAGGGGTGTAGGACCAGGATACAAACTACAGCTGGTTGGTCGCAGTGTATGGATGATCTTCACAATGTTGGCTATCAGCCAGTCATCCAGGTAGGGGTACACCCAGACAATGAGTTTGCCGGCGAAAATCTGAACAGACAGACCGAGTGCATGCCACTTCCTGTCGACCACTGCAATCCCTCATAGAAGAGGTCGGACCGATGCCAGACCTGATGCTGGCAACCTTATCTGCAAAAAACGAAAACAAATTGCAAAAACAACTATAAACGAGCACGCAACGACTGTACGAAAACCATCAGGTCCCAGAAGTCTGACTACTATAAGAAATTACTCACCGACTCCAGGAGTAACGGGAGAGTCTTTTGGAATAAACTAAATGAAATCTCAGGAAAGAAACCTAAATCTGCACCAACCATGCTAAAGGTAAATGGGAATACCACTCTCGACCCCAAACCCATCGCTGACACTTTCAATACCGCCTTCACTGATCTTAGCCGTGTCCTTCCCCCAAAATTCTTTAATGATGACTACCCTCCCAAAACCCCCAACACCTCAACTCTCACCAATCACCCTCCCTTCTACTTTAAAGCAGTCCGTAAGAACGATGTTCGTAAGTACATCACCAAAGCCATTGGCAAATCCAGAGCCAGCAAAGACACACTTGACCATAAGCTCCTGGCCCTCACCCTTGATGAGGTGCTGGGGCCCCTTACCAAGATTTTCAACCTCTCCCTCTCAATCAACCAATTCCCAGAAATTTGGACTGAGGTCTCCCTTTCATTTGGGTACCAGAAAGAAGTGGGAGCAAAATCCTGTTTGATGTTCCAGAAGGGGCACTGGTATAATGGCCTTCTTGGTCAAAAGGGCCCTCAATTCTTCCTGTAAGATGTGTATATGATCTGGAGGATAATGGATCTTAAGTGGAGGGCAAGGGCGTGGGGTGGAGAGGAATTCCAGAGTATGACCCTTCTGTATAATCTGAAGTACTCATTTGTCTGACGTGATCATTTGCCAGGGCTCCAGATGGAGGGTAAGCGACCCCCACAGCCTCCAAGGTCTGGTTGAGGAGGTAAGGGAAAGCCCTAGTGGTTCACTGGGAGATGGTTCATGCAGCTGCACCAGAGGGAGGCGAGCCACTACAGGCGTAGAAATGTTGCCTGTGGACTGAGCATGACCTCTGAAGTTGCCTTTATTATTGCCTCTGTATCTGCCACCTCTTTTGGAATAAGAGGAATGCTGAGTACGTTACGTTGTAGATGGATTATGATACATGCCATGGACCATAGGGAGGGTTCTGCCCGATGCCTATAAGTCATCCAGTAGAGTTTGAGTACCTGGCCCAAACAGCTTGGGCCCTTTAAAGGGGGCATTAACTACTTTATGTTGTATGTCAGGTTCAAAGCCTGAAACGCGAAGCCATGCATGGTGACGCCAGGTGATACCAGTGGCTGATAGTTGGGCTGAGGTGTCTACGGCATCATATCCTAACCTGAGAAGATGACGGGAGAAAGAATTACTAGTTGTCACTGTAGCCAATAATTTATCCCTTTCCTGTGAAGGAGGGAGGTTATTGATAAGCTCAACGGCAGAAGACCAAGGGTACACTGATATTTAATCACATGACCCATATAGTTCATGATTCTGATATTCATAGCACCTAAAGAAAATACTTTTTCCCCAAATAATCAATTCTTCGGGATTCCTTATCAGTGGGTAAGGAGCGAGGTGCTTGGGTTTTGGTACGGTCATGAGCTGCAGTAATGACCACAGAATCTGCCTCTTCAATACTAGACAGAAAGGGGTGGTCCAGAGGAGTCTGATACAGGTGATCTGCTTTGCAGGAAACAGCTGTAATAGCTGAAGGCTGATGCCAAGCAGCCAGCATGGCGTTCTTATAAGCTGGTATTAGTGGGGGAACCACTAAAACAGGCTCCTCCAGTAATTCAAGGTATTCTGCCATATCTGTACATTGCTTATCATGTTCAATAGTCAAGAATCCCATGATCTGTTGTACTTGAGCTATCATCTCATTAAAGGTTGGATCATCTGGGGGAGAGGCTATGGAAGGTATAGGCAGATCCTCATCCAGAGAAGAAATTTCTGAATAGAGAGATTCAGGATTGGGAAAATCTAGATCTTGGAACTCTTCAACCTCAAGATCACTGGGAAATCAGGCAGTAATTCTTGGTCATCTGACAAATAGTCCTCTATGAAAGGAAGAGACCAGGATGGTATGGCATCCCTGTTACTGTGGAATCTCTCAGGTGGAAGATCACCCAGCTCTTGGGAGGGCTGGGAGTGCCATATGGCATGCAAGACCTGTCATACCGGTAGGTGATGTCCCTTTCTTTGGGGTTGGGACCATAAGTGGGTAATAGAGAGGATGGGACGAGTAGTATGAGCAGGTCTTGCCCCTGGGTGGTAAAGGGCAGGGTCGACTGTCCTGCTCTCCATCTGCCTGATCCCTATAGGAAGGCACCTGTGAAGGCGGAGGGGCAGTCAATAAGGCATAAGCCATAGGTTTGCCCTGAGAAATGCGGGGTCTCTTCAGGCCCGCAGGGAAAAGGGGTTATTTTCACTAAAATTGTCAGATGCAGTCAATGGGAGAGGAGCCCCAGTCGACAGAGCAACTGTATATTTAGCTGCATTTAAAGCACTGGAAAGAGTCATCGATGAGAAGGTATAAACCTCGGTCGATGGAGCAGTCACAGTTTGAACTGCATTTAAAGTGCTGTAAAGCACCATCAACGAGAGGGTATGAACCCCCGTCGACAAAGAAGTGTTTAGAAGATGCCCAGTCGATGGAGGGATACCTGAAACGGTGGCTGACAACTGGTGACAAGGCAGGGAGTGTGAGGAGGGTTTCTCCTCCTTTTTCTTCCAGGAACGAGAAGCAGTAGAGGGGGAGCCCCTGGAACGAGCCCCTTTGTTCTCCAACAGAAACATTTTCTGCTCCATCAATAGATGCTGAATTTCAAGCAACCGTCATCTATGAATTGCTCGATTAAATTCCTGACATAAACTGCACAACTGGTGTCATGTGCGGGTCCCAGACACCTTACACAAAGTGTGTGGTTGTCAAATCGGTATATCTTCCTACTGCAACAGCAGCCACAAAATAACGCTTGTTTCGATGAAGAATCTGTAAACATTCGTCTTGGTTCCAAATTTCTCAGCGATGACTGCTACACAGAAGTTGCACTAGCTGTTGCTCGAGCTGAAGACGGTGGGAAAATTAACTGAAGATACCAGGGACCGCCCCCATTTATATAGGAAACAGGAAGCTGATGTCATGTGTGGGCCGTCCCTGGTGAAAAACTGATAGAAGAGCTGCCATGCGCCACAGCGACCTCTGCTGGATGCCTAAAAGCATTACCTACTGCAAGAGACCACTCCATGGAAGATCTGCTGTTACAGCTGAGTAACCCGTGTATCTTTCAGAGCATGCCAGAGAACTGTTTGTCAAAACAGCAGCAACATGTCAATAATTCACATACCTACAATCAGGTACAGCTGGTTACAACACCACGTGGGCCATCGATTGATTTTCTGTTTTCAAAATGACCAAATCCATTTTAGAAGCTGTCAAAATCCATTAGTTCCACCCCTGCCCCAACAAAATGCTCCCTTTGCAGTCCAGAGGTGCATAACTGTTGGGAAAGTTATTATTTCTGACAAAAGGATTACCACAACAGGAGTAAAAAGTGTCTGAAGGGTTCAAAGTCATTTTCCATTACCATTGTGACAAATTAATGATTCTGCTAAAATGGCACCAGTGACTATTTCTGTGATACAGTACCATCCATTTTACTAGGACCCTGGAATCATGGGCCCTACACACCAACACTCTAAAACATACTAAATTGTTAATACTTCCAACACAAAACAAACACATATATAAAGCTAATAAGGGAATAATGCAAGACAGGGTGTGTGCAGTGCTGGGATAACATCACGCCTTGGGTGGTTGGGCATGAGGCCGCAGGTCGAGTGAGTCCAATGCCCGAGAAGTGACGTTATCCCAGCACGACACACACCCTGGAGTGCATTATTCCTAATATATAATGGCTTGTCTGTAATAAAATAAAGAAATTAAAATGTTTAAAAATATTTGTCATTTTTACTGAGTAGGTATACAAACAGAAAAATAGTGCTGCTGTATTATCTGGCCAGTAGGTGGTTCTGCTGCTTTTATTTATTAAAATTCTATTATTTTATTTCCTTTTTACTACAGTTGGCTTCTACACACACACACACACACACACACACACACACACACACACACACACACACACACACACACACCTCTTTCTTGCCCTTCAAGTTTGATTGCCCTGGACTCACTGTACTCTTGGACAGGGTGAAGACGTTTGATTTTTTTTTTTTTTTGGGAGAAAAGTGTAAAACAAGTGAGTGCCCACCTCTGGCTCTGAATATTGAGACATGCACAACACTTTTCTGGTCCTCCAGTTTAACTGACCTGGTCCCGCTACCTACTCTGGGACTGGGTGAAGATGTTTGAAGCTGCCCAGCTCCCATTCGCAGTTTGAAGACCACAGTGACGGCTGGAGTGTCTTGTTATTTGTGCAATTCTACCAATATAGTTGGAATCTAATTTGTATCGGGAGAAGAAAATAAAGAAAACAGTCTGGTTGGAATAGCTGAAGTGCACTCAGCTCAGTGTGTTCGGAGCGGGCAAGGATAGCTGAAGTCGATGGCAGTGACAGCTTAATTAGATCGGCTAGCTTAATTTAGATTTCTCTCTTTTTCCAGTGTTTTCTTACTGAGCTGCTCTAAAGCGGTAACCAGGAGGGGTCACTTGTTATGTGTTCCCAAACAGGGTCACTGAAGTCCACTGCTGACCATGAACAATGAAACCGATCACGCTGATGGTTTGAATTTCATGAAGTGAAATTTTTTTTTTTTTTTTTTTTTTTTTTTTTTTTTAAACAACTTATGCGGTCATGTGTGTGCTGGGACTAGATCTGTGATGCTATGCTGGAATAACGTCACGGGTCCAGTCCCAGACTGACCAATCAGAGCCCAACATTCTTTCTTGCCATTGTATAATCACACTTTAAAATGGTGAAGGTAGAACCAGAAACTGTAGAATCTTCAGGCTCCTTTTTACTCAACAAACTCTGCCCAGCAACATATTATAAGGCCAGCTTTGCTGGGCAAGTCTCACACGAGAAAGGAAAGTACTTACTCTGAATGTATTGAATGGGTGAGGCTCTGAAATATCATGTTCTCAGCTGGTTCTCTACTGTAACAGCATTTACTGTCTACTGATTTCAGCAGAGCCGCAAGCTTGATCTCTCACTAATGGAAGGAATACTGGAAAAGAAAACACTCAACTATAACTGAATGTAGACAGAGAACCAAAACATTCATTATGTGTATTGTTAATAATCGCAGCATGTTTGTAAACCAAAAACAGTTGGATGCTTTAGAAGCTGTATGACTTAGCTGGATCTCCAAACAAAGTGCAGGTGCTAAGGTAATGCAGGTCAGAGTAATCTGAAACTGTTAAGTCATGTCTGGCTCTCTGGCCATACAGTACACCAATGCATTTATTTACTGAAAATTGGTAACGTGAGAAACCAGGGCTCATATCCAGGTATGGCCAGCCAGGGGACACGGTAAAGGGGTACAAAGTAAACACACAAGTAACATAGTACATTAATGAAGAGATACATAAACCAGAATTGCAGGTACAAATGCTGATGAAACATACAATGTACAAAGCTGTGTAGCCCAATAGCAACTTATTACATAGAGAAAGGAGTAGGCTAAAATTGAAAACCCTTTCATAAGCTGCATCTCCAACGTGCTGGTGCGAAGGTAAAGCAGATGCCGGGGAGGGGCGCTGTTGATCCAGAGTCAGGAAGCAAAAGAAATTCGTAGCTCTCTTAATTCAATTTAAAATCAAACAAAATTCTAGACTTTCGGATTTCTAAATCGCCTTTTGAAGCCCCCTAGTGGATAGAGAAACTTTGAGTTACTAAAAATGGGTAACCCAAAGAAGGATCGTACCACAGAAGGAGCGGAAAAAAGCAGAAATATTGGTGGGCCCGCCAGGCTTGAAACTGTCCCACAGGCCGAAAAAGAGTCTGGCTCTACAGAGACTGACATCCTTAGGGACAAAACTGCAGCATTTGATTTCTTCGGTCACCACTTAGAACCAGAAGGTGGACGATTTTAACAATTGTGTTGTGGTGCTAGAAAAGACCATTGATGGAATTAAAAATGAGATGGTAGAGATTCAGAAGCAAACTGATGCCTCTACAAGTGCTACAACCCTCATGGTAAAAGAATCCCAGTACCTTCGTACCAGACTGGAATCGGTGGAAAACCAGGTGCCCTCTGACAACATCCGGACTATTGGTCTCCCTGAGGGGGTTGAAGGAGATCACTCCATGATGTTCATTCAGGACTGGCTTACAGCTAAATTAAGCCCGGAGGATGAAGAGTTTAAATGGGAGGTGCAGAAAGTTTATAGGATCACTCCCAGGGGCCACCCGCAGAATTCCAAGGAACCTAGGACACTGATGGTGGTGACCTCAGGGTGGGAGCCCGAGACCGGATCCTTCGGTATGCCCGGAGAGCAAGCCCAGTGCATCAAGATGACTGTCAGGTTTATATCTTCCTGACATCAGCTATGCTACCAAACAGCGGCAGAAGAGATGTGATGGGGTGAGAAGAGTATTGAGAGATACAGGAGTGCTCTCATACAATTTACCCTGCTCGACTTCAGATAACACACCAGGTAAAGTCTACGTTTTTCAGACCCAGTCAAGCAGGTAAGTGGGTTGACAGACAAAGAGCTGAGGCTAGAGATATGCAAGCCAAGGGAGGAGGTTCAGACTGTGAGGAGTAAGGGGACACTTGAATCAGAGGTTTCAAGCCTTGATTATTGATAGCTCTGGCTACTAAGGGCCGCTGATTTCATAGAAGATATTACTCCGTTTTGGACAACAGTTTAATACTGGTTTTGATCTCTGGGGATTTGTAATTTTGGCAGGGCTATAATTCATTGGGGCTCATCCCCCCCTTATTTTGTTATTAATCTTTTAAACTGTCACTGGTTGTGTGCAAATTGTATTTTCTACTTCATAATTCAAGGTGATAAAGAATTGAACTTAAAGCTGGAATTTCTTTAGCATACCAGCTCTGCTGCATTACTATTTAGAAAGTATATGTCTAATTAAGACTTATGCATGGCAACAAATAATCCCATAACAATGGGATGCTGCTCTTCAGACTGAAATTGCTGGACAATCTCTACATTATAGGAATCAGCCATGTTACTCATGGGTTTAAAAGCAGCAAATTTAGAGAAAATTTTAGGAAAGACTGAAACATTAAAGGACACAACCTTTTGCATCATATTATTTTGGGATAAAAAAAAAAAAACATTTTATGATTGCTTACTTTCTCTAAAATTCATTGATGTTGCCGATTGTCTCATCTGCCTCCTTGCTTATTAGAACCGAAATACATAATAATGTATAGCTTTGTTTTGCTTCAAGTCAGTGAACTACTTTTAGTGCACACTTCCTGAACATTAGGAACACCCTCAAACAATGCAGCCACTCATACAACAGTCTCCTCTACTCTCACTCATAATGAGTGGCTAGATTGTGTTGGATGTGTTCCTGCGTTCATGAAAGATGCAGTGGGAGCCAATCAAGAAATCCAAGCAAACATCTTTTGGTGTCGTAACACCAGCACGCTGGGCAGTCAAGCTTTTCACTTTTTAAAAGAAAACAAAGGATCTGAATCAAACTACCAGCTGAATGAACAGTCTCTGCAGAAATACAAAAAATCACCCACACCCATAATGCAAAGACATCATGGGCTATATATCAAATTACCACAGAAATATTATGCTGGTTCAGCTTTAAGCAGGAATGCATGGTGCCAAAAGGCCTCTCACACAGTCTGCAAAGGTGCCAACAAAGACACAGACACGTGTTTCATCCCACCAGGACTCATCAGTGTGCCTTTGTCTGTATGACACCCCAGTGGAATGAACCAACTACCCTAAGTTGGTCTATCCAAGTTGGGTTGTGGTGGTCCAATAAAACAAAAACAAGCTAACATACTATAGAATATGAACAATCAAATGTTATTTATTTTTTTAAACTAGGAACACTGAGGCCTAAGGGGTTTGACAGTGTCCCTTTAACACCTGATGATTTACCCAAATGTGGTAAATGCATGTATTAACTTTGAATGTGGACCTATGGTCCTAGATGTGTACAACTAAATGGTCTGTTTGTCAGATATGATGTTGTCATCTGACAATAACAAAATTAATAAAATAAAGTATATTAAAAAAAAGGCAGATGCCAGTAACCTCAAACTGGAAGGTCTTGTCTGGCTCTGTACAAGGCAACGGGATGTACAAAGACATTCTGAGCACTAGTTCTAACCATCTTTCTCCCAAACATTCCTGGATCATCTCACCAGGACACATGGGACAAGCAGTAGCAGGGGCAGCTTATTGTCGTTTCCCAAATTGAAAAGGGAAACAAATAGCTTCTTCTGCTTCTCAGTATTATGGCTTTATAACAGCAGAGCAATGAAGGGGTTGGGGAGATACAGTTTTCGTAGCTATTGTACTCCTTCCCATTTTATTCACAGAAACATAGAAATTTGATGCAGAAAGGGACCCCAAGCCCATCCAATCTGCCCATTATACCCTGCCCCCTTGGTAACCCTAGACTAACTGGCCAATGGTCCTTCTTCCAAACACATGGTGCAAAAGTTCATTCCCAGGTGCAACCTGTGAAAGGAGAGGGAGGGAGGGGTTACACAAGTATGCTGAGGCAACATAGAGTACAGTTACGCAAGAACTTACCGTAACAGTAGATCTTCAAGAGGAGCTCTTGCAGCAGGCTACAACATTCAGGACTATACTGCAGGCACTAGGACCATCCAGAAAACTTCTCAGCCAGCAGTATACAGCAGGGACCGCCGCCCAACGCCGGCTCTGCCCCAACATTGGCCCTGATACAAAAGGGGGCAGACCCAGCTCCACCTCAGTTCTCCCGTCAAGGCCCGCAACAAGCCCTGACAAGAGAAGGAGACGAAGCGAATATAGGAGATGTAAATAGAGATGGATCTACACACCTCGAGGGGCACAGCGGGTGGGAAAGTAACGCCTGCTGCAAGAGCTCCTTATGAAGATCTATTGTTACGGTAAGTTCTTACGTAACCGTGCCATCTTACTTCAAGTGGGAGCTCTTGCAGCAGGCTATAACATTCAGGACTGAATACCAAGCAGTCCACGCCAAAGAAGTAGACGGAGGTGGAATATGCCGACTCCAGAGGCCTCAGGACAGAAGTCCTTGCAAAACAACCAGGCCGACGCCAGCTCGGCGTCTGGAGATGATATCCAAGTGGTAATGCTTGATAAAAGTGTGCACAGAGTTCCAGGTCGCTGCCACACACATGTCCCTGATAGAGTCATTTCTCAGGGCAGGGAATGAAGCAGACACTCCTCTAGTGGAGTGACCCCTAACCGGACCCGGTAGGGGCTTACTGTGTTTCTCATAGCAGAAAGAAACGCAGTGGACTATCCACTTCGATATTGTCTGCTTGGTCACCAGTTTACCCAAGCATTGTGGTGCAAAGGCCACAAAAAGTTGCTCCGATTGACGGTGCGCAGCTGTCCGCTTGAGGTAATACCTCAATGTCCTGTGGACATCCAGTGTGTGAAGGAGAGCCTCCCCTCTACTGGATGGGAAAGGAAAATAAACTGGAAGGTCAACCGACTGGTTGAGGGCCAACTCCGAGACCACTTTCGGAAGAATCTTAGCATTTGTTCTAAGGGAAACCCTTTCCCTGTGGAAAATTAAACACGGCTCTTTACACATCAGAGCCTGAAGCTCGGGAACTCTTCGAGCTGAAGTAACAGCAACCAAACAACAAACCTTCCAAGAAAGGTAACACAGCTCACAATCCGCTGCCGGTTCAAAGGGAGGAAGGGTGAGCTTCAACACAAAAAGGAGATCCCAGGGTCGGATAGGGTCCCGAATGGGAGGTCTCATGTGTAGAATTCCTCTTAAAAAGGTGCGGGCAACATCTAATTGTGCCAACGCCTTATCTCCAATGACAGCATGATAGGCGGAGACAGCCCACATATGCACCTTGACAGGAGAAACTCAGGCCATTTGATACAAGGAGAGGAGATACTGCAACACTGAGTTCACTGGACAAGTGGCGGGGTCCAAATGCTGTGGAGGCCCATAGAACCATGACTCCACTTCATAGTGTAGGCGGAGTGGGTGGAGGCTTTCTACGCGAAACTAGGACTGCCGCCACTTCCGGGAAACCCCGTATCTGTGTTGAGCTACGCCTGAAGGAGCCAAGCATGTACTGTAGGTGCAAGGACCAAAGGTCCAGATGGACTAGCGACCCCTGTTCCTGGGACAGCAACTGCGAGCATATGGGCAGTGGAACTGGAGGCTCCATGGATAACCGCTGCAGGAGTGTGAACCAAATCTGCAGAGGCCATCTGGGGGCTACGAGAATCATTCGGGCCCCTTCAGCCTGTAACTTTAGTAGGACTCTCTGAATGAGAGGGAAGGGCAGGAAGGCATAGAGAAACCTCCTTGCCCAGCAAAGGGATAACGTGTCTGGCCAGAAAACTCCAGGCGCGTGTTCTCATGAGCAGAACATTGCAGTTTGGCGCTGCGTGGTAACAGAGAGGTCCAGCTCTGGATGACCCCACTTGTCGAAGAGCTGATCTGCTACGGATTGTAGCAGCTCCCACTCGTGCGCTCTGGATCGAGACCTGCTTAGGTTGTCAGCCAGATCGTTGAGGATGCCTGGAACGTGCACTGTGGACAGCAGCATGCACCGCTCCAGCACCCAGTACCTGACGTCTCTGAGGGCGCGAAGTAGGCCTGTTCTCGGCGGGGCTGTAAGTAGCCAATTGTCTAGGTATGGAAACACAGTGTCCCATGCACCTTAGAGCTGCAGCCACCACTGCCAAGCATTTGGTAAAGATCGCGGAGCGGAAGAGAGACCAAATGGAAGAACTCGAAACTGGTAGTGTTCCCCTTGGAAGTGGAACCTCAGAAACTTCCTGTGGGGCGGGAAGACCCCGATATGCATATACACAACTTGCATGTCCAGGGAGCAAAGCCAGTCTCCTTGGAGCAGCAGAGGAAGTAGATCCTGGAGGGTCACCATCCTGAACCTTTTGTACTCTATAAAGAGATTTAGAGAGCTGAGGTCCAGAATGGGACGAAGATCCTGTGTCTTTTTTGGGACCAGGAAGAAGTGGGAATAAAACCCCTTTCCCCGCTGATGCAAGGGGACTACCTCTATTGACCTTTTTTGCAAGAGGGTCTGAATCTCTCCTTCTATTAGTGGAATGTGAGAAAGAGGATAACGGGAGAGCTTTGGTGGAGTATTTGGGGGGAACTCAGTGAACTCCAGCGTGTGTCCTCTCCTGATGATACCTTGGACCCACTGGTCTGCAGTAATCGCTTCCACCCTTCGAAATGAAGGGAGAAGTGGCCCCCGACCGTCTCCCCTGGGTCTTCCTGCGGAAAGGGGGGGCGGAAGGGAGTCATTGGGCTGAGCCGGGTGTAGGCAGAGAGGCCTGGGAGGACTTGGGCCCACGGGTAGGAGCTCCTCCAGGCTTCTGGTTACGGGATCTCCTACGGAACCCGCCTCTCTGCCCCTGCTGGTTACCACGGGCATGACCTTGGCCACCTGAGGGCTTATGAAAAGGCCATTTACGTTGTCTTCGCTGGTCGCCACAGTACATCTGGCAGACAGACTTGCCAGACTCTTGGAGATGAGAAATCAAGGCTTCCATCTCCTGCCCAAACGGCACGGTACCCTGGAAGGGGAAATCCTTAATACTGGCCTGCAGATCCGGGTGAGCCTGAGACTCTCAGCCAAGCCATGGCGCCGTAGGCACACCCGGAAGGCTGCCCTGGCTGCCATATCTGCAGTGTCATACGAGGCTCTCAGAACATGGGAGCCTCACGCCTGACCCCGACCTCATGATGTCCAAAAGCTCTGTTTTCTGATCAGAATCTGGAATGACCTTCAAAAGCTCTTGTCCCCTCTCCCATAGCGCATTCTGGTACTGGACCATATGCATCAAGAAGTTGAATGACCGTATGGAACAGGTGGAGGCAGAATAAACCTTCTTGCCAACCTGGTCGGGAGGCTGTGAGCTGAGGTGTTTCGGCTGCCTGGATTTATCATGGGCAGCCGTGATCACCGAGGAGTCTGCCTGAAGGTGTTCAGCAAGGAAAGCAAAGGCAAGTCATGGTCGTCCCAGACTAAGTAATCACAGGAAATGCTGGGGGGTGGTGAAGGGCATGATGGACTATGGGCAGATACAGGGGTACACATCCCTGCCATGGAGTGGAGAAGAAACAGAATTCAAAATAAAAAAAAAAAAATGAATAAGAAACCTTAAAAGAATAATAATGTAGGAGCCCTCCGTCACCACAAGCCACTCCCCCCCCAAAAACTTTTTTGAGGGTGAATATATACTTAGGGGACACTTGATGGGCAGGAGTAGGATATGGAAAATATTCTCACTCCTGCTGAGTGAGCTGTGTATTCTCACGAGTGCCGCAGGCGGGCAAGACAGCCTTGGTACTCCCTGCTGCTCTCAATATCTGTGAGCAAACCGATTCACCTCCCTCAGAGGTACAATCTACTGACTTCTTTCAGGGGAGGGTAGTGTACCCAATCTCAGGTCTCTCAAGCTCCAAGGCCTGGCTCTTGAGGACTTAGAATATGTAGACTGCCAATTCTCTGAAGCAGTTTTAGAACTCCTTAAGGGTTACAGGAAGCCTCCCACCAAGAAAACCTATGCCTCAAAATGGAAAAGATTTTCCATTTGGTGCAGTGACAAGGGTATAGTCCCAGCCCAGGCTGGTATGCCAACCCTTCTTGATTATTTGTCTCACCTGCACTCCCTGGGGTTGCAGCACTCAACTCTGAAGGTGCACCTGGCTTCAGTTTCACCATACCTTTCAGCTAGAAAAGATACCTCCTGGCACCAAACCCTATATTCAAAAGATTCTTTAAAGGGCTCTCATTTGTTTCCCTCACAGGAACCAGTGCCAGCATGGGACCTTAATATTTGCCTATGGCATCTGCAGAGCTCAAATTTCTTACCGGAAGGTAGTTTTTTGGTAGCAATCACTTCTGCCAGAAGGATAAGTGAGCTACATGCCCTCTGTGTGGAAAAGGACTACGTTTCTTTCTGCAGGAACAAGGTAATGTTGAGAACCAATGAAGTTCCTCACCAAGGTGGTTTCCGACTTCCATTTGAACCAGTCTAACATTGCTAGTTCTCTTTACTGAACAGTCTAGCTCAGGTGAGCACAGATTACACAGCTTTGATGTAAAAAGAGCACAGAGTTATTACATGACTCATACCAAGGATCATAGGCAGGACAGGTGTAGAAACAGATTTTGACGGCAGATAAGGACCACTTGGCCCACCTAGTCTGCCCATTTCCCTACCTAGAGGATAAGCTGCAGATCCTATTTACCCAACAGCCTATTTCTTCCTACCCCCCACAATAATTGCCATATGTCTGTCCCATGCATTCTTGAATTCTCCCACAGTTTTAGACCCCACAACCTCCTCAGGAAGGCTGTTCCATGCGTCCACCACCCTCTCTGTAAAAAAAATATTTACTCACATTACCCCTGAGCCGTCCCCCCTCTATCTTCAAATTGTGTTCCCTTGTTCTTGTACACCTCTTTTTCTGAAAGATCCTACCCTCTTGGACTTTGTTGATTCCACTGAGGTACTTAAACATTTCTATCATGACCCCCCTCTCCCTCCTTGCTTCAAGGGTATACATATTAAGCTCCTTTAGTCTCTCCTCATATGGCTTCTCTTGCAGACCCTGCACCATTTTAGTTGCCCTCCTCTGAACTGCCTCCATCCTGTCTATGTCTTTGTGGAGATAGGTTCTCCAAAACTGAAAGCAGTACTCCAGATGGGGTCTCGCCAACTGTCTGTACAGGGGGATAACAAATTCCTGTTTTCTGCTTGTGATGCCTCTCTCTATACATCCCAGTATCCCCCCAGCCCTCCCTACCACCTTCTCACATTGCTTCCCAACCTTAAGGTCATCTGATATATGATTAACCCCAGGCAACAACTGTTCCTCACCCATGGGGAAGTAGGTAAAGGTACTCCTGCTTCAAAGAGGACTATCTCTCGATGGATAGTCCAGTGTATTCAGTTTTGCTACTTAAAGGCAGGCAAGGTTCCTCCCTCTGGTCTTAGGGCCCACTCTACAAGGGCACAGCTGCCACTATTGCAGCTGCCCAGAGGTACCTCTAATGGAAATATGTAAAAGCAGCTACCTGGAGGTCAGTCCACACCTTCACTAACATTATAGCCTGGACACCAGGTCCAGCAGTGATGCCAGATTTGAGCACAACAGTCTTGCAGAGTCTTTTTCTAAATAGATTCTGGCCCACCTCCTTGAGGTACTGCTGCATAGTCTGCCAGAGTAATAATATTAGTGGATTCTTGGGTTAGAAGGAAAAATTACTCACCTGTAATAATATATATATATATATATATATATATATATATATATATATATACATATATATACATACACACACACACACACACACACACACACACACATATATATATATATATATATATATATATATATATATATATATATATATATATAATTATTTTATTAAGATTTTTTAATTAATGACACTTTTACAATCATTGATATTCTGTTAAATACTTCCGTTCAACATTTCTTTTATCATCAACTGGTTAATGTAGAATAAAGACATTTATATTTATTTAATTTATATCTTAATAAAGCTAAATGATTATTAAGGGCATACACATGTCTCTTCCCAAATCCTCTCTCCCCTCTGGGTCTCACTATGGGCAAAAGTCAGGACCTACTGCCGCCTAATGTATTGCCCATCGCTGCTACTGCCTAGTAAAAGTCAGAGACTGGTTATTCATCTTAGCTGTTATACTTTCCATCTGGTATATTGATATAATTCGTCTCCAGTCATGTATGGTGGGGATGTCTTGGGTCGTCCATTTTTTGTAAGTGACTTTTTAGCGGCTAATAAGATAGACAGCAGGGATTTTGTCCATGGGGAGATGGTCCGGGTAAATAGCTTACAGGATCATCTCAGCTGTAAGATGGACACTTTCTCCCAGACTGTCTTATTTCAATTTGAAGATTTATCCAGTAAGGCATAAAATGGACACTGCCACATCATCATGTGCAATATCAGCCATTCTACACCCACATCCCTCCAACAGATCCCATATTCAACTGGAAGATATTTTGTCAACCGTGCTGGTGACTTGAAAAACCTGGACCTACATGTCCAGGAGTATTCTCTCCAAATATGCGATTGGGTAATTTTGACTGCTCTGAGAGATGCAAAGGACCATGCTTCTATTGATATATTAAGATCAAGGTCTTTATTCCAACTTGCCAGTACTGAATTAGTTGATTCTTTAGTTAGGGCTTGTATAATTTTGTTTAGGCTTCCACTTAGGTGGTTCCAATGGTTTCCCCAAGGACTGATCGGAAAATAGTTTTAAAAAGGGGAGGGACTGGGGGAGTAAATTTTATCTGGATGGTACAATTTCATAATATATGGTTTCTAATTTGAAAGTATCTAAAATTATCAGCATTTGGTAAGC